>WEKY01001324.1:0-75274 GCA_013390045.1 Picathartes gymnocephalus
TTGCTAGGGTAAATAATCTCTGGATGCTCATCCCAAGCTTTGTACTGCTCAGTTAGGCCAGTTTGGGGTCTGTATAAAGTAGACTGGGGAACAGGTTATAAACCAATTTTTTCCTAGTTTCTTTGTTTCGCTACTCTGCCAAAGAAAAATATTGGCACTCTGGGAAAGATTTTAACTGGGTAAAAAGCTCCAGTGTTAGGAGAATGTGTAAGGTACCAATTTCCCTGGAAGAAACATTTGTCATAGAATCAGTAATGTTGGAAAAGACATCTAAGATTATTAAGCCCAACCAGGCCATTAGGCTCAATCACAAAGGACACATGCAACACACAAAGAGAAAACCACTACTGAGGTTTACTCAACACTAGACTAAACATTGTGAAAGTTGGCCTCAAAGTTCAGCAATATTCACCAATATATGGTGGCATGCTCCCAAAACAGGGGCAGTTGTGCACATAAATAGCACTGCTGCTAGAACAAGAAACAAATTCCTAATGCAGCACATTGATATGATTTTGGGGTGATATGTGTGTGAGATCTGTGTATGTGTTGTTCTTTTGCACAAAAAGGCAGTGAAGGGCATCTCACTATCTCTAGAGGCTGCAGGGAGCAAGGGTCTGCTGAAAACAAACAGCGCACAATGGGAATTAAGCAAAGATTTTGATCTTTGAAGAGGAGTGTTGGTGTTTTCATGGGATCACTTCAAGGGTAAAGAGCAAAAGAGCTTGCTCCTTCCACATAGCCCATATTCAAGTGTCAGGAGTACCATGAGAGGTGTTATTCTATCCATCACACAAGCGCTGCACCTGCAGGGGATGGAGCACTGCTAAACACGAATCAGTTGTGCAGCATCTCTTACAAAGTCTGTGACTGATCCATCAGTTGCCAAGACCTCTGTGCAACTTTCTCTTAAGAGAAAACAAGACTGAAATATACTCAGCCCCCAGGCAGTAGGTTCCCTCCCTATAATTTACCATAAATCAGATGTGAACTTTTTATTTTTTTCACCAAAACCACACACACTCAGGCTCCCTTCCCTCTTCTTGAACAAGAAAAAAATCTCTCAATGCATCTCTACTGAAAGTTTGCTTATCTTAGACTGCCCAAGACAATATTTTTTACAGGGAAGTCAAGGAACCTTGTCCTCTCCTTTAAGAAAACCAACGGGCCATTAGGTGGCTTCATATCAATAAAGGTTAGCAGCCCAGCAGATCTGCCCTTATCAATAGCTGCCAGCACATATATTTCCAAATAGACAAAATTAAGTTGAAAACAAAAATCCATTTTAAAATATTTTTTCTCTGCAGAACTGTTAAGAAAATAAATATAATTTTACAAATGGCTCTCATTTATTTATTTATTAACTCATTGTGTATCAAGTAATGTTGAAATGGTAGTTGTCTAAACCTTGCTCTCAAGTCTAAACAACACCAGAGACAAAAAGATGTTTTTCCCCTATAATTCATCAGCATCATTACAGGAGCCTCAGTGTCTGCAGAAAAACAGGATAACTACTCAAGCATTTTTTTTTTCTATTTAGTTGTTTTCCTAAACCACGTTCATTTTGGGTTCTTGACTCAGCCTATTTCTCAGCATTAACTATCATTGCAGTACACACTAGAAAGTGTGTACTTTCTAGTGAATATCCAGGATTATATTCTATTTTGAAAGTCCTATCCCGTTTTCCTAACTCTATTTGTCAAAACTTTATTTTTATTTTGAGTAGTAAAAGACAAAACTATTTCAGCTGGATACTAATATAAAAGTGCAATTTAGAAGTTCACCTTGCTTTTCAAACCAGCCCAGAGCAACATTGGCTCAGTATTCATAACTCTATATCACTCCACGTCTTCTCTCCCTCCTAAAATCACAGATTTGCCAATGTATTCCTGTTTAAAATGAAAAACAGAAGTTTAATACACTCATGTGGCATGTAGTCAATTTTGAGAATAGCCAGATGCCTCCAGCTCCACAAGTGCTGTACCAGTAGTAGCACTGAAATAATTTCCAGTGTCACAAGCCAAAGATCAGAAGAATATCAGAACGAACTGTGGCATTATTTTTCAATTTGTCAAAGGAATTCTAAGTATTTATGGAGCACAACATTTTTCCAGCTTACGTCTTGCACTAAGCCTGAACTACTGGGCTGGTTTTTGCATGCTCCTACTGAATTCAGCAGGTGATCACACAGGTTTTTTTTCATTTGGGGACCAAATGAAGGGTGTCTGGAGTCTCTTTGGTGAGCACTTCAGGCATTGTGTGGCGACGGACAGAACTGTCACAAAATGCAAAGGGAAGAATTTTAAATTTCAGCTCTGAAGTCACCAGAAAAAAAATGTGAAGAATGAGGTAAGAGCTGCCGAATATTGGTGTAACCTATAGAGGAAAGTACGTGTACTTAGTGTGGGATTGTGGATCTCTCTTGGAGCAGAAGCAATAACAAGAGGAGTTACACATCTCCCAGCCGCGCCTCCCCCACGCTTTTCAGAGAGCAAATGGACACAGCACCACACGAACAAAAAGTGCCGTGTTGGTAAAGGACATTTGGAAACCCACAGCAGCAGGGGACCGTGCGTTACTGGGGAGATTAATTACTTCTTGTGCTTCCAGAAAGTCCATTAAGAAATCTAATCTACAAAACGGGCTCTCCTACACACATTACTTATCCATTAACATTCTGAGAGCAATTAGCAATGAAGCAAAGCAGGTGATAGCATGTGCAATCCCTGTGAAGTCATGGGAGAGAGATTTCCACAATATTTTCACGCTGAAGTAGAAGCAGCATAACAGCAAGAGGTGCAGCAGCAGCAAGCACTTCATTTGTATTGTCTGGACAGGAAAGGGGCATGGCCACAGATTGAAAAAATTGAACTGCTGTAGCTAAACAATATCTGAGTTTCATTAGGTTAGAATTTTTCCTTGCCACTTTCCTTTTCCGCGATACCAATCTGTATTTTTCCCTATCTCTAGCTTTGTCCTCTTTCTGCCACCATTTCTCCTGTCCTTAACTTCTTTTAATCTTTTTGGTGTGTTTAGTGGTACTGCATTGATCAGCATTTTTTACATTGCTCATGCCTACTGTACTGTCATTTGGTATCATATTTGTTGGGAAGATTTTGTTCCTTTCTCCTTCTGGGACTTTAATCCTGATTTTTTTTTCTCATTGGCCTACTCAAACTTACCTGAATCACACTCCATGGGTTTGTTTCATCCTGTGAAACATCAGGGGAATACAGTGAGATCTGATATTAGTAGGGGAAGGCAAAATAACATAGAAACATATTTCTGTCTGAGAATTTTCCTTCAAAGAACGTTCTCTTGCTTCATCCTACTGTATTTTTGGCTCCATCTCACCTCCTGTGCAGCATTTATAATGTTGTCTGATCTGACCCTTTTCTCAAGTTCTTTAGCTTTGGCTGGTACCTAACTTGATACAGATAACAATTCCCTGGCACCTCTCTAGCATCGTGAAATGCATTAAGGATTTTCATTTGGGGCAGCTGATTCTCCACAGCTACTTATGGTTTGGCATCTCTTTGAGGCTTGTCAAAGGGGCCACCAATTATGGTGGTGTTGGGGTGGGGTTTGTCATGTGTATGTAACAACTGTCTAGCAAAAACTAGAATGTCACCAGCAAATTTCTTGCAGTCCATAGCAATGAAATCTAAAAGGATTTTAGTCAATACATCCACATCATGGACTTGGTTTAAGACATTTAAATGAAAGTTTTGCATCCCACTATTAATACCCATCAGTTTATCTTCAGTGTTGAGGATACTTTTTTCTTCACCCTTATTTAATTTTCCCTCCTTTATATGTTTAATTTTTAATTCTGTGTTCACTTGGTCCAAAAACATTGTTATATTTCTTTAATCTCTGTCTTTTACTCCATTTTCATTCCTTTCTATCCTCTAGCACCCCTATTCACACACTGGTGATTTAGTTGAAAATAAGGCAAACGGAATTAAGAGGTAGAACTTACGTAGACTAAAGATATTCAGGCCTAGACTTTACAATCCATTATTTCAGATGATTCAGAAATAATACAGTTTATCCCACTGCAGTATTTAGTATGAATGAAATGGCCATCAATTCTTAGATAATTGCATTACTGAAAGGACAGTAAGTACGTGGAACAGGTTACAGGAGAGAATATTAAAGCAAGGTGAGATTAGTCATGGTATAATAGAATAATAGAGAGGGAAAACACCTACAGCATTCCCCAAGTCCCTCTACCTTGCCAAGTCTAGATTGCTTTCCACTAAAACACAGTCTCAAGTTCTTTTTTGAGTCTAACTTGAGGGGTGTTGGTGTGCATTCACCTCCTGGTTTTCAGAGATTGCTCTTTACCTCTGGGGACACCTCCTCTGCTAGTTGCTTTTGATGAACTAAGCATGGGGTCACACAGCTGCACTGTCCTGAGCAGAAAATCTCACACTGCACGCCCCAGCCAAAGTGATGGGGGCCTGAAAGAGAAGTGCTGGACAGTGAGATGGTGAGTGTGAGAGGAAACCACACAGAGTGGCACAGGTTTGAGTGCCCTGGCAAAGAGACGACTGCATTACAGCCTGAAAACTGCAGACTCTGGAGCCAGCACAAAGGGCTGGACGAGCTGCTGGAGGTTTTGAACAAGATGCAGCTTCCATTAACAGGGACACACCAGGAGAAGTTAAGTGTGGCTGCTTTCTCAGGACTCAATTAGCATTAGCCATACTTAATGAGGAAGGAATGCTTTTGAGAATATGAGATATGCTGAAACAGTAGAATTGCAGGAAAGAATCTGAAAGTTTTGCCTCTGGGTAAGCTGAAAGAACTAGCTGGAAATGAAGAGGTAGTCTAGAAAGCAAAATAAACAGTACAGATAAAACAGCATGTAACTCCTTGCCTGTAATTTACCTACAGGAGAAAACCAAGGAAGAAACTTGTCAGAATATGCTAAACCTTGTCCTGCATCTTGTCAAGGAGAAAAGGAGATAATAACTGATTATTTTTATTATAAGCTATTCAATATTTTCCTTTCCAAAGGTTCTAGTAAGACTTTTTTCTTATACAGAAAAAGTCATGTACATTTTTAAAAAACACAGGGCCATATGCTGGAGTAATGTTGAAAGAAAAACAAATAGAAAGAGGGATGAGAACTGGAAGAAGATGATAGGTCTCATTCTTCAGTGTCTCCTGTGAATGTTCTGTGCTCAGCTGGGTTTTCGTTTCTGGAAGCACTGTGTGCAAAGCAAATACATCTTGACAATACAAACTGCACCCAAAACTCTGCTTCACTACCTGATCCAAGTGTCCCAGAAAATTAGTTTTCAGACAATAAAACTACTAAGTTGTAAATGGTCATGTCCCACCTCGTGGCTTAATTCTGAAATCTCATTGTTTGAGATTAGATTGGGGCTTAGCCTTGGTGTCCAAGTGAGACACAACTGTGGAATTACCAGATTGTGATATATTGGTTGTGACAAAGTGATTCATTTCCATTATTAACACGTGTTAGAGACTTTAGTGGTGCTTCACTTGATTTAAAGAAAGTCTGTAAGGTTGTCTCCTTTCATGGATATATTCAAAAGTTGGGTGGACATGGGCCAGAGCCACCACTCTGGTTAACGATGGTCAGGGCAAGAGACCTCCCAAGTGCTATCCCACCTCAGCCACCAAGTGACAAAGGACAGCATTTAATTTCAGTTGAGGATGTGGATTTTGGGGCATTTCGAAACAAATTAATGATGGGGATTCACAATATTAGGTGGATATTAGAGATAGAATTAAGACTGCTTTGGCAACAGGTAAAAGTTACTGCATTTAACTCTGGCAGGAGCAGGGTGGGGAGGGTAATCTCTTGGAGGAAAATCAAGATCTCATAAATTAAGTTGCTGGTTGAGTTTTGTCAGCCAACAAATTTGTTTCAGAAAAGTAGGGGGGTTTTTTATTAACTAACAGCACAAATTTATTTCTATCATTATTATGTGTTATTACTTATGCATTTGTTATTTTGTTGCTATTGCATTTAATAATAATTACATTTGTACATAATGCATTTTATATATAATTATACACATTTCTTTATACACATAATTATACATAACATACATTTATAAATTACATTTATACATAATAGAATTAATAAAAGCTAAATAATGTTATTATGTAATTGTTATTATTATTTCTAATTATTATGTGTTGCTGGGACTTTTTGTTTAGGTTTTCTATCAAAACAGAATTCAGGTCAGCTGATACACCCTTGAGAGGACTGTGTAGGAAATTCCCCATATTATGTTGGGGTTTATAATGAGATTTCTGCAATGTCATGCTGCTGCTCTACCTGACAAATAGTTAGATTTTATTTAATGAATTTTGTCCTAGCTAGTGTTCTATGCAGAGCACGGAGTAATATTTTTCCAGGGAATATCTATACCTAAAAAATATTTACCCTGATATCTCTAAGGTAAATGTTACTTTATAAATTAGAATATTTGTCACTCCATGGAGTTGTTTGCCCTTTCCCAGAAATATTTATGCAGTACAATGAGAGTATTTACCCTTCAATTTAACCAGCAAATATTTGTAGGCCACCATCTTTTATGTCCACCACCTGCTCTCAAGGCATCTCGCTGCCAAATTATCTTATTTCTCGGTTTCTTTCTGGTTTTTTACGGTAAGTTGTTTGCTTCAAGTTTTTCTGTGTCTATTCCTGAACTCTCTCCTTCCCACTGCTCACCACATTTCTGGGAACATAGGACCAAGGAACAGGGTCAGGTTTCCATGTGCCTCAGGCAGAGCAACAACAGAGGAACACAGAGTCATAGAGGGGCTGGGGTTGGAAGGGACCTTAAAAACCACCCCGTTCCAACCCTCCAACCGCATGGGCAAGGACACCTTCCACTATCCCAGGTTGCTCAGAGCCCCATCCAGCCTGGCTTTGAACACTTCCAGGGATGGGGCAGCCACAGCTTCCCTGGGCAACCTGTGCCAGGGCCTCACCGCCCCCACAGGGAAGAGTTTCTTTCCAACATCTGATCTAAACCAATTCTCTTCAGTGTGAAGCCATTCCCCCTTGTCACTCCAGACCCTTGTAAAAAGTGCCTCTCCATCTTTCTTGTGGGGCTCCTTCAGGTGTAGGAGCGCTGCCATTAGTTCATTCCTAAGCCTTACCCTTTTGTTTTTTGGCCACTCATCCTTGCATTTTCAGCGCACAAGCCCACGAGCCAGGGCTATTTTGTAGCACACAACAGGCTCCGGTACAATTTGATGTCTGAACTCCCCCAAGCTCCTTTCCGCACTAAGGGTTTGTAGGTTATTCCTCCAACTGAATGTGGTTAGAAATTATTTTCCTGTTCAGACCAACTTCCTTGAATTCTCCTTTTTAAAAAAATCTCACTTTATTACCTTTCTTTATGTAGAGTAGAATCTTATGGTATAAGTTGTTGTGCTTCACTAACCCATACTTTTTATTTTCACCAGTACTTAAAAATTAATACCCTCTTAGTTTCTCTCAAATATTCTTAGTGTTTGTAAGCATTACATCCACTTCCTAAAAAATGCAGATAATACAACAAAAAGTCACAGTAAGAACAAACCC
This sequence comes from Picathartes gymnocephalus, assembly GCA_013390045.1. Lineage (NCBI taxonomy): Eukaryota > Metazoa > Chordata > Aves > Passeriformes > Picathartidae > Picathartes > Picathartes gymnocephalus. The sequence goes on from WEKY01001324.1 coordinate 7,580, forward strand.
CCAGAAACTGTAATTGATTATTTTAAAATTAATGAAGACATAAAAATGTTGCCAGGCTGGGGCCCTAAATCCCTTAGTAGAGCCCCTTTTTCCCCAAAAAAATTTGTTCTAGTCTATCAAAAAAAGAAGGTGACCTATAAACTTTCACTTTTCATCAGAACAATCATCTTTATGCCTTTTTTTTTTTTTTACTTTCTGCTTCCTCAGTACAAAAGGAAACTCTCTATTGCAATGTCCATTGTTGATCTGAGTCACATCTGAATGTTTTCACTGAATAGGCAGTGCTCTAATTCTAGATCAATTCAAACTTAAACAGAAAACTCTTACATCAAACCCCATGCTTTCTCTCATTGCCTAACATTACATTTGTAATGAAATTGCTATTTCAGGAAATATTTGTCATATGGATAAGCAATCCATTGATCACAGAAGTACTTGTGTGTGCCAGACTATGGCAGGAGCTACACCTTTTCATAATTCTTTAGAAGGACTCTCAGAATAAGGAACCAAACCAAAATTTTTATACCCCCTACGGCTGCAGCTGAGCCTGTTGGGGATGATGGCAGATTTATCCTCAGTTCCCTGTTAGGGATATGAGTCAGCTCACAGGAGGCTGCAGGTCAGAACCAGGAGAGAATCTGAGGCTGACTCCTGGAGAGGAACTCTCCGTGGTGAATAAGGTGCTGGCAGGGAAAGGGGACATCCACGTGCCAATCCTATCCAGTAGATGCTTCAGGTGTAGGGGTGAAGGTGTGTTTGGGCAGGTAAGGGAGGGAAAAGCAGAGTTTCTTAATGCAATCAGCTGGAGACGTTGAAAAGAGGTGATCATGGTTAGGTGCATGTGACTGCAGTGATCTAAAAGCCTTTTCTTCCCTGAGTCACTGTGGTGGCTGGAGGGACAGGCACTGAGCTGTGCAGTCAACAGGGGCTGTGGGGATAGAGGGGAGGTAGCAATTTCCCGTGCAGTGCTCCCAAAGGAAGAACCACAGCCAAGCTACATTCACATTTAACACCTCTTGTTCCTTTACACAGGAAAGCAATTCCCGGAAAACACTGAATTTCTTTCCTTCTGCTCAATGTATTATTTTCTCTTCTTTCTTCTTATTTTCGTTCTTCTTTTCCTTTTTTTTTTCCCCCCCTAAAATTTAACCCAGATCCCACCGAATGTAGCAGGTATATATGCACAACAGATTAGAGGGTGCCTCTGGCACCCTGTTGCACCATTCAGAGAGGTGTGTGCAGGAACATTTCCTGGCTGAGAGGCCCTCAGGAGAGAGCAGGGAGGAGAAAAGGCTGTGCTTTTTGGATGTCTTTGCAGCATGCTGCACCTTCCAACCTTCACTGCCAGGGAGCCAGGCCGTCACTTGTGTTCTGTGGCTGGGAGGGTTTCCTAGGAGAGCCACCGCAGAGATTTCTCAGAAGTGCTTTATGCCTTCTGTTTAGAAAGTAAAACAGGAAAGAACTCCTAGAACAAAAAATTGTCTATAACATGGCTAGAGCTAGATAAAATGTGGCCACACCTTTGAGGGGCAGTTCAACACAGACAGCATAACCATTCTTTTCTGTCTCATGCAAATAACATTATTTTATCTGGTCCCAAACACCAAAATGGTCTGCAACAGCCTGGGAATCCTCTTCCACCTTGCTTTTCTATCCTATTATAAATATCTCAGTAGTTCTGTACTGAACAAATACCTCAAAGTAACATGATCTAATTAAAATGTTCCTCTTTCAGAATTTCTCTACATTTTTTTCTTCTATTTTCTCCTAAACATCCTTAGCAAAACTGAATATCCTGACTGAGTTGTGGTCATTTGCACTGGAAATACAGCATCTTTTCTGGCTGGAGCTAAGCTTATTAAAAAAATATATATAAATAGCACACTCCAAAAAGGCTCCCAAATTTTTTGCAAAATACATTTGCATGGATTTCTTCCCTGAGTAGAAATTCCTCTTTTTGCAATTGTGTACAATTTATGACCACTCAGAAAATATGAGCCATGTTCTCTCCTCTTTTATACAGCATAAGCCTCAGTGAAATCAAATTACACTGATGTAAAACCATTGTAAATGAGATCAGAATCACAATCTGCCTCACCCAAGACAAAACAGTTTTGTGGCTAAATAATTTCATTTTATGATTAATTTAATATTAGTCATGGGGTCCAAATGTGTTCTGTAAACTGCTTTATGAGTGGAATTTCATTCTCTGAGGTCAGTGAAATACAAATGAAAAAACATTCTATTATCAAAGGTGCCACGTTTTTTGTGAAATATTTCCTTTTATAAAAAAATTCCTATTCTTCCTGAAATCCAAACATTGACTTTTAGAGATTCTTCCACTGAAGGCGCTGAATTTGGTTTGTTTGGGTTTTTTGACTCTAGAAAGACAGTTTCTTTACTTAGCTGGTTAATTATTACTGAATATAGTTACTGTTTTTTCTGTCTCCTAGCTAACATCTAAGTTTGTTTTACCAGGAAACCGCTTCATATCCATAGCTTGATTTGTTACTTTTATAATTAACCAGCTAACCTAACAGTTTATAAAATTGTATCAGCACAAAGAAAGTCTACTTGGATTCAGAAGGACATGATGTGCTGTGTGTTTTCAGAATATTAATTGTGACCAGAATAAATATTGATTATGCCATTTGTAAAATGACCAATAAACATTTCGGTATTCTTTAAACACAAGCTGTTTGTTCCTGATAGATTGCTGTACTTTCCCTGAGGAAAAGTAGGGGAAAAAAGTTGGAGAATGCTGCATTAGATGTGGGCAAAATACTCAACAAATGATCTTGTTAACAGAAAATTGTGCAACCTTTACAAAACTTTAATTAGAATCCTAATTTTATTCATTCCAAGTTTGTTGGTGTGGGAAAAAAAAAAAAAAAAAGGCTGTACTGGAAGATGTTTCATAAACTCTAAGCTGAAGATCAGATACTGTTCTACAGGAATTACTTTATCACATAAATTAATATAATGCTCAGATCTGGTATTGAACTGAGAAAACAGCTCTTAATAATGTAACTTCTGCTGCAGTTCATAAAGCTGAGAGAAATAATGTCTTGGTCTTTTGTTCTGTTCTGATGCAAAATAAACCATAATATGTCCCCAATCTTCTCTAGATACTCATTATTCATCCAGGTTTTGACTCCTGAAAATCACCAAAACTCTGGACTTTTTAATGCTGAGAGAGAGCACAGTCTTTCAGTAGAATAATGATATTATCTCTCTTCTCATATTTTATTTATTTTAAATCTTAATTTCTGATGTTATAACTCCTTCTAAGCTGCAAGGCTTCTCTGCTCAATGTCACCAAGGTCCAAACCATTTTTCCTTCCTCCAGGATGCTTCAAAAGGATTATGACATTAAAAAGAAAAACAACAACAAAAACAAACAAACAAACCTGTTCTGTTCTCAGTCCCTTTTGTTGTCCATCATTTAATGTCCTCTGATTTAATTTGATTTTTAGATTTGTAGTTACCTTACCTTCTGGGTTCTCTTAAATTATGATAATTTTTCCTTTTAGGGAACAATGTTCAGCTCTCAGGATGCTCTCATACTCATCCAAGCAGCTCATTCATTATTTCCATCTCTAAGCATTTAGATTTTATTTCTGGTTGACTAGCTCCCTGCCTGAGCACACTTTGTCAGAGACATCAATGTACAGCAGCTCTTCAGGCCTCTCCAGTTGTCTGCAGATGTCATTTCCAGGACTTTGGATATATTCTACCTTCTCATAACATCTCTTGGATAAAATACAATCTGACAGGCAGCTTGAAATGAAGAGGTTAATAGAGTCTGTATCATTGATTCTATAACTATGTTCACAGCCCAAGAATGTTGGATCTAAAGACACTTATACATTCCTGGCCACTTAAGCTGGGACAAATCTTATAACCACCGTTTAGTCCAGATTGATAGAAATTTGCATAAAGCCTAATTTTTTTTAAATTTTTTTTTTATCCTTATATACTAAAAAAGTCACCAAATGGAAATCAATATTTTCATTAGTGGTACTACTCCTCAGTGATATTCTGCTTCAATGAGGAAGGACAGTCCCTGGATGTGTGCTCAAGGGTTACAGAGTGTTGATTCTGTTAAAATCACTGCAAAGGGACAATGATCCCTGCAGTAACTCCTTTGGCTGAGGCTGCTCCCATCACTGGACATGATTTCTTTGCCAGCCAGAGAACCCAGCCAATATTGCATTAGTTTCTGTGAGCAAAGATGCTTTCTGATTCTGTCATTCATAACCTAAGGTTCTGGGTAGCAGATTTACTGAACTCTACATAAATAAAACAAGACTAGATTATTGCTTGCTCTTACTTTCACCAGAACATATACTGATTGTCAGCAGAGACCTCCCACTTGGAATTTACACACAAGTACCAAGCACAGGGAGCATTTGCACTCTAAGTGACAAAAAACTCACAGCAAGGTGGCCCTCCAATAAATTCTCCCACATGAGAGACAGCAAATCCTATTCCACTTGGCACCAGGAGATTCTGTTCCCTGCACACAAACAGTAGGCATGGTGCTTTCTAGACAAAAATTACCAGCTACTCCTGCAGTTAAACAGAACCAGGTCTGACCAGGAAAACAGATGTTTTGCTGCCTCTTGTCTCATGACAGCAGAATTAGGAGAACAAGAAAGCAAGTGAGATGGAATAAATGAAAGTGAACTGCCTCTCATGTCTTGGAAGATCCTTGTGGAAATTGGTCTCCAGAAGAAATGCTTGTGAAATGCAAAAGGTTGGTTTGTATTTTGCTTCAAGGTTCACTGCGTGTGGCTTTGCAGCCATTCTGGGCAGGGAGGAGTAGAAGTCACTCAGATGTCCAGCTGGATGAAAACCGACTCGCAGCTTCAACTTCACGTATTTGCTCAGCATCCTCTGGTAACTGATGCCTTGAAAGGACCTCCATGAGCAGCTCTCTGTCACAGCTGAGCTTGTGCAGCCCTCCCACCTGGCCCTCTCTGGCACTAACAAATATATTCATCTCACTGGATCGCTGAACAAATTAATCTATCAAAGAGGTAATACCTTATGAGAAAGGGAAAATGCCTCAGAGGGGGACTGATAATTGGGACTACAGCATGCAGGAGCTAAAGCACAGTCTGAAACTAATATTAAAATCCCAGCATTTTTTATCTGTCGCTGACATTTAAATCAGAAAATCCAAAATCTCTGTAGTGTCCAGTGAAACAGCAAGCTTAACAACAGCTTTAGGTGGCAGAATGGCCAATTAGCCTTGAATAATATGAACTGAACAAAGCACAAAACCCCCACGTGCTTCCCTAGTGGAGCAGCCTGAGGCCACCTGGGGTAGTCTGCTGTCTCCAAAGATACCTAATGACCAGTGTTTCAAAGGAAGCTCAAATTTTCAGCAAGGTACTAATTACTCCTTGCTGAACCAAGAGCACAGCTGATACAGCTTCTGATCAGTTTTTGCTTGGACTAGAAGACCCTGCATGTTTTTCTTGGTCAGTGTAACTGCATTCTCTATTCATGCCGAATACCTTTCTTCTTAAAAACAAAATCCAGTACTAATAATGGTTGTTTATCCTCATTGAGAGTTTACATGAAAAAACTTATAATCCCATTTTTCTTTAAAAACAACCCCAAAACAGCAGCGGTCCAGTTGCATCGGTACTGTGGGAAGTATAAACTACAAGTAAGAGACTTTTTTCACACACACGAGTGAATTCTGCAAATACTAACAGAGCTGTGGACAACTGCCCAAAATATTAAACTTACAGGAAGCCTGGTCATTCTCTATTTGAATTTCTTTTTTTCCAGGGACAGGAAATTACTGGAAAAAAATACCTGATTTTAGAAGGCTTAGGTTAGAAGAGAGCAGTGCTCAAAATCTTTCAGCTCTGCATCACTGACTTAGATATAACTAAGGTTAAAGGTGGCCCAGAAAACTTTCCTTCTTGGTTCCTGAATTCAATCCATTCCAGGGTGAACATGATTTAAAAATTATATTGCTCTCAATTGATATTAGCTCTCTCAGACAGAAAAATGAAAACATTGCAAGAAGATTTGTTTTTATGACTTCAGTTAATCTTTTCAAAACAAATTTGAAGACAATAAAATTTGAAAGGTAATTTGCTGCTGTTTTCAGCTTGCTGATTGCTTAATCCTTGATAATCACATCTATAAATTGGAAATCTGGGCCCTTTCATGCAAGTACTTTATCCAAAGTTCCTTCTGGCGCTGGAGACTCTTGCAAACTGGCTTTTCCAAGGAATGCAGTGAGTAAAAAAGAGTCTTCTCATCTGGGGAACTATTATTATCTGCATTTGGTCCATTTATGCAGCAAGACTTAAGGATTTGAAAGACAATTGCTCAGTGGAACTGCTTTAAAGAGAAGGGGAGATTACCCCTCTGTAGGTTTTAGCACAACCATATGCAACTTTATTATATAAGAATTTCTAAAATGGAAGGACAGGCAGAGGGATATCAAGAGGTTCCTTCTCCCCAATAACAATGTTAAAAATTATTCAAGGGTGTTTTATAAGTGCTCAGATGGGATCTGAGGCTGACCACCAGCTGATGACTGCATCAACTTCCAGCAGCACTGCTTTGAAATTTTATTCTGTAGAAATGTTTTTGTGGGATAGGGAAAAGAGGGGAAAAAGAAATGTGGAATAAAATATTTAAAATCTCTAGGAAAAACATCAAAGAGAAAGAAGAATTTGGCACTGAGATTGCTTCAGTCATGGATCTAAATTATGTTGTGGGAGCAGCACAAAAGAGGGTTTGAGGGCTTTTTAAATTTATATTTTTCACTGAAAAATAAATGTTCTTTTCAGAGGTTAGAAACTGTTCCCTCAAAAAATATTCCTTACATCCTAAAATAACCAGGTTGTACTTCTGATGGCAAAAGCAAGATACAGTGGTTTAAGCAGTCAAAAAGTCTTTTTAATGCTACCAAGGGAGAAGATCTTATTTGGAACATAAAATACATGAAAGGAGAATTTCTTTTTTTCTTCCTAATAAATTTAGACTATTCCATTCAAAATTTCTGAAGAGCAAAATATTTTTTCTCCTTAGAATAGCCATGGAAAATTAAAATCAGTTACAAGGAAATTATGAAGCAGGTTTAATGGGATGTCTGGAATTCAGTCTTAAGTCTACAGAGGCCAGAGTATTAGAATAAATCATCTGCTGAAGATTAGTTAAACTAAATAAAGAATGTACACTTTATGATGTAGAAATGTTAATTTATTTGTGTAGGTTTTTTGGTGTGGTTTTTTTCTTTTTTTTTTTTTTGCTTCGCAATCATAGTTTTCAGTTGTCTAAAACCCTTGCAAGACTTGACAACATCTAATGAAAATGCAAAAAAAAATTGAAACAGATGAGGTTACCAAATTAAGCCTTTTTGTATAGATGTCTCAGAACTTAGTGTAGTAGTCAGGTCCCAACTGCCAGCCAACTAGTAAACTTTTTTCTTTTTATTTCCTTCCTCCTTAAAAAGTAGTAATGAATCTCAGTATTTTCCATACTGGACACCAACTTAAAAGGGAATAAAACAGCAGAGATAGACCAAGGAATAGACAAGAAACTTGAGGATGTAAAAAGCAATGTGCCTCACTAGGGTCTGCTGATGGAGGGGTACTCTTGCATTTCTGAATTCTATTTGAAATTATAAATCAAAACTATCTTAGCAAGGATCTAGAGAATCTTCAAACATTTCATAGCGTTTTTCAAAAGACGTGCTAGCAAAAAAATTAAATAAAATTTCTTTTATCATATCATTTGATAAACATTTGATCAACACAGAGAACAAAACTCATCATTTTCATACACTGGGACAAAGTGGTGCAAATTTATGGAAGATTTTGTGTAAATATGCATATGAATAACAGAGAACCTTCATATCGTGACACATGGAAGACACATTTGGGATGCCTGTTAAAATTCCGTGTGGACTCAGCCACACTGCATTCACCAGCAAACACAAAACAGTCACCACTTTAATCAGCTGCAGTGAAGGGAGAGACACTTGTGGAAGATGTGGAAGGTTTTCAAAAGAGCAGAATGGTCTCCAGAAAGGAGTAGGAGGAAATATTGGAACTATTGGATAGTACAAGATACAGTTACACAAGAATCATAGAAAAATGGCATTCAAGCTGTGAAGTAACAATGGCACAAAAAAGCCACAGAATGGGAATAGCTTCTGAAAGTAGCCATAAGACTAGAATTTATCTTCAATGTATAAAATGCAAGAAGTCTCTTCAAAATAAAAGTGTTGTATTTACAGATGGGAAACACCCATATTTGGGTCAAGTACTCCTTCCAAATTCTCAGTCACTAAAATCAAGAGTATGTTTATTTTTCCTTTCAAGATTATTAAGCAATAATAGTAAATTTGGAGGTCTAAATTATTTTCCCACATTCTCAGTTCCCTACATCCAGTCTCTTCTCAATATACACCGCTTTCCCTGTTCCTCTGCTGTACCTTTTTCCTTCTTTTCAACTCCCTCCTGCTCTCCTTTCATTCCTCAGTGCAGTCTTTGCTAGACATCACACCAAAGGGTCCAGGTCCTTTCTCTCTCCCTCTCTGCTTTTTGCCCATTTTGTTCAGCTCAATGCAGCTGCTTGGTTTCACCGACTACAGCACATGTTGTGTTTGTACTTTGCCAAATCCACAGGACTTCTGACTCAGTTGAGCTCCCTGATATTTGAGTGTGAATAATAGATAGTGGTGCAGTGGCTGGAAGTGCTGGCTTCAATCCATGTGCAGAGAGGCAGAACCAAAAGGAAAGGCCTCAAATCTGAACGAGCACAATTTCTGAGAGTTCCTCCCTGCTCCAGGTGGAAGGTTTCTGTGGAGCAGAACATGGGAGCCAGCAGTACCTTTCCTTTCCCCCCATATTTACATCAGTGGGAAGTATTACCACTGGTCAGTGGTCACCATAGGTTTTTGCTTTTCTATGTTTTTACTTCCTCTGTTAAGTGATTACTTTTTAAACAAGGAGAATCATTTTTAGAAGATTGAAAACAGCAGAGCAAGAGTGATCAGGAACCAGGTGTCCTGCTTCTTTCCCTCCATGCCTCCCTCTCTCCCACTGAACTCCAGCAGACACCTTTTACTCCATCATGCTTCCAGCTGAGATTCATGGGATCTGCTAATTAATGCTGCCTAAGCCTAGGACAATAGCTAACAGATACTTGATAATCCCCCAGCATAAAATGAATTATCATCTGTGTTACTGAAAATCTAGCTTCCAACATTTGTTTAAATGTTTTTCTTTGCAAACTGTAGGCTGTAATTTATGATGAAGTTAACCATTAATTATGACTTAAATTATTCACACTATTGTTAAAGAAATGCCCAGCAGAAGCATCCTACAAAATAGGATTAACGTACACACATGGAACTTTCATGAGGCTCACGGAACAGAATAACCTGCTAGAATTTAATGTATTAGAAGTCAGAGAATCCTTTTCCACCATCCCATCCTTTGCCTCCCCCCGATAAAGAAATCGCTAACAAAACCACAAACAAACCCAAACCCAGAGATGACAGAAGAGATAAGTGATGAAGGATTAACAGAGTTTCTCTTGACCCTGGGATTAACTCCACCTAGGAAAGATCAGGTTCAGAATTTTCTCTCCTGGGTTGTATCTTATATCAGAAATTTGTTCTATATGAAATAGATTACATATAAATGTCAACATTATCATCAGCATATGAAGCACATAGATCTAAAGGAAAAAAATACTAAGCATCTTTGCAATTCGAGGTGGAATTGTTCTACTATTACAGCCACACGTATAAGTATCTAAGTTTTATTTATACATATATATATATATATATGAAAGGATGAAGCAGACAGAGTTGGAATGAATGACAAGAAGCTGATTTTCTCCATAGGGGAAAGTCTCTAAGTCCAACAGTGTTCTGTATATTCAAGGCAAGGACATGGTAGAAACCAAGAGAAAACTTATCTTTTACTGCATTGAGGCAAGCCTATCTTTGGCAATAAACTGGTTTAGAGCTGATTTATGAGTTCTGCTGAAACAGGTAACCAGCAGATTACAAATATTCAAGATTTTTACAGAGTTTTGTTTAGCTGCATCCCGTCTCTTTTTGATTCAGTTTCAGGATGATTTTAATTCAATAACTGCAGAAGTAACAACACTGATATAAGTATGTCTGATAAAAACGGATTTCATAGTCACAGGGGAGGCTTATTTCCAAGACACACTGATTCAGTCAGGATACAAAAACAAACACCATGTTACATTTTTTTTTAATCAAACCTAGGTGACATAAATCAAGTGCAAGATTATGATTGTGGAACCATCAGAGTGAAATATGTGTAAATGACTTTCAGCAGTCTATTTAAAAAGGTAGAAAAGGTTTATGGCAAATAATTAAAACCCAGAACCAACAAAAACAAACCCCACAAGAACAAACAAAGGAAAAAACCCACACAACCTGGAAGAATACAGGTTTGAACATAAAAAAGAAAAGTAACATTGAGCAAATTCTCATACATTTAGGGAGTTTTATAGCCTAGTCTAAAAGGTAAAGAAACATCCTTGTTTTGTTTAGAGCAACTCAGTCCAAAATACTTGAAAAAAATTAAATTTGCAAAACAATTCGAACTAATCAAGGTCTGCTTTTCTCAAGTATGTGTGAAATACAAACCAATCAAAAATGAGTAAGAATAAATATAAACCTTGGTCAGAAAAGCAACCCTCTTAACCTAGCCCTAAGAAAGTTACAATGGTTAATAATGTCAGAAAGAAAGTGTAGCAGAGATTGAGAGATGGAAACTTCAAAAAGAGCAAAGTCAGAAGGCAAAAATCCCACCAACATCCCTGGCTCAGATTGGGAAGGGTCTGTGCTGGACAAAGGTCTGCATGACCCTGATGTGCTGTTAACGTGGATTTGTTTTATTTAAGAATGGTCTCAATGTCTGTGCCTCTGCCATGGCTCCTGCAGGCCTAACAACGCTGTTGCTGCTCTCTGCTGAAGTCTGTTTCTACCAAGATGGGATCCCGAGAGTAAGCATGTTGGCACTGGCTGGATAATGGCAGATCCACTCAGGCATCAGTGGGGAGCAGTTCATTTGGATGGGGTCTTTGCAGGTGATATGATGTAAAGCTCTCCCAGGTCATGAGATTCCAGATTTTCATGAGAACAGGAGGGGAGATGCTGGTGCTGAGAGAGTGTGATACAACTATTTTGACAGAAGCACTTGCATCATGCAAGGTGCTAAGGCAGTGTATTCAGCAGGACTGCAGAACGAGCAGTGTGAACTGCTTGCAGCAAAAGCACAGCCAAACCTCTTCTTTTTCTCTGTATGAATATCCACAGGTTGTCCAGGCTAAGGGAGGGACACAAAATTCTGAGGTGTATAAAAAAAATTTACTTAAAGTAAGCATGCATAGGTTCAATTGTTGACATTCTGAGTTGTATGCCATGGGTCTAATTTACCTTAAAAACATTCACATAGACAGGCTTGGGAGATGCATTAGACCATCTGCATGAGTCTCAGGACTTGCACGTTCTATTGCACATATTTTCCCTACATATGTGCATTTAAACGAATTTTGGAAAAAGGCTTGCATATACTTTGTGGTTCCAGTAATGAATAATACTAGGCAGCATTTAAATGCCAAAACAAAGCATGAAAAATTTTATCTGCCTCAGGGGTGTGTCTTTGAAGGTGTCTGAGACATTAAAATAAAAAAAAAAATAGAAGAAGAGGTATGCCAGATGCACACATCTGCATCAGTTCAAACCTATTCCCCAGTGCCCAAAGCTGTCAAGCACAACTTGCAGGAAGAAAGAGAGATTATTTATTTTTAAATCATCTAAGTACAGAAAATTTGGAAAGGGCTCTGGGGGAAGATTCTTGTAGTTGAAGCAGCTTCTACTCTTCCTTACCATACCCCAAACTAATCCTTTCCTTTCTGTTTCCTGCATGGCTGCAGCTCACAAGTTTTTGTGGTTTCAGCTGTTTCCCAGACAGGGATTCCAAAGGGGCTCCACACTCTGCACGAGGGTTTAGTCCTACCTTTATTCCTGACACACCAGGGAATGACCATCCCGTAGAAAATATTTTTCTTCACCTAAAAGCTAAATACGAACTGGAGGGAGGCTGTGGAAACAGCAGGGGAGGCTCAAAGGGGACTTCTGGCTGTTATCAGTGTAACAGGAGCTTCATTGGGAACTGCTTTCTTTTAAGCCTTGCACTGATGTTGCATAATGTCTGTGTGCGCACAGCGTCCATCAAGGAATGCCCTGGGGTACAGGGGAAAGTCCTGATGGGTTTTTTGTACCGCTGCAAAAGGACTGGTTTCTCTTCCTGTGGGGACAACTTCACACCAGGCATTGCAGAAGGAGCAATTAGCACTTGTTCCATCATGCTACATCTGTTTTTGCATGAACATACAGTATGTGCATGGCCAGCTGGGCATCTAAAGGCAAGAGGAAGGGCCATCTTAGGGAATAGTACCAGTGGACTGCTGGAAAAAGCCCTAAATGACTACTACGTAGTCTCATTCACTTTTATGTTTCATTATAGTGTTCCTTTGCAAGATTTATTCATTAGCAGCAAAAATGCCCAATTATTACGCCTTTGTCTTTTCTAGGAATTAACCAGCATTTCTGTGTGGATAGGGAAAATCAAGCTTTTTGTTATTATTCAGTTTCTATGGCCTTATTTATCACTAAATTCCACTCCGTGGCAGCATCTATTGCAATTTGTACACGATCTTCAGAGGAGATGGAACATTTATGTTCTCTGCCATCCCTCATGCTGTACATGTTAGGACTGAAGATGTGTTCAAAACAATAGAGTTGCTTAGACAGGGGAAGTGGCTTTTTGCTTGTGATACTCTGTGAGACCAGCTATTGGCAAAAGACTTGAATTTTTAATATCTAATTCCTTACTCAAATAATACAATCTAATTAACTTGACTATGTGCACTTAATAAATTCTATTAATTATTTAATCAATATTCATTTTTATTAAATACTAAAAATCATTAAATAAACACTGTCAAGGAACTTAAATATATTTATTACTGATGCTTTTGCCTGTTTCAGAGCTCCTAATTCAGTGAACTATTGAATGTCTTTCTAAACACTTTCTGAAATTTTGTTCCTACAAAATGTTTTTGAAAGGAGCTTTGTTTACTGCCTGCAGGACAGAGGACACACAAAAAGCTAAGACACATGAAAAGGTAAGACCTCCTCTTTGGCATCCTTCTAGCTATTCCCACTGGACTGACAGGGGAGAACCATGTCCCTAATGGTCAGAAGAAAATATTTCTGATCATAGGGATCTCCCTAACCCTCTGTCCCCACCTAAAATCAAACAGTGCCTGTCTCTGCTCAGGGAATATCTTTGTCTAATGTAGTCCACTATAAGTGTGGAAGGGTATATACAGATATGTAACCATTAGGAGCTTGAAAATATATATAATTATATGTCATTCTATGTTACAAAACGTATATAAATACACAAACACAGCAGCACATTCCACTTTTAAATTAAGCCTTAGGCAGCATGGAGTTAAGTCCCTATCCTTGCAGGAAATCACCCCCAGTGCTACAATGGGTGTTTCTCACCCAGCACAGGAAGAGCTCTCCTGCAGAGTCCCCCCTCACCTCAGCTCTCCCTGCCTGAGCAGAGTCATCCAGCACTGAGATCATTATTTCACCCACTGACACCTCTGAAATCCCGAGGATCAATGTTCTTTAAAAATTAAAATACAAGTTTCAAGCCAAAATATCTCGGCTGCCTCTTTGTGCTGTGATGTTAAGTACAAAGATCAAGCAATGGTTTTGTGGTAACACACAGAGCACCCATAAACAAAGGGTAGCCCAGGCCACAGAGCTGAACAGTTTGCTTTAGACAATCAAAGAAAGTTACAGGCAGCTCGTGTCAGCTACTCACAGAGCTGAATCACAACCCAAACCCTGCCTCCTCACTCAGAGCTGACTCTTTCCTTCAGAAGCACATGAAGGAAAGGAAAGTTACACCATGTTCTAAGCAAGACCTTCATTTCCTGGTCTTTTTTAGACCAGTCACACAAGAGATACAAACTTCAGATTTATACAAAAAACAGAGGCTTTAGAAGTTTCTAAAGTGAGTATTGGTCAGCAGCAAAACTCTACTGCTGTCTCTGAACTCCATCCAGGCCAGCAGTGGGGCATCCTAGCAAGGAGATTAGGAAAGAGGCTCTGTGGAAGTGGATTAGAGATGATGGCTCAATTGCATTGCATAAAGCTGTAAGAAGCAGAGCTCAGAAACTCTTCAAGAGGAGGAGTCCAGTGTTGTGAGAATGTGCCACGTCTGGTATTTGAGGGGGCAAGAGAGAGAAGCCTTACAGAGATTAGTGAGAGGCAGCAGAGGAAAAGTGGGAAGAGACCCCAAGAGCTGAAGCACAGTGCAAGAACTCCAAATCCTGCTGCTCTGGAATTTGTGTGGCAGACAGCAGCACACAACACTGTCATGGAAAGCTCCTCTCCTGCTGGGCAGCTGTAGCTGGGAGGGCAATCCTCATTAGCAGGACAGAAACAATCTGGAGGTACTGAACTCAAGTGTATGTATCTGTCTTCAAAGACACTCTGATAGATTAGAGTATTCTGGAAGTGGCACTGACTTAATCCATTTCCCACATTCAGCCCCAACTGCAGTCATGATTTAGAACACTTCCAAAGGATTCCCACTACCAGGACCCAATGGAAACCAAGGAGGGCAGAGAGCTGCTAACCTACTGAAGCCTAGATTACACAATGCCCCATGCAGGGGAAGGAAGTAGGATAATAGATCAACAAATGAGTGTTATGAGCTGCATCATTTAGTAAGTAAGGAAGAAAAAAAAATTTATAAAGTGACTGTTCTCAGATACTCCTGGGATAAATCAATTTAAACTTTGTACACTGCTCAGGCTATAGCTACAGAATTAATGTCCTGTGTAGCAACCAATCTAATCTTTTTCAGTAATGCACTGTGAAAAACCTATTATCTTACCTATAATTCTTACTGCCCTCTTTCTATTTATTTCTTCAATGTCAGTGTCAGCAGGCAAGTGTAGTCTGCCATTTAGCAACAGGGGAATATTTTCACCCATTTCAGAAAATGTAATTTCACATGTGGGCCCTTATACGGGATTTGATGTGGGGTTTTTTCTGATGGCTGATCAGCAAGCCAAAGTGCTACAGTAAACAGACAACAGGAGGAAAAACACAAATCAGTCATTTCAGGAAAATGCACACTTGAAAATAATAGACACTGCTTGGGGACAGCAAAATCATGTACCTTGCTCCTCCTCCTGTTAATATCCATTACACTCTTGTTTCGTTACTACCCACTGTGTTGCTTACACTTTTTGTGGCATTACTCCAAATTTTTATGCAAGCCAGTTCCAGCATGTTGCAAAGTTTGGCAAGTCTTGGACAGAAACAGCAAAGCCAGTGGCCAGAGGCACAGCTGGTGTGGCACTGGCAGCAGGAACCTCCCCATCCTTGTGGAACAACTGCAGGGGTGCACCCCCCGAGCCAGGGGCAGGGTGATTCACACACTGTGCCAGCAGGCAAGTGGCAAAGGGGCACCAAGACTGCTCAGCTGGATCCTTTGGAATGCTAAGGAGGGTGGGTACACAGCCTACCCACCTGCCACATCAGCTGGGGGCCAGGGAGGGTTTTGTGGGACAGATGCCATTAGCACCAGGGATATGGGGTTTTTAAACATTTTCTGGACTGAAAGGGTGAGTTTCCCAAACAGGTACATAAGTCATGGAAAATACCTGGAATTTTTAGAGGGCTTCTGAGAAAGAATTATTATTACCTCAGAAGAGAGATTCCGAGGCTGGGGCTTGTTTGCTCTTTTCAATTGATACAGAATGATGTTCCCTCTAGATAAACTGCGTGCAATTTAATGCAAAGAACACCTGCAGCTGCTGGCGCTTTGGCAAATCTCTAAGGATGCCCTGAAAACATGATGCTTTGTCTCTGCCACTTCCTTTTTCCCTTGGTAAGGTATTTTGGGTAAATAAGTGAGGAGAGTTCATTAGCATGCACTGGCTAAACAATTGTTAAGAAAATACTCAAGGGCTGTGATTTATGATAATTTTCATTGGAACAACCTAGGGAACCTAATATATAAATCTTCAATATTGTGCAGCTCACTTTCTTTGGGCTGAGGCAGATTAATAGATAATAGCACTAGTACCAAAACAAGTTAATGTCCTAACAGCTTTTGTCAAGATGTTATTAGTTAATCTGAAAAGCTAGGTGTGTCCAGGTGCATGCCACTGCTGTGCAAAAGAGAAGCAAGAAAAAAGACACTTTAAAACATAATATGGACAGATAATTTACTCTATTTGCTGAAAAAATGTAATGGACTGTGATGTATATATTGTGGAAATATTATCAAGTCACCAGCCAATACAGGAAAGCACCTGTTTCACAAAAGATGAACATAGGGGCCTGAGAATTTCATATGACCTTTCTGGTTCACTTGATTTCCCTTTTTCCACCTTGGACACAGGGAAGTTTTGTCATTCTTGGCTTAAAAAGGAGACACCTTTCATTTAAACCTCAGTTTACTGTCTGATGGCCATTGACAAATATATGAGTTTCTTGATTTGTCCACAGCATCAGACTGCCCTTGCAGGCAACTTCTGGTGCTCAATTTCAAATGGAGGAGCAGATGAAAAATCTAATATTCATTTATCTGGCATATTTACACATCCCATGTGCCTCCATATTGATGCTAAAATTTCCTCTGGTTGTTCCTACTGTAGAAATTCATTTCTGCTTAAAACAGACAGAGGTACACTGAAATGATCTTATGTCCATATTCTCAGCCCCTCCAAGCAAAAAACTTATAAAAGGAATCAAAAGCTTTTGGATCTTCTTTCATCTACATATCTCATTTCTTCAATCAAACACTCCAAGCTGTTTCAATCTTCTCTGTGACTTTGCCTGACTAATATATGACTCCGTAGAGTTTGGGGTTTTTTTCCATTTTCCTCTTGCCTTTCTATTAATGTCTTCAAAATAAAAAAAATCTGTGAGACTGCTAATTTGACAGATAAACACAACTGCACCATCAATCATCCTCACCAAAAAATAATCGGTGTCTAAACTTTTAAGATCATGAAACTAAGAACACACTTCTCCTTTCCCCTAAAACAAACAAACAAAACACCCCAAAACAAAACAACCCAAACAAAACCAACCAACAACAGCCTGGGTCAGGATGGTGTTGAGGATACACAATGTCACCTGCAGCATGATCCACTTAAAGTGCTGTAATGCAGACCCAAACAGAAAGGACCAGTAACTTGTTTGTGCTCAAGGAACAGTTTATGCAGGGTGCAGTGTGTCTCTGAGACACCAAAAGCTCTCTCTGTTGCGCATTTCAGTGTGGCCGTTGACAGTGGATCCTGGAAGCAGGTGGCAGGGCATCCATGGAAAACTGTCCTAGTTGAAACTAACATCCACAGGTCCCCTGCCTGGCCACTGACACAACCACTCTCCAGTTCCTTCTGCAGCCTCAAGAATTTGCCATGTATTTCACAGAATGGGTCAGGCTGAAGTGGACCATAGCGGACCACCCAGTTCAACCTCCCTGTTCAGGCAGGCTCATCCCAGAGCATATGGCACAGGATTGTGCCCAGATGGTTCTCGAATTTCTGCAGTAAGGGAGATTCCACAACCTCTCTGGGCAACCTGTTCCAGTGCAGGGCCACCCAGACAGTGAAGTTCTTCTTCATGTTCAAGGGGATCTTCCTGGTAATCAGTGTCTGCCCCTTGCCTCCCGTGCTATTGCTCAGCACTGATCACTGTTCTGGTTAGCCACACATTTTATTCTCACTCAGCAAAAGTTTCATCAAAACCATATTTCTGGCTCTTAATTCATGTGATATTTGCTTAAAGCTTTAAGACACACGTCATCTGCTGCTTCTCTCCCACCTACAAGCCTTGTAACCACATTGCAGAAGAAAATTAGATTGGTTTGACATGATTTGCTCTTGACAATTCCATGAATAGTTTCCTGCTATCACTCATAAATCCCTATCTGATTGAATTTAAACTGTGCCTGCTCTACACTAATTAATCTAGAATATCCCTCAAATTCCACATATTTCTTCCATTACTTCTGTTGCCTGACACAGTGTCAAGCTAAATGTGTGATTTATACCAGAGTATCAGATTTCTGTTTCTTCAGAGAAGAGTAATGCCTGCAGTCCTGTTATTCACTATAACAAGGGGGACAAACTGAATCTACCAGGTTTGTTTAAGCAGCCTAACAAATAAGCACTTCTTTGCAGACTGGCTATAGAATTTCTTTGCCAGTGGAGGCTGTGAAGGCAGATAGAAACAGTAGACCTAAGAAAGGTCTAAAAAAAAATCACAGGCCATGGCTCTACACACAGACAGGCAAAGTGATGAGGAAAGTGATTGTTGGGAACATTGTCAGGAAAAACAGAAAAAAAAAATCCTTTTTTAAAAATTTATAAATGAAAGGAAAACCTCTTTAACATCTCTGGTAAAACAGAAGAATGAAGTAAAAAGAAGCGAGCAAAATTTGCAATCCCCTCTTTCTCCATTTCTTGTGTTGCTATTACAGAAAATACCTATGGCGTAACTGTGTCTCCAGCTTACCTAGAAGCAGAGGCCATCTGGGACTGAAAACACGGGGCAGATACCCAGTGATGTGAGGTGATGTTTCTGCTCAGAGTTCCAGGCTGTGGCTTCGCACACGTGGTGTACCCGTGCATGTTCCGAAGTGCAGAGACCCAAATACAGGTGCCAGCTGAGCACGGACGCCACGAGCCTGCTCTGGTGTGAGGAGACGCTGCTGAGAAGAGCCACATCCCGCATCTTAGAATGCTTTCCTTTAATCAGAAACACCTGTTTCCAATGGGCAGATACTGCAGGCACCTGCTGACGGGGGTGAGCTGCTCACACCAGTCTGCTCTGTCATTAATTTTCTGTGGGTTTCAGCTGTGACTACTGTGTTTGCTGAGCTACGGCAGGATGCTCAGTACAGAACAAAGCCCAAAGCTGAAGAGTTGCCCTCATTTCTAAATTGGTTGCATGCAGCATTCAGGCACCTCAATTTGTTAATTACTATGTCTGGAAAGCCTTGGCATACATATTCATCACCTGCAATTGTCATGCTGCCAGCTTTTGCAATTTTAATCACCAGCTTCATGATATCTGGCATTTTTCTTGAAGTCGAATCCCTCAGAACTGTTTGGTTTCCTGACAGTCTCAGTTTTGCTTCTTTTTAGAAAAGAAAGTCTAAATTTAAGACCTTGAGTTTTCAGAGAAAAAACTGAAATGTCAATATCTGGGGGGAAAATGAAGATTTTGAAGTAGAGTTGTAAGAGTAAATGTTCTCTAAAATAGAACTACAAGAAAAGCAATGTTCACTTTATTTTAAAAAAACTGAAGGGATAAGATGATAGAGGAGAAAAAGAAGGTAGGACATTGCAATCAATATGAAAATTCCATAAGGTATGGACTCCATAAGGTACCTTATGGAATTCCATAAGGTAAATGGTGATCACAGGAGCCAAGAAAACTCTTGGAGGATGAACTCAGAGGGATTTATTCCCATTTGTAACAGAATGAGCATTATTAAGAGCTTTATGACTGCTGGACCATCAGAGCTGGCTGACTCCAAAAACTATGGAAATGTTTGCCAGCTGTCTATAAACTACAAGATTAGACAAACAGCTGTGAAAGAGCTTCACAGTATACTTCATCCTGCTTTAGACCATCCATGAAGCCTCTTTCAAAATTTGTATTCTGCGATTCAACACATCTTGCTTCAGCAGCAGCAGGATGGTGACGCACAGCAACTTCTATTAGTAGAGAGCAGCAAAGGCAACACTACTGTTTTACTCCACATCACCTTTGCCAGAGAGGAAGATAAAAAACACTGGCAAAATTTGATAAGAATTATTTTTTTCTCTTGAGTTCTCCTCTGTGTTGAAGAGAAAGTACCGTGGATCAAGGCAAAGGCATGTTTCAGTACTTCATTACCTTCACAACTGTGTGACATTGCTGTAAGCAGCCTCAGAGCAAAGCTGTGTCCAAGTGAGCTGCAGATCAGCAGTGCAGGGCTGCTCCCTCATCCCATTCTCTGTTCCTCAGCTGGCTGTAGGGCACACGCTCTAAGGAGTGACCTCTTGGCTCTATGCTGCATCCTCCTGCTATTCTTGTAGCAG
The DNA here is from genome assembly GCA_013390045.1 of Picathartes gymnocephalus. NCBI lineage: Eukaryota > Metazoa > Chordata > Aves > Passeriformes > Picathartidae > Picathartes > Picathartes gymnocephalus. Next base: position 27,809 of record WEKY01001324.1, read on the forward strand.
GGAGTATGGATTTGAAAGCAATCTCGGTTATCAAAGCAGCAGTTATGCTTCCTACTTTGGACCTTAGACCTTAGAAATTAATTCAGACTAATTCTCAACTTCTCCCAGTCAGAGAATTGGGAGCCAATTTCTTTTTTTAAAAAGTCCCTCTCTTCCCTAAGAGTTTATTGACCCATCAAAACTCTATGTCCATGATTTGTTGATTTCAATATCCTAAGCAATTTTAATTTTGGGTTATGCAACCCAAAAGCACATGTATTTTCCTGCCCAATGATGTTTATTTGAAGAGATTAAAAATAATTATGAAATAACTGTCTAATGGACAAAGAGTGTTTAGGGCATTCCACTGAGTTGAATCTAATTTAAGTCAACAATTGCCAGAAGCCAGAAGTGTCTGAGTTCCCTTTGACTGTTAGGACAAGCTTGTTGCTGGTTTATCCTCGACAAAAATACAGACACATCACATAATCCTTCAGCTTTTTGGCATCCTCAGGAAAGAGAATGGGAACTGAACAGTCTCGAGGCAGTTACCCACACATTATTGAACTCATCTCTTCAGACAGAAAGAGCAGTGCACAGCAAACACAGGTGTATCAATAAGTACTGACTCCAACAGCAAACAAACCCAGGGCATCCTTCTCTAACAGCGCAAGAGTATCATCCTAAAACACGATATCCTTTAGCTGCAGAGGAAGCTTTTTAAAGAAAGGTAAGTAAACAAGGAAAATCTTAATTTATATCTTATTTCATTGGAGTTTGCCTCTGTTCTAGTTGTATTGTACCTGTCCAGCAGGAGGAGTTCTGGATTAATCAATTAATCAATCCAACCCTACCTCACTGTGAGTAACTTCAATTTAAATTAGAGATTTGTGTGTCCATAATTTGTAATTAGTAATCAAGAGATACTGCTGCTGCTGCTTGAAATATTTCACAGAACTGCAGGAATCACTAATGTGTTTATTCTACTCCATTTAGGTTAATCTGAGGTCTGTTGCTGACCTCTGTGAGACCAGTACTACCTTTAAGTATAATCCTACTCATTATTAGTGCTAATGGGTACAGCTCCCTCAATTGCTCCATTTCAGTAGTTTCTGTCAGCCTAACTTTTCCTGACTGGCATCCAAAACAGCAACTTATTTAAAGTGAGCTTTGAAAGTCCTGACTTTCTCCCAGCTCTTACCTACTTAATCATGAGGGTAAAAATCAGAGATCTGTATCTACTTTAAGTTTTCTCTTTCCGAAATACCACAGTCACCCTCATAAAGCTGAAGTCATAAAAGAATTTCTATCCTCCTAGGTAGGATAACAACTCATACGTCATAGGGAATTCATGCAATGCAGATCTGCAGCCCACAGACACCAAAGTCTGCTGGGGGAAGGAAACAAGGAAGCTGTGTGACTCTTCCTTACACGTTCAATACATCCCCTAATGACATTCTGCTCGTATGTGTTTCATGGCTTTTGTTGCAACAACTTTTAAAATGGTCCATTTATAGTTTATTTTTCAGATTTCAGTGTTTCTCCCCTGCAAACCAGAGGCTCTGTCTTCTGTAGTCTCCTATAGACCCTTTTCCATTGTCCTGCTTCCCAAAGGAATGCACCTTGGAATGGTCTCAAATGTCTGTAGAGAGGAGAAACTGGAATAATAATTTCTAAGTTAGAATATTCATCATAGCTGCAACAGCAACAGCATTTTCAGTCCCATCTTCCAAATAATTTTGCACTGCATCTCTTTCTGGCTCCTGGACATAGTCAGACTGTGGAGGTATCTGAAGAAGTAAGAGTGAAGCAGAATGGGCATGAGCATCCCCAACATATTTTCTGCTTCTCTTTCTGACCAGGGAAGATCAGGCAATTGTCAGTGTTCCAGTGAGACAGCAAACAACGATCATCATAGGGAAAATGAAATAGCTTCAATGTAGTCTGGTGCCAATGAAAGAGAAAGAAACTCAGGCCCTCCTTTATGAGTGCAGAAGATGGTGTCCCTCAGGCTGCTGCATAGGTGCTGTGCAGCCCTGCCATGTGCTGGCTAAACCCCAGAGCTGAGAAGTCAGGAGAGCTCCCAGCAGTGGCAGCTGGCTTGGGCTGTGTCCCTTCTGCCCTGCTGGAGGGTCAGGAGGATCAGCAAGGCTGGAGGGAGCCTGGACAGGCTCAGAACGTGTGGCCATCAAAGCAAGAACACGACAGCACCAACTGAGAAAACTCTCTGAAGATCTTTAATGAGATGGCCTTCAATATTAGAGTAAAATTTGATCCATGCCTTTCTTTGCCCTCTGAAGTAGAAAGGGTGTCCAAAAAGTGGTTTTCTCTTGATCTCTAAGAAAAAGAACCTTACCCCTGAGGAAACCATTTTTTCCTCCATATTAGATGAATATTAATTTCCTGAGAAAAGTGTAAGACTTTAGTGTTTCGTAAACAGTGCTAAATAACTTAAATTCCATCTCAGAGTTTGGGACATTCCCATCTACTAGCTGATATTAAATGTTTCTTCATCATTAATCCAGAGACACAACTGCAGCCTTTGATAACTTTAACTTGCAAGTCATTCTAGCAGCGCATGAAGTGTGAATATAATTACAGTCTCAGAATATTACTATTTCTATTGTACTGGAACTCTGTTCCACACACCTCCTTCAGATAAGATAGAAGTGTTTGATGTGAATACACCTTCAATTAACGTTTCTGGAAGATAATGGAAGGCATTGATTGGAAAATCCTTATCAAGGTAAAAGTGTTTGAGAGCTAAAGAAACAACGTGCCTGTCAGACCTCACCATGCTCTCAGCAATGTCTGTAATCAAAAAGGGGCATCATAAAGTCCAGGTGATGGTAGCAGTTCTTTAGCTGTACAGTTACATATGAACAGATATAAATCTCTACACATGCAGATATATAAATAAAAATCATTATGCCCATGTTCTCTTTGTAAGGAAAGTACAGGTGAAGATGGTTTACCCATCATCTGAGTGTTGGGTATCTCAAAAGAGGGCATCATGGAAAGTATTGAGGATCATGCAGTGCTTACTGTGGTACATCAGAGCAGGCCAGGTGCAATTGTACCCATATTTTCTGTAAGAATGGAAACCAGGAATTTTCAAGATTTTCTCCTGCAGCTGAGCTGCTTCACTTATGAGGGACAACAGGAAAGCAGCAGCCAGTGCCTGTGAGTGTAGCTGCAGATAAGCAGTGGGGACAGACAAGCACCAGAGAGAGGAATTCCTGTGCAAACTGAGCACTTCAAGGTGAGCATATACATGCTGCCTTCGGGGTTTGGGTTTTGGGTTTCTGGGAATGAAGTGAATTGATTTGCAGTTTCCCACTAGCAATAAATAATGTTCCACCATGAAGGTATATAGTAGATCTTTTGCTGCTTGAGCAGTTGTTCGAGTTGTGAAGCAGAAGGTGAGTTAACAGCCCACAATGAGAATACCTGAAAACAAGGCAGCTTTAGGTCAGTTGGCTGAGACACATTTACATTGCACAGAGACACAGCACTGAGCAGTTCTACTGTGCTGATTCAGGAGGGAGTAGCAAAGTTCAGGGTTCACCTTAGAAGGGTTTCTCATGCTCAGATTTATGTTTTTAATATAGTGTAAGATATGCTTAATCTGCCTAGAAATGAAAATTTGCTGAAGAAATTAAGAATGGGAGACAGGGAAGAAAAGCTTTATTTACAAGGGGAAGAGGTAACCGATCTAAGGAAGGTCATAAACCCCGAAAGTGCAAAGACGTAGAAATCCAGATCTTGGAAGGCATCTTGCTCTCCTCAGGAGAGCCATTCTACTCCATGATCCATGAAGAGAGGGCTAGACAGCTCTCTGCTCTTCTCAAAAGCTGTGGGTGGCAAATCAGGGTTGTGCAATACTGACACCGGCACTGAGGCTGTCTCTCAGGGTGAGCCTTTTGAAAACCCGTGGCCAACCACACAAGCCTTTGCTACCAGGCTGTAGTTAACATCTGGAAAAAATGGCTGTGTAAGATTAGCTAGGGCTGCAAGCCAGAGGGTGTTGCTAAAGGAAGGTTCTTTCGGCTTGGCCTGAAATTCAGAAGGATGAATTTCTAAGTATACATGTCACATATGTACCCACTGCAACTCAGAATGTCAGGGATAAACTCTCTCCTGTGCTTCACCAGCCCTTTCCAGAAGAATAAACAATATCCTTCTTGATTAATCCACACAGATGGCACATTTGTCCCCTAGCACTTTTAATATATAGCCATAGGTGGGCCACATGCTTGGGGAATCTGCAGTGACTAGAGGGATACGTGCCCTAAAGTCAGTGCAACAACCTCCAGCTGGAATTTAAAATGGCAGTGGTCCAAACAGGGCTGCACCTATGCATGGGCTTTTTGGTTCATTTGGTTTCTCAAAAGTAGGCTTTGTAGGTGTTTACTTTACAGAAAACCCTCCACATCCCCAACTTCTTTTGAGAGGATGACATCATTTTCAGCTCACTCACCTCACCTTGCTCAGCACAGAGCCATTTTTCACATCCCATGCACACCCCATTCATATCCCATCCAGACCACCATGACCCATTAGCAGCAGGGAAGTTTGCTCTCCCTCCTCTGTTCCAATATACCAAATATTTCTATGGAGGGTGACTAGCAATGCTCTCAGTCACTCCCAAATTGGTGCTATGAAGAATACAGAATGAATTTTATATGTTTTTCTATACCTATCTGATGAAGACTGGTTAGCTCTTCACCATCTCTGAGCCACTAAACAGAAAGATTAAAACAGAGCCTGATAAAAATTGTTCTTTTTAGGCAATGTGATCCTGGAACGTATTACTGTTAGATAGTTAGACCATAAGTCTCCTCACAGCAAATCTCCTGGCTTTATAGCCACCTGGATTGTTTGCTGAGCACCCAGAGCACTATTCGTGCTTTAAGAACAAATTAATTATCATGAGTCAATTAGCAGTACGCTAGCCACACTAATGGGTAGACTGGATCATCAAGCAAACCTATTCAGAAACTTTATAAACAATATTCTTCCTGGAGTTAGCATAATATTATTTTACAAGCTTTTAATCTTGGTTTCCTTCCTAAGATTATTTTAGCATGAACAAATAAGCATTCAATCTCTGGTGGGTTTGTGATAACTTCATTGTTTATTTTAATTTTTTCTGTACCTATGTTACAAGTTTGGCTGCTTGAGTTGCCTGCTGATGTTTGTGTCCCTGACTTGATTGTTTAAATCTGAGCATTAATGATAAACAGAAAATAACAAAATAAATACTTTTCAGCATGAATTTTTAGTGGAAAAGTAACATTTTCCAGGGTTTATGAAATCAATGTTTGGAAATACTCTCCTGACCTTCCTACAACTCTCAAGATCTTGGGTCAACTGTAGTCAATACGGCCTGAAAGAATTTAATCTTTGTGGTTTTTAAATGTAGGTATTTGTAAAACATTTTTTTTTGTTTTGTTTTTATACAGTTGGATGAAAAAAAAAGCATCAGTGGAAGAAATCACCCAGAGCTACCTGATTAGAGAACTGAACAAGCGAACCTGAGAAGCACAGCATGAGTAAATGTGGTGCCATATTTCATTGTCTCCCCAAAGAAAAACAAAACATTTGCTTTATATTTTAACAGATATGCCTGCTACTCAACTGCTAGCTCGAATCAGTGAGTGGAACCAGGAAAAAAAAGAGCAGGGATTCTGCAAATTAACTCACTTTAAAATTATGTCCCCCATGAGGGATTTAGCTGGGGGAGGGGAGGGGGTTCTGCTTGGTTTTTCTCTGCAAGAGAACATTCTGAGCAGCATTTGTTGATTTAGAGGGCAAGATTCTGCTGTATAGCCACTGAAGGTCCTTAATCATAAGGGGTTTTTTTTCTTAGTTAGAAGAATTGTATTAACAATAGAAATGACAAAACTGGTCTCCACAAAAGAATTCTTAGAGCTGTAGGCTGCTGTTTCCTGAGAAGAGATAGGCAGCAAGGAGAAAGTAGAATGTGCTTCTAAGCAATTGGCTGGTGACTGTGTTATATATGGGTCATTCAGAGCTGGTACACCTTTGCTCGAGGAGCCCCTTCTGATGCAGCATTTCTGCGTTCCCCGTGGGGGTACATCACAAACATTGCACCTCTAGGGGCCACAATAAATTCTAATCGTGAGGAAATCTGCCAGCAGGATATTAGTAGGAGAATTCACTCTGGAAACAAAATATTGTATGAACCCACTTCTACACATGTGGACAAGGACATTGCGTTAGCACAGCCCTTTGCCTTCCTCCATGCAACCCCAAAGCCAGCAGGGCAGCATCCTTCCCAGAGGGTGCTGGGGAGGCAGGGGGATGGAGGGAATCTTCAGCCAAAGCTCTGCTTCCTCATACCCCCTTTTAGAGAATGGTGACAAACACATGCCAGGTTCAGAAACCACTTATTTACTTCCCCTGAGCATCACAAAAATTCAATCCAGCAAAAGGTACTTTGTCACAGTCTTCATTGCATTTGTGACAGCTGGTGACAGATTTGCTTTGGAAATCACCTTTTGAAAGGACCTAACCTTGAAGGCTCCTTTTAAGCCTCTGATCCAAAGGGCCTGCCATCAAGGCAGATGCCATAATTTCTATCCCACAGCCTCATTTTTACCAGAGAGAGGATGTTCCATGGGGTGCCCAGTCTCTCACACTTTGGCCTTGTTGTCAATTAATGTCTCCCTGACAGACAGTCCCTGATCCACAGAGATTTCGCTGGTCTGCAGGGAGAAGTTTAGGGTATTTTCTTAGATTAGGTTGCAGAGCACAGTGAGGCTCTGAACATGGGGCTGTGTGTGTAGTCTTTGTTGAAGCATTTGACAGTGCATCTATTTACTCAGCCAATGCAATTAGTAGCTTCTTTTGATGATTGCCATGTGACCAGATCCTACTGAATCACTCACTAGACAGGTAAAAAAAATGTCAACTAGAGATTTTGAGGGGATGTTTCATGAAAATTGCAACAAATACAGAGCAGAGGACAGTTCTCTTAAGTCCAGGCAGAAGAATGGCACAACGAGAAATATCAGGTTGTCATTTTAGACAGCAGATAACTGCAAGGATTGGGATTCTGCTTCTGACTGCATCAATGTGAAGATCCTTAGACAAGTAATTTCATTTATCTGGCTCTCAATTGTATTCCATTTTTATTCTCTTCCTTGACACCCGTGGACAACAAGAATTTGTGTGAAAGAAAGTTGACAAGAGGCAGCTAAAAAAGAAAAAAAAAAAAACATTTCAGAATTCAGATATTAAAACCATTTTCCACACTAATTTTTTGAACCTAGTTATTACTCTATATTACTCAAGACAACTCCCTTCTGAAAGCTTGTAATATTCTCACAGAAGAAAAGGACTGTTCCTCTTTCAAGTAGAAGAAGAAAAGCTCTAACATTTACATATGGGGACTGGGCTTTTTACCCCCTAATCAAGCAGAATAAATAAAAATACAATAATTTAAATGTTTGTCTTTAAACAACAACACTTGCTAAAGTTAATCCAACCAAAACAAGTCCCTGCTGCCTGGTGGGCAGCATTCTAAGCACTGGAGCTTTATTTTTTCCCTTTTACTGCTGGACAAAGTTTTCTCATGAGAGGTTTCTTAAATCCCCCGGAGCGACAAGTGGGTGACCACACAGCACAAGTTCTGTCAGGGAGTACCTTGTCAGATATTCCCTTCTATCTCCCCTGAAATCCTTCTTTGCTGTTCTAGCAGGTGTTATTTCAAGTACAGAAATTACCAGCAGTCCTCACATTCACCTTGCACTCAGTTTTCTCTGTGAAAAGGGAGCACACCTTATGTCTGCAGTCGGCTTCTCTGCTCAAAATTTGCCAGCCAGTCCTGCAAGAAGCTCTCTCAGTCAGGCAGCCTGGTGGTTTTGTGCTGGTTTTACCCCAGCTGAAGGAATGGAGTGAGCAGAAATTGTGCTTGGCAATACAGATATTCTCTTAGAGATAAACATTTAATCAACAGCCTCTTCACATACATAATCATCAGGTGCCTTCACTGGTATTTTACCTGATAGAAGAAATCAGATGTGTGTTTTCACATAACCACAGAAACTCCTTCAGAACTGAGATTTCTTGGGAGAGAGGGGGCTCTGGCTAGCTGCTCTGAACTGGAGACTGAGGTACAGCAAACTTGAAACAATTTGTTTATGTCACAGTGTAGGCTGGCCAGAACTGAAATTGCGTGCTTATCTATCTTTCCTGCAAGTGCTTTTTTATCCACTCCCTTCCATACCTATGCAGAAAATAAATCTTAACATTGTCCCTGGTATCCATTATTTAATAGCATTTTACTGCTAAAGCTTACCCACTTGATTTCTCTATTTCCTCCCTGAAGATTTTTTCTCCCACTTAAACCCTGCTGGGAGTCAAACTATAAGACGGAATAATTTTATAGTCTAAAGCATTAAGGTAAAATGTTAAGCTAAGTCAAAACCAATGCTACACTGTCAGTGCAAGAGCCTGTACAAAGTATTTTGAGCTACTTCTAAGTCTAGAAAAAGTTTGTAAGCATGCGTGGAAATCCAGGCCATTTTTAAGCAAATAAAGAATTTTCTCCAGACCAAAGGACCAAAACTAACCTTCCTTGCCATCTTTCCCCTATGATCTGAAAACAAACCAAAAACATTTTTGGTTGCCAGAAAATCAGGGATCCTGTTAGATCTTGTATGCAAGTCAAGAGCCATGTCTTTGTTTTCTTTGGCTTCTAGGCAATTCCAAATATTGTCACTCCTGGCGCCCATTTCTATCTGATAGATTGTCACTAGTTCTGCTCAAGAAAAACATCTCTGTGACTTGTAATGCAAAGATGCTGCAGTTGCTGGTTGCTTTTTTCTTTTCTGTTTTGTCCTTGTTTATGAATTCCTTATGCTGGTTGATCTGCATGATGATGGCGTATTTATTTATAAAACTAAGTATACTGGTCAAAATGTAAATCACAGGAATTTAGAAAATGCTTCTCTATAATTCAAGGTATGTGATGTTCATGCAAGGAGAGTTATTTTGTTTTCTTTTCCCCAGAAGAATATTGCATAAACTCTACAAATAAATGGAAGTATTGCACTTCATGCTGCTTTTCTTTATCCATAAATGGGAGTTCTGTCTAGTCTCTTTTCTCTGAACTGGGAAGGAGAGGGGAAGAAACAGCTCTTAATGTGATTTTATGCAATATCTAGCATGCAATGTCACTAATACGTTTTGAATTTTCTCAGAAACATGCAGCTTGAAGTAATATTAACTTATTTATAATTGCTCATTTTCTCTAAATGCTCTCTGATATGTCTTCTGAAAAAAAGACAAAATTCCCAGATCACACAGTGCTGGGGAAAACACTCTGACACTGTCACATACATTTATTAATTTAGTCTCAGTAAATGTACAATTGGGTACATTGAATGGATAGAGAGGAAAAACAAATAATTTAAAGAATGTCCTTAAATCAGGATTTTGGTTATAGAACCAATTCATAGTACACATTTGGGCATACTTGGATCTCAATAGCAAACTGAACTTCTATCTGATTTTACCTTGAGCTCTATTATCAATTACTTATAATCAATAATGTGCAAAGGGGAGACGCTTTTGCTGTTGTTGTGTTGGGCCTTTGTATAGTTAATAACATGGTGCCAGTATAACTTTGTAAATCTCAGCTATGACCTTTTAGTTACTTGATCTCAGCTCTCAGGCTCTTTATTTAAATAATAAACCCAAGGAAAAAAAATGCTGCTTAGTTAAAACTGGAAAATAAAAGAGAAGGAATGAAATTAGAGAGCACTGTTAGAATATCAAATGTCTTATTGGAGAAAAACATCTTGCATTTTTTGTTTTCTCATTTCCTTCAGGTTGGTGAGCAACAACGCAAATTATAAAATTCCACAGGCATGTGTTTAGCTCATTTTAGAGATAAAAACACTTAGAAACAGGGTGATTGTCAATTTAAATGATCATACTGGTTCCATGGGCCCATGGAGTCTCCATGCTTCCATGTCTCTGAGTTTTGATTACTACTGTAAAAAGTACAGTAAGACTTATTATCCCCTGGGTATCTCCCCACTTTCTAATTCCAAGTGGATGGTTTACATCCAAAAGCTTGGTGTTTTACATGTCTCTAAAAACATTGAGTTTTAACAGTATTTATTATAGTTATTTTGGATGATCTTAGCTTCATGGACTTATTCAGCCTTTCTGGTGTATTGCAAACCTCTTGGAATTTGTATTACTGTATGTCAATGAGTTCCGCAGATCAATCCTGACAGACTGAGGAGTACTATATTAATATTGTATTTTTATTTTGTTTGTTGATGCTGATGGCTCCAATATGACTCATTTTTTCCCCTGATGAATAATTTAAAAGAGGTAGAAAAGCAAATTTGTCTGATATTTTCCTGAAGACTCAAAAAATAATTCACCACAATTTCAATCAACTGGCAAAAGGAGGGAATCTAAAATGCTCAGTGTCTCTTCTGACACATATTGTAGACCTGCTGTGAAGCACCTGCCCTGTGCCTGGCATCTCTGTGGCCTTCTTTCACCTTTTTAACTGATAACTACATGTCTGAAAAACAAACCATGACCTGAAAGGATGCACCACCTCTTTTGCAAATATCTCATCCAGACTGCCAGCTGTAGGGCTCTGCAGCCACTACCCTCACAGAGAGACCTCCTCATTCCCTCCCCGGGAACAGGGAGCTGTATATACCATGGGGTTTTAATTAGCAGACCTGAGTTTATTTTAACAGCACTATTCGCTCACATGTCCTGATTTTCAGTTGCTGTGCCCTGCCTTTTTAGAAGACACCACAGTCACCAAGTTTTTGGGTCAGATGATAATTTTTCTTAAGTGCACTTCCCAAACCTCAATGAAATGCTTTAGGAAAAGTGCCAGAAGCGTTCTGTGAATGATGGATGAGCTTGTTGATACAGACATGAGGTTTGAAACTCCCTTTGAAAGGGGGTGGGGCTCAAAACCCACGGGATGGTGGTTTTACGTCTACCTGCTGCAGCTGCTGTCATGCGGAATTCTTAATAAAGAGAAATAACTGCATATAAACTCAAGCACCAAGCCTTAGATAGTCACAGGGTTGAAAATAAAGAAGCATTTGGGCCAGCTCCGAAGACTGGGCTGTTGCAGGGCACAGATAAGAGGATGGCGGGGGTCACAGCACAGAGCAGTGCTGATGTGACTGTCACACCCCCTGCCATGCTGCTCTTTCAGGAGCCACAGCTGCCTGTCGCCAGACCTGCCTGGGCAGTAGCTGAGCTCCTCGCTTTCAAATTCTCCCTCTGCAGTGTGTCACCGCCCGCCAGGAGCCGGGGCTGCCTCCGTCCTTGGCTGAGCGCATCGTGTCACTCAGGAGTCGAGAGACAGCCGCTCGCACGTGTGGGTGACGGATGCTCTCTGCCAAGTCCTAAGGGATTTCTCAGCAGCTTTCCAGCATCAAAAAGATGATAGTTTTTCTTCTCTGAATTCTTATATTTTTGGAGATCAAAAGCAGACAGAAGGAAAACTGGGCTTCAGACCAGTAGAATGTTGCAATTTGCTTTGCCTCACAGGGTTTATTTAAGCAGGAACACTGATGAACATTTTTCATCATCAGCTTGTTAGTACAGTTGGGATTGTTGCTGAAGACATTAATACTTTACTTGGCTAAATCTGATCTGACTGTTTCTCCATGCAAATGAATTGCATTGTGAGTTTGGTCTGGAGTGACTTCATAGCACACAACCATGCTATGGATATGGCCTAGACAATATTAGCTTGCTTTCTTGTTTTTCCAAAGGGACTTAAAGGCCTTAGAATCCATCTGGTGTTTCCTGAACTCTGATATCCTTTATACACCTTTATGTAGTAAGTGCTCTTTTTAAGGATGTCAATTACACTAAAACAAGTCAATGAGTTGCACCAGCTGCTGGGAAAATGACAAAGTTACACAAAAAATAGTGACTTCAGTTGGATCCTGTTCAATATTTTCTCCTTGATAGGGGGGAACCTTCCAAGTTGTGATTTGGTACCATGGTGTGCTCCAAAAAGCAGCGTTAGATGCACCAGTAATCCACAACCATTATTTCTCTCCCTTTTAAAATTATATTTTGAAAAGGAAGAAGATCAATGTTCTCTTGGCCTATCCATCAGTCTTCTGCTGTGAAACATTTTTGTGTCAGTACTGAATTCCAGTGAGAAGTTTTCTGGATAGTTTGAGCGTCAGTAACTTCTCTTGTCTTCTTAATAGTGAACCTGTTGCAGTGTTAAGGAAATAAGAATCTATTTCTGAGGTGACTGTTTGAGATACTGCCACACAGATATGGAGCATAATCACAAAGGAATAGAATATACAAGAGAGACTTGTGACAGCGGCTTAACTCAGGAGTACGAGAGGCATTTATCACTGACCTGTTAAAGGAGGAGAGAATCTGAGATCACAATCTTTGCTAGCAGAAATGTCCCTGACAACGGAAATTTGATGCACATTCCTTCAAAGCAAAAAATATGCTGATTGTGTTGTCTCTTTTTCACTGCTGATGACAGGAGCATACTAGTTTTACACTGGTTTAATTTCATTACACTAAGTCTAAAAATTGTAAGGTAATAACTAACATTTACAATATTAGTAATACATATGTGGCTTTGGAGACATTTTATGTAACAATTTTTTTTTTCTTATACATTTTGCAGAGTTGTGAAAAGGACTATTGGGGTTTTACCCTAGTTGGCAGCAAATGACTCATTGTCTGGTGGGAGGAGAGAATTGGAAGACTGAAAGGAAGATAACTGAAGGGCTGAGATAGAGAGTTTAATAGGTAAAGCAAAACTACACACACAAGCGAAGCCAAGCAAGGAATTCAGTCACCACTTCCCATGGGCAGGCAGGTGTTGAGCCATCCCCAGGAAAGGAGGACTCCATCATTGATAGCAGAGACTGGGGAAGACAAACTCCATCACTCCAAACATCTCCCCATTTTCTCCTCCTTCCCCAGCTTTATATACTGAGTGTGACATCTTATGGTCTGGAGTGTCCCTTTGGCCGGCTGGGGTCAGCTGTCCCAGCTGTGTCCCCTCCCAAATCCTTGTGCACCCTCATCCCTCTTGCTGGTGGTGTGGGGTGAGAGGCAGAAAAGGCTTTGAGTCAGTGCGAGCCCCACTCAGCAGTAATGAAAATATCCCCGAATTATTGACATAATTTCCACCACAAATCCAAAGCACAGCCCCGTACCAGTTGCTATGGAGGAAATTAACTCTTTCCCAGCCAAAAGCAGCACAAATGTACTACGTAAAAAAATATTTCAGTCCAAAAAACATGCTACATAAATTTCAGTAAATGGAAATAATTCTGTAGATGAGGACACACCATTAAAAAAAAAAAAAAAAAAAAAAGCTCAGATTTAGTGTCTTATTTAATGTTACATACAAAATACAAAAATTCTAACTCAGATGTGATTCAAGCTCCTGATGATTAACAAAATCTAACTGTGGATGGACTCACCCAGCAAAATGCATTTGCTTGAAACACATTTTCTGAAAGGCCATCTAGGTTCAGGCTGAAGCTGTGATTGAGTTAAACAAGCTGTAAGTAAACCTGAGTTATTTGGTTTACGACCAAACCCAACAAAAACCCCATTCCAGAAAATGATTCTGTTTCAGAAAATCTTGTTTTCCTTAAATAATGCTGTAAGGAAATCTGCTTTCCCTCACAAGAAAAAATGTAATGGTCTTCCCACTACTTTTTTTTTTACTGTATCAAAACTTCATTAGCCAAACTCCATTCACTTTTCACATCTAATTTCAGTTTATTAATGACTAGGTAGTGAGCACAAAATCACACAACCTAATGAAGCACACAAATCAGATTTTATTCTCAAAGAATATGGTGAAATAGCCAGAGCCATCCAGATAGATCTGGACTTACTGCTGTGAAACTAAAATAGAGTGTGTTGCACTCTCACCAACAAAACCTGCTGTTCTGAATGAAGGAATGAAGACCACAAATGGTTACTAGGAAATAGGCATCACAGTGTTAACTTTGGTAGACTATACTTATCACATCTTGAATATATCCAGATTTAATTAGCAGAGACCCACATCAAGGGATTGTTTGAATACATTGATTTCTGTCATAAATAAGTCTCATCAGTCCTATAATTCAATGAAAAAGGGTAGCTCACTATGTAAATTCTTATAGTGACTGTGGAAGGAGAGAAGAATACCTTCAAATGAAGGTACTGCTATATTTGCAACATAGCCATCAAAGAAGGACAAAGTAATCCTGCATAAGACATTTTGTGTTCTTTGATGCATGCTGTAATCAGCTGGGGCCACACAAAACACAGAAGAGTTGCAAGAGAGATAGAGAAATTGCATTAAAAAATCAAGGGCGAAAGGGAAAAAAAGAAAAAAACTCCCTTTTTTTAAGCTTAATATTCTTTGCTGCATCTGATGCTAGAGTGCCTTTCCACAGTGAGGCTCCTGTAATCACCCAGATCTGTGAACATTATGTGCTCCAGCTCAGCCGTGCTTCGAGAGACTTACTGCATTTTGGTGCACATCCACTTCAGACCATTAGCTCCTGCTTCTTCTTATTAAAATAACATCACTCACCCTCTCTGGGGAATAAACAGACCAGCGCTTTCATTTGTTGAAAGAAACTTTGATTTCCTAAAGTTACAGGAGTGGGCTCAGAGCTCCTAATCAGACAGTCTGCCTCTGAGGGGCAAGAGGGCAGCAAACCCCATCCCAGGTATTAGGGGGATGATGGCTGAGCTTCCTGAGAGCCAATTGATTTGCTGTAGAGTCCAGTTCTGTTTACCCTGGCCCTTACCACAACCCTAAAGGATTTGGGAATTCTCCTTCATAGCACTCAGTGATCAGAAAATAAAAAAGTAAGTCTGTGATGGATTAGAACTGAATAAAAATAAGACCAAAATCAATACAGGTAGAATTTCATTTCTACCCTTTTGACCAAGGAAACCTTCCAGGTACCTTGGCCTTACTAGTACAAATTAAACCATTACATTTTCCTGCTCATACTGAAACAATAAAATGGCAAAATAGGCATGCAGTATGAAAGTATCTTTTAAAGAACTTCTGAAAGATAACACAAAGGTAATACAATTGTTAAAATGAAGGGAAAAAATAGTTAACTTTATCCATTGGTGGCTTTTCTATACAATACAACCCTGCAGACAAGCAATTGCATATCAGAATTAGGAAACAGAGAATTCCTTCCACTGCTATTCAAACGCTACCCCTAATACATACAACAAAAAAGGAAGCCTCTTGCTAAGAACATTGATGGGGTTATTTTCTTCTTCTTTGGTCCAGGTGGTCCAAAAGTAGAGGTTAATGCTGGAGGATGCTGTTAACAGCCTGATTCTGGAATGAGGGTGGAGGCATGAAACCATCCAAATATTGCTGCTCCAGGATCTTCCATATTTTCCCTTGGGTTGTGTTGCCTTGCTTGTACTTGGTCTCCGCTTCTGCTTCAGATAGCACTTCCCAAGTACTTGATCCCAGACTAAATTTATCATGCAATTTATAGTACCAGCACTGCCATCTCCACCATGGTTTTCTGGCACGCCTGAAGAAGCGTGCTCACTTGAGAAATGGGAATATAACTTGGCACTGCCATCAGATCTGATTGAGCTGGGCCAGCTTGAGAGACCAAATTCATAGGAACAGATCAGTGAAGGTAAATCAGCCTTGAGAAAACATCTTGTATGTAACCAGGCCGACAAATGTGATAACACAACTCCTGTGAGAAAAGGTCTAGAGGACTCCTTCCCAACTCATCTATCTTAGGAAAAAACAAAAGAGTGACATAAAGTGTCTTAACAAGAGGATCGAGCATCTTGCAAAAGGTGGTGTCTGGGTTTTGTCACTAAGGGTTTAAAAGACAGCTGTAAATTATTGTTAAATTTTCTTCTATCTTCCCTTGTCTGTCATAAACAGATAAGCCTGGAATCCAAAGTTAACAGTGTGAACAGTGCATCTACTAAAAGGGAGTTAGGCTACTGCTCTAGCCAATCATGCAGTTTGAAATCAAGTTCCTCAGACATGGTTTGAGCACTTACCATTCAGAAAGTTCCACAATTCTTATAGGTTGAAAGGAAGAGGATGTCTTTCAACATATGGAAGAATCTCTTGTCTGCAACAGAGAATACTGAAGAAAATTTATTTTATGAAATGAAAAACTTCTAGAAAGCAAAGTAAAACCGACCTGATACTTGATATTCCAGAGGAAGCCAATAGAGCAGTGATAATTAGATCTGCTGCCCATTAAACATCACTCAGTTGTTATCCCCAGTTCTGGATCCACTGGAGCTGGCCAGACATGCTGGAAAACCAGCAATGGCAAGAGTCTCTGGCTTGTTGGATTGATCAGCCTAAGGAAAAACATGATTAGTGTTCTGCAGACAACCACAGTTCTTGAACCCCTTTCTACATTTCATAGGACTATTTGCTACTGGTAGAGATAACAGAGGGCATGCCAGTCTTAAAGGTGAAGTGTGTGAGGCTGTGTGAAGTGTTGAGCCTTTGTTTTGGAATTATACAGCTTTGGGAAGTGGGGAAATGGAAATGTGTGCACTTTGGCTGAGGTTAGCATCCCACAGAGAGCAGCATGGTCTGGTCTCTGACTCGAAGCTGCTCCTGCAGTGTCTGTGTACTCATGTGGTTCCAGTGAGTATCCAGTGCCACTGAAGCACATGTCCTGTGGGGAAGGCTGAAGGAACTGAGATTGTTAGAGTAGAAAAAGGAAAATTTTTGGAAGAAGTGATAGGAGTCTGCCAGTACACTCAATATCCTAAAGAAAGAGAGAACCAAGACCCTTATTGAGATGCACAGGAGAAGATTGAGAGAAAACACTAATGAATTGACACAGTGGTTATTATATTTAGGCAGAATGAAAGAAAGAAAATTCCTATGGGCATAACTAAGCATTGGAGCAGGGAATTTGACTAGAAACCTCATGTAGTCCTTTCCAGCCTAAATGGTTCTATAATTCCATAAATAATTTGCCCAAATTCCATTATGTTGTCAGAGGAGCTTCAAAAACCTTGAGAAAGGTCACAAAAGCAGTTCTGCTGGAGAATTGGATGCTAGAGAGTTATTTCCCTGGGGCTGGAGCCCATCTACAGGTTGGTGTATTTGTCTTCTTGCAAAGTTTTGATAGTTACTTTTAAGTTAGACACATATACTGTGAGGCTTAAGCTTATGGAATAGAAGCTGTGCTCAATTCTAGAGAGCGTTAAGATTTTGGTTTTGATTGTCTGCTTTGGGACTGCAAAATAACAGTGCTTATTAGAACAGCTAGCTTTCAGTGAGCATAAATTTCTTTGAGAACAGTCTAGTTCAGATTGTGGAAGGCTAAGGTCTTCAATTCACAGCACACATTTGTGTCTTACAAGACATTCTTTATGCTTTTGGTTTTGTCTGCCTGAAAGACCACTCACATAAAGGCTAATGAGAGTCAGGATGGAGATACAAACTTCTTTCATGCCCCTTTTTTTCTAAGTCATTTGTTTGATCATACTGTTTGTTGGTTTTTTGTTGTTGTTGTTTTTGGGGTTTTTTTTTTTTAAATTCTTCCTTTTATGACAAGACTTTAACAAGGTCATAGTTTCCAGTGTTCTTCTTTGTAGCAAATTGTAGGGTGGTCAATTCCCTTCTCAGAGAGAAAATCAGGCAGTTCTCCCACTTGAGTATGATACTCATGCTGCTGTTCTGTGTTTACAGTTCTTTTCCAGGGGTTGGGAAAAGTGCACTTGGTCATGAATGCTACAGCATAGTACACCTGTAACTCCAGAATTTCCCATTTGAAGAAATGATCAATTAGCCCAAGTGATGTACAAATGGAAAGGTTAGGTTAAATTATCCTGGAAGAATGGATGAACCAGAATAGATAATTTTTTCTGACTGCAATAATATAGTGTTCCTTTTGTTATGTCATTTTTTAGGCAATGTGATTTATTAAGCTTTCAAGTTTGAAATCCAGGACTGACAGGTTTTAATGGTGATTTCAAATGCAATTGGTTCTCTAATTTTGCTGCTTTATTCCTTGGTCAAAATTTCAAGCTAATGTGCTGCCCAGTTTTTTTCCATCCTGATTTACTTTTCTCTCTCCTATTATAAGAGTAAACTCTTATAATAAAAATATGTCAGATGGAATTGTTATCTATGAAATTGACAAATTTTGTCATGCTTTTTATCTTTTATGTGAATGTGTTTTGCTGGAAATATTGATTTGGAGTGCTACAATATCACAGCAAGCTTCATTTAAAGTTATTATCACATCTGTCTATGTTTTAAATATGAGAAATCCCTCTTCTCTATTTTTTTATTATTAGCATTGAGCCATTTTTACCAAACCCATTCTAATATCACTTTTCCTGCCTAAGTTACAGTAGCACTCTCAGATACTTCTTTATTTAGTTTGATAAATCTTTGTTGAAAGTTTATTTTGATGCATGCATTAATATTTTCTGCTTAGCATGAAAGTCATATGTGTTGATAAGCATTTTGGAAGCAGTGATTTTTCAGGGATCTTGTCTCTGTCATTGCAGCCTTGTCTCCAGTTACACATATCAAATACTTGTTACAGTGAGAGTAGTTTCAGGTACAATCAGTAAATGCAGATTAGGCGCAAAATTTTGGAGCTTTCCTGTTATTATCCATACTTAAGTAAGATTGAGCTCCTCTATGGAATGTAGAGGCTGTGCTCACTATGCTGAAAGTGGACTAAACACTCATACAGTGGAGGACAAGAAGGATGGAGGTTCTTCCTTGCTTTCTTCTTTAATGACAATCTGGACACATTTCATAGACATAATGCAGTTTGCTCTATTTATTCCAGAGGCACTGTCAACACATAAGGCTAGGATGAAGGGCATCCTTCTATGAGTGCATGTATTCACATCTTCATACAGAAAACATTCTTACTAGTGCTCAAAGACTGCTGATTCTAACTGAAAAATGAAATAGTATCTTCCTAATCCCTTGCATGTACTGAATTTATCCTTTTCTGCTAAGTAGAATATGATCTCACTCAACTTAGGAATTCTTGTTCATTAGAACGTCCCTTTGATTTCATAGGCAGCACATATTTCTGTGTTGATTCTCACTAGATTTCATTTTGTGATTGAAAGCTGCTTCTAAGAACTGCACAAAGCGTACACAAAATGTGACCTACTGGCATTTAAAGAGTCAGCTCTCCACAAGTGGAAAGACTCAGGCAAACAGCACGAAACAGTGACAGAGGAGAGACCTGCTCATATTGGAGACCTTCGGAAGAAAAATATCTGACTTGACAGGCAAGTCTTGTAGACACAGCTGTACAGAAAATACATGTTCTTGGGACAGATCAATTATTGATGCACAGAAGTAAAACCCATGGGCAGACACTGCCATTTAAAGAGGAAGCTCTGGCAGAGAGATAACATAAAAAAGATACAGAGCTTAAGACCCATAGTGACCAACAGCACACCCCTCCAGGGTACAGCAAGGGAAATTGATTACTGCAGACAGCAGTCAGGACAACGATGGTTATCAAAAAACATCCATTTAGGGACGCACTACATACTCAGAACTCAGGCTGTTGAGGAGGAAGGTGCATAAAGGACATAGGTTTTTATTTCTACTGCTTCACATTATTGGGGGCGGGGTGAAAGAAAATTAAATGTGTAAGAGGAAAACAATACAAGAAGAAGCAGAGAGTCATTATCCCAGTGAGGAATAATAAAGCCTCTTCCTGGTGTATGAACCATGGCATGAGATTTGTTGCTGTCATGTACAGCACAACCAGTTGCAACCCAGAGGCTCATTTGAGGTATAGATGAGGAAAGGAAACTGCACATTACACTCTTTGACAGCTGCTCATCCTTGAAGCAGATGTGGCTTGGGGTAGTGCTGCCCGAAACATCCTTCCAGTTACATATTTTTTATTTTTAGCAGAGCAAGACAGTTCACTTTATCATTTTAATCAAAGAGAGCCGGCTGTGATGAGCAAGGGAATGCTTTCATCTAAGCCGTTGATCACTTCATAAAATTGGCAGCATTTCTTCAGCCTTTCTGTCACTTCAGATTCCCCTTCTGACCCCCAAACATATGACACAAAAACAAGCAAGTTCTTAACTGTAAAGATGATAAAACTTATTCATATGCTAGGAGTATTTAGTTGCTCTTGCCTCTTTCAAAGATGTTGGCCTTCTTTTCTTTTTAAAGGTGTTGATTCTTAGTGGGCTACTGAGGATTTGCTCTAACAGTGGGATCAACTGTCAAGCTATACTGTCTTGAACTTAATAGAAGATATTCCCACGCACACCCCCAAATGAAAAAATGCTTATGGAAAAGTTCTTCTCTGAAATATGCTAAAGATTGAAAAGTCTACAGGAATCTTTTTCCTCCAAGGGAAAAATTTTAATACCCAGACCAACAGCCTCATGGAAGAAAGCTTTATTCAAATAACTTTAGATTTGTTTGCATGCTTGCTTTTACTAGAGCCTTTAACATGCATGATTGAGCAATCAGACTTGAAACTCAATAGAAACATCTGATGCCTCACTGCTGTACCTTGGGCAAAGGGAGAAAATTTCCATGCTTGGAATTCTCCTCTTATAAGAAATGCAAGTACTAAAATTGAAGGACTGCAGGTTCAAAAGAAAATGTGGAAATGAATTATCAATCAGGAATCTGAGAGCATTAGATAAAGGCAATAGCAATCTCACAGAAGCCAGGGGCTTGAGAGAAAGCTATTTGAAAGCACAGTTGCAAACATTGCAATGCTGGGTCAGATGCAAACATTTTCCTTTCCTTTCTCAAGGGATCTCTACAGGAAGATAGGCAACGATATCCACCAGCTTTAGCACAAAGCTAGGAACCAAATTTCTTAGAAATGGCAGTTTTCCCCTACTATGGCTTTTCCCTAAAATACATTTGAAATGAAGTAATTTAGCAGGGCAAATGAATGCAAAGATAAAAATTCCTGCCTGGAGTACTAGATATAGAGATACAAGCTCCGATCCCACTTTTATACGGAAGAGTTCCAAGAACAGAGCACCTTCCCATGACACAGTTATTCTTCAGGCAGGAAGAATTTCTGTTCTTCTACTGAAATATCTGTGTGTCTTTTGTTTAAGACATTTGCCTGTCCTTTGCTCCCAGGGGAAAAAGAACTATAGATCTTTCCTCTTTTTCTAACTCTAGGTCATATTACTACTGATGCCTTTCAAACCAAGAACTTCTGAGGTTTCTAAAATTACCCCTGAAGCACAATTAACTTTCCTTTAGGATGACTGGACTGCTCCCAGAACTCAGTTCTAACATTGAGTTTTAAGGCTTTTGACTAACTAGACAGAAATAACATAGACGTCTCCCTCTCCGAATGAAAGAACTTGACTGCTGAATAAATCTGCCTACCAAGTCCTCAGTACTTTGCCCTAACCCTTTTAGTCTTCAGCTACAGAGACCAGTGTTACCTTTTAAATAAGAACTAGAATTGCCTATCCGCCTCCCTTCTTTCTGAAAACTCTGCTATATAAGGCATCTTGGAAAAAGCTCTAGCAGGCAGGAGTGCTTCCCCCTCGCTCTTGGAGCCTGTAGAGTCATTACTTAGTAAATGACATCTGACCCAGGCTTCAATGACTGAAGCATGAACCTGTAGTAACAGACCTACTCCAGATGGAGAACTGTGCACACAGGCATTTCCCAGCTGGTTTGTTAAAGGTATTTGCACACCACTGGTCTAAACTGACTGGAGTGGGAATAATAACTATATGAATAATGGACCAAACATGAGATAGTAACCTTAAAACAAGGTATAACTGGGCCTTTGCCACAGCTTTAATTTATTACAAGGTGGAAAGGTCCTATTCTAACCTGTGCTTCCAGCTTCAATCTGAAATACTGATCTTACTTCAGAGGAGTCTGTGGGTTTATTAATGGTTGAGGGTTTTCACCAAAGAAATGAGAAGCACAAAGAGAAAAAAGACTTTAAGACATGGGTCACTGAAGAACAGAATAGGTAAAACTCTTCCTTGTGCACAGAGTTTTTAACAAGAAGGATGCACTCATTGACTAGGGGAAGAAACAATTCCCAGTATTTTTTTTCCCTCTGTTAAGACAATCTGGTTTTAGTAGTAGTAGTCTCTATATTGATGTTTTCCTTTTACCTGAACTCAAAAGTTCTCTGGTCACTTGTGCTACCTTTTATGCAAGCACACGTGATCTTTTTTAATGTGCCATCAACTTCACTGGCTTAGGGGACAAAGCATCTGGCCATTTCCTCAACAAACCATAATTACAGAGGGTGTTTTTCAGGCAAGTATAAGAAGTGAAGGATGAAACATCTGAGGGACGCTGCCAGTTCTCTTGTTCAGTGTTTTGAGGAATAACTCACTGAAATATGCACTTCACCTTCCTCAGTCCAGCAGGACACGCCTTAGCAATGGCTCAGGCTCGTGCATTGCGTGAACCCAAAGGTATTGGTGATATTTAACCATATCCTTCTGTGACACAGCCTCCCCCTAGCAGGAGGTGGCCCACAGACCTTCAGTGCTCATTTTCAGACCCCCTCAGCCTCTGGCAAGGCAGGGAAGGTTTTGAGCCCACCATAAAAAGGGAACAGCCATTTCCCCACAAGGCATTGCCAAACAACTAACAGGAGAACTGAAATGATCCCACCTTCACGTCCCTATCTCCCAGAAGAGATATTTTGCTGTCTGATCTCTAAACAGATGCAAGGTGCCCAAACTTTACAGGAAAAAAAAGGCAAAAAGTAGGGCTAGAGAGTCTGCATGCATATTTATGGTCAGAAACTGGGGCCCATGTCTCCCTAATCTCGTCAAAACTGAGGCAGGCTCCATGATTCCTGGGAGAATTTCAGAATAATGACAAACATAGTAACTTAATTCCAGGAGTAAAGAATGCTGTTAATTGTGCATTAGCTTTCAATGCAAGCTGCTTAGAAGAGATTTACCAGCCAAATCTGGTTTAGTCAGCTTTAGCTAATGTCCGTTTAAAATGGCCAGGGAGGAAGTAGTAAATGTATGTTCAAAA
Source organism: Picathartes gymnocephalus (assembly GCA_013390045.1). Taxonomy (NCBI): domain Eukaryota; kingdom Metazoa; phylum Chordata; class Aves; order Passeriformes; family Picathartidae; genus Picathartes; species Picathartes gymnocephalus. Next base: position 50,850 of record WEKY01001324.1, read on the forward strand.
AACAGGCGAACTACTATGGAAAGTAGCCAGAATAAAAATTTCCAACAAGACTTAACCAGCAACACAATCTGCAGCCTCAGATGATTTGCTTTGGAAAGTGGAAGAGTCTGGAATTTCCAGCTATGCTGGATGTGCTCTTGTGTTCTCACTAGAACTTTCTGTGGTTATATTTAAACACGGCAGGAAGCAACACCGCTTTGTGCTTTTCAGTGAGTGCATTTCTGGCGTGAGTGGCACAGATACTCTTGCATTTTGGTGACCTCAGATGGACATAAAGGAAGGCTGTGGAGATTTTGAAGAGGATCAGTTAAGTGATTACCTACTCACCTCTCAGAGTTAGAGTTCCGATTTCCTGGTAGTGTCACAACGCTGGGGAATGATGCTGTGCCATCTAGGTCCATGACAATGAGCGAGACAATCACCACACCCACCACACTCATCACCTTCACTGCTGGGTCATTTCACCAGCCCAGCCAAGGAGCATTTGCCCTTGGCAAAGGGTGTTGAGTGCTCCTGATTACTTTCTTGCCATTCACATGTTTGGAAATGAATTCCAATAGAACACGCTCAGTGTTTCCTCCAGGGACTGAGGTGAGGCTTCCTGACCTCATAGATCCCAATTTCTTTTCCAATTTAAAAGAAAACTGCAACTGAACAGAGAAAGTACATTCCAAGTTTGTGCTATATTGTTGAGACATAACAAGCCTAATTTCAGCCTTCTGGCCCCAACAGGTCTTAAACACAATTAATCAAATCATATCAGCCTCCACTGGATTTCCAAACATATTGTAGCAAATTAGGTTCACAGGCAGGTCACATATTTCATTCCCCTCACACCATTTCTAAGCTGGTGACTTCCGTACCTTGCAGTTCCGTGGCTGTAATCAGTTCAGCCACGTAAATAATATTTTCAGTGATGATATCACAAACTCAGCTACTACTGATGGTCTCAGGATGAAGAGTTGTTTGAAAATCTTTTTTCTTTATTATTTATGCAGGGTCTTCAGGAGTAGTGAAGATAAATACTGCTAGTAGTATTATAGTAATATACTATTTTATACTCCATGCAATCAACTTCCTTACTTTTTACTGCCTCCCCAGCCTACTGGAGCCAGCACTGTGAGGAAAGATCAGGACACAGTCACACCAGAAACTTTCCCTTGCTGTTTAGGAACATAGCAACGCAGCACACAGCATGGAACTGAATTGGGTTCCTGCTCTGGGAAGTCACAAAGGGCTGTTCTGTTTCTCCTCTACAGTCATTCATGGCCTGTGCCTCTAAGGAGAATCCAGAAGGTGCCCCTCTGACAGACAGGTTGGCAGGAGATTAAGACAGAAAGAACTCTTTTTTAGGACTGAAGTTACAATATTTTTTATTCTGGAGATCAGAGAAGAGACAGGAACAGTAGTGACAAGTCAAATCATTCTGAAAGATCCAAAAGCAATTTTCATTGGAAAGTGAGGGATTATTAGAAAGATTAATCACAAATAGATGTTAGGCTAGAACTGTGTTTATATACAAGTATGTGATAAACAAATCATAAGCCGGAAAATGTAATATGAGTTCTCAGAACATCTTTTGATGTTAGATACAGGCTGAAAAATAATCTTTGCTTGTAAATCCATGTCACCAACTTTATAAAATACAAAATAAGAAGACTCAGATAAAAATAAGAATCATAAAAGCATACCAAGCAAATAAAAAGAGACTCGCTCCACACCTGTTGGTGCCAGCATCACCACCTATCAGAGGGCAGTTAAAAAACAAACTTCAATAAAGAGGGAAGATCAGTTTTTTTACTGCTTTTTCATATTCCACAAATAGCCAACATGAGGAAAAAAACTAATCAAGAAAATCACTACTGAAAGGAAAAAGAATAAGAAGGGACCTTTGTAAGAACAAAACCTCAAATCCCAGTAATGTCAAATGACATTTCCTAAGAATTATCTTAACAGTGATATGTCACTGAAAGAAAAAACTTTTTTTTTTCTTTTTTTGCTATAGCATTTCTTTTTCAGGAGGACTAATAGAGAAACTACAGCAGCTATGTGTCCATCTCTGCCTCAGGAAGGAGATTTTCACATCCTTCATACTGCAGCTGTTTCGTAGCATTCACGTGAGCCCAAAGCAGAGACATTAATGACATAAACTAGCATTTATGGCATTTATTTAGGGAATGTTTACAGCATTTTAAAAAATAGAGATGATTTTAGGTTTTCAAATCTTATATTACATCTGTAGGAAAACATGCATTTAGCTAATAATAAGAATATATGTATTTATGGCCACTGTGCTGAAAAAGACTGCCTCTTGGCACCAAAACAGGCTGAAAATCTCTTTTATTTATTTATTTATTCATTTATGTGTTTGTTTGTTTGATTGCTTGTTCTAAGCTGCAGATTTCACATTCCTTTGGAAAAAAAACTAAGCATGAAGATAGACAAATTTCATTATTTGCACTGTAGAACATAAACTTCCCAGTAAGTACTGCAAGAGCTGGCAGGACAATGTCCTCCAGATTCAGAAAGCAGCTTGAAACACCAGTCTTTGACTGTGCTGGTGCTCATCATATCAGTTTGGCAAAGCTGGCTCATGGTGTGGGGATGTTGAATTTTGAGCAACTCAAATGGAAATGCCTGAGGCACCCCACTTTAATTCTCTCCTTCAAAGCTCTGTCCTCTTTTTGTCCAGCAACTGGAAAAATAAGGCCCCTAAATCACTTGTGATTTTTTGAAAATTTTGTCCTCAGAAGCATGATGAACATACTCTTAATGTCAGCATTGTCAAATGTTACACCATTTAAAAAAGGAAGGTATTTATTCACTGAAGAACTGTCCACCTTCTTTTTGATTTTGGTCCATCAATACCTAATTTATTTCTTTATAGTCCATTGACTTGCTTGCATATGACCTACTTTCCCTTGCCTCAGGTAACTAAAATGTTCCACAAATCAACTGAAAACTCTTACTTGACTGTCCATTTCCTTTTTTATTTAGCAAATATCTTTTTGTTGACAGTATTTGATGTGCAGCCAGCAGATTAAAACAGCTCCAGTTTTGCAGATATAGTCCAGTATTAACTTCTTGCATGCCAGTGTTTTTCATTTGCTGTCCTTTCTAGAGTGCATATAAAGGCAATGCTGGCTACAGTAATCCACAGTGGATTAAATACTCCAAATACTTAATTATCACCACAAACCTTTCCTTGTAGTTGTTAGATGCTGGCTCTTCTAATTATGACAGAGAAGGGAAGGCAGTAGATTAAAATACTTTCAGTTGAAATTAAGATTCTTTAACTGAAGCATTTCAACTATTGAATAAATAAATAAATTTAAACAGAGTTGCAATAAAAATGAGCCTCTTGGAATTAGTCATAACTAGAAGTTGGCAAGCAGTTTATACTAACAACATGCAATTAGCTGCAGGGATTTAACCACAGACTTTTGCAGGAATTATTATCGAGTCTGTTGTCTTTCTGATTAATGCTATTTACTCTTGCTTAAATGTCTTCACTGATCCAATTCTCCAGATTCTATTCTCCTTCCACCTGGATAAAAAATAAAACTTGGTCCTAAAATTGTCACTTTAGGGCCTGAATGTGACAATCACACAGGATTTAAACAATAAATAGAACAGGACTGTGCTGCTATTTGTCAGATGGAGTACTACAAGAAAATCTGATGCCACAATCCATTTTCTGGCTTCTCACAGGGTCTGTGCATCATGAGGCACACGTGTTTGTAGCCTGGTGCTCCCTGCATTCATGCAGGTACTGAATGTTTGAGCTGCTTCTGAAAGGCAGCATTCACAGGGCTGGAGATAAGTAATGGGGCTCTGCAAGAAAGAGGAACCTGCCCCATTACCTGTGGTCAGCTTGAAGCTCACATAAAAGGAGTAAAAGAAACTTTTCCCCTCTCACTTTCTCATACAGACATCGAGACTCTGATCTTGGTGAGCGTAAATATGCCACTCATCCACTAGCACCTTGTGTTATTATAGCAAACTCAGTTGGAAATTTAAGGAGGACCAGTGGGCAATCAGCAGTGATCTATGAAGAACCTGGTTTAGGCAACTTCTACAGTCATATCAGCAATCAATATTTAATTTTATCTCTACATTTATTTATTCTAGTCATCTTCTCACACACTCATAGGATTAGAAATTGTCATACTGTTAAAAACATTAATTTGAAATTACCAAGGAGAAAAAAAACGTTGTTTGTTTGGTCTTCTGAAAAATCAGCTTTATTACCTGGCAAGTCTCCTTAGCTAGGTGCTTCACCTAATCAATTTCAATATTTGCTTTCTGCTTTATATATAACAAAGCAATAGAGATCATTGATTAAACATTAAAGGGATGTGTGGCAGCTCCTAGTGATCTGAATAGATAAAAGGGCCTATGTCCACTTTTTTTTTTATTGGAAACCACCAAATTGCTTCAGGGGGGCCTTTGAAGCCCTTTGGAAGCAAAAGCCTAAGGAAAGTCAAGTGGCCTTACAAAATACTGGATACCTGCTGCATTCTTGTCGCTGTCCTTGCAGTCTGTTTGGACAACAATGAAAGGGGAAAAAACTGATCCAGAAATCCACAGACACCAAAGCAGCTGTAGAAGTGTTTTCATGCTGTGTTTACAGAGAAAATAAATGATACCAACTTCTTTCTTGCCAGGGGGAAGCTGCAGTTAGAAAAGGAGAGAACCTATCCCACAGCAAGTAAAACCCCTTTTGGGTCCTGACACCAAGCCCAGCCAGCAGTGGTTAAAAGGGACTGCAGTGAGGGACTGCTCTGGGCTGCAGCCCGAGCATGCAGACATTCCCAGCCCTGCCAAGGTGCTGCAGCACCCAAGGGCTACAGATTCCCCGTTGGGGCAGTGGGGCTGGGCCGGGGCTGTAACAAAGCCGGCACAGGGGTGTCAGCGTGCTGAGCAGCCGGCACTGCGGAGCTCCCTGCGCTGCCCAGAGCGGCGTCTCTGCAGGCTGTGCGTGTAACAGGGCTTCGGACTCCCGAGCTGTGCGCGCCCTGCACAGCATCGGCGCTGCTGACAGCTGCCTCCGGCCTCAGCCTCCTTCCCTGGGTACCAGCAGCTGTTTGAAAGGAGCCGAACTTCGTTATCTTCAGTTCCTGTGCTTGGAAAGTCTCCTACCATACATTCAGGGACCACAGCTCTGGTCTCGCTGACCTGCTCCAAGGACAGACGCGGGGAGAGGATCCCACTGCTACCAAAGCAGGAAAAAATTCCATTTTGGCACTGACAACACAGCTGAGGACTTCTCCTCTACACTCTTGCAGGTCTCCATAAGCATTTCATGGCTATACCGTTTCTAAACATTGCTCTGCACAGCTTCTTTCAATTCCAGCAGGATACTATCTGCAAAGCTCAGTATGGACTAACCAAGGTATCCTGAATTTGCTCCACACTGTATACTTGTCATAGATACACTGCATCAACACAAAGATGCTGATACAAAACACTAACCCATTACTGCTTGAAGAGAATAAATGTTAAAAAGTTCTGTTTATCCCTGCTAGTGAAATTTGCTCTGAAATCCTTCCAGGTTTGCACTCAATAGGATATTTATTTAAAAGGGACAGGAAGGAAAACAATAGAGGTAAGTGAAAATCCATCAAAAGGCATCATTCCTCTGCCAGGTGCAACAGAAAGGAAGATAAAACAGATAATAACACTGCTGGAACAGAATGCTGTTAAGTTTGAAGGATGGGAGGAGCTGACAGCTCACAGAAACTGTGAGGGCAAGCTGCTGGGTACAGTGTCAGACTAAATAAATCTATACATCCTTGTTTCACCCAAACACAGCTCTGTCACAAATGATACCGCCCATCACTATGCCTTGTGCTGATTTTTTCAATTTTGCATGTGAGCTAAGCACGCATTAAAAAAGGTGTGTGGGAAACACTGTTTCCTGCAGGAATCACCACAGGTGGTGGTTTCTGAGAAACTTCAGTTCCTGTTTGTCCCACTAGGATTTCTACATGACTGAGAACCCACATATCAACAGAGATGGTATTCAGCAAGCTAGTAGGATATAGCACTTGGCACTCCCTTCTTTGGGGATGATGTAAATATGTTAAGGGACATGGGAAATTGAAACTGTTGTAAGGAACAGTCCATGCATAGGAACTACAGAAAAATCTGGTGAGAGGTAAAGGAAAATAATTTGTGGTGCTGCACAGTGAATATACAAAAAATCTGGCATTGAAAGTGTTGCACTTCATTTATTATTTCTTCGTAGTTTTGGGGTTTTTTTAAATTATCATGAAAAAGGCAACATTTTCAGGTAGCTGTGGGATTAAATGTGAATAAAATAAGCAAGTTTTTAGTTTCACAAAGTCTTTAACAAACCTTAGATTTTCTCCTTAGATTAGCATGACTGTGACAACGTTGACATAGTTGTCGCAGAGCACTTTTCACTTGTGGGTCATAAAACACTGAATAAAGGTAGGAAAAAAAATTATGAGCAGTACCTCATAGGCAGGGAATCTGAGGAACAGAGAGGCACAGTGATTTCTCAAAGGTAATTCAACAGGACAAGAATGAAAACCAAGTGCTATAATACTTACTCCAGCATTACATGCACTGACCCATTCTGGGACTGTGGGCCTTTCTTTTCCATTTTAACTCTTCCTTAAAATGTCAGACTTGCCAGTGAAGTTGTACTTGTGGCATCACCTCCGAGAATGTGGCATGACTTCTCCTTAGAGGACAATAACACAGCCAAAGGAGTCAAATACACAGGAGATGTCAGGTTCTCAGAAGAGTAATTGCACTTCCATTTCCAGGCTGTCCTCAGGCAGTTTGTTCTCAAGCAGAGTGGACAGAGCCATTTTGGTCAGATTGCTGTGAGTGTTCCTTACCCAGACTCCGCTTCCAAAGAGGATTTCAAAAGGTGATTGGGCTTGGCTGGTCAATTTGCAACAAGAGGATGATGGGAAAGGTGGGAAATTCTGCTGCTAAATTCTGTTATTTCTTTGGCTCATTCTGCTTGTTACCTTGTGAGTGCAGGTGCTGACCCACAGAGGACCACAAAGAGCATACACCAGGCAAGTGAGAAAACACTTCATTTATTCCAAAGGTAACTTCATTTACTCTCCTCACATTCACAAGAGAAGTAGTCTTCTTTTTGGCAGGTATTTCTGAATATCAAGCTTTAGATTATGTAATGGTTTCACATACCTCTATACCCCCCTTACTGCATAACTTTAGATTGCTATGAAGCTTGGGTTTGAGTACTCTAAATGTAGTAGAGTTTTCTACTGGAGGAGGAGTGAGGGAATTTGAAACAAAAGTTTGCTGGGCCTTTCTGTAGCTGTCAGACTTGAGAAACATACTCTTTAAAATGAAATCTGAATCAATGTCAGTATGCTTATACTGCTATCATTTAAAAATAGATTTCTTTTAACACTTGAATTTTATTCACCATGTAAAACTCCATAAACATTTCTGTTCATCATCAGTGATGTCTTAAAAGATGATGCATAGATATTAAATTTTCTTGCAAATGCTTATGGTCAGTCTCTGTTCCACAGTGCAAGACAAGCCTTCTGCTAAATTAAAATGTGGCAGGTATGGCTCTTACAGCCAGTGCTGGATCAGGATAAGGACATCCAGAAGTACCCTTATCCCTTCTAGTGCTCCATGATCCTAAGGTACTGTAAGCCATCTCCAGGCCATGGTGAGCCATGCCCAGCTGGTCAGGGCCTGAGCAGCAGTCCCACAGTCATACAAAGGGATGGTCACAAAGCTGCCATTGTCAAATTCCCATATGGATTTTTGATGTATTTATTATGCGCCTCCAACATCTGAATCTTCCAGGGATTAGCACAGAAAAGTACAACCTTCAACATTACAGGCTATAATTAGGAATTCAACTTCCACAAGCTTTAGGTCACTTTAAAACTCCACTCCCAAGTTACCAGGAAACCCGGGAGATCTGGATTTTCAGGGTTCTCTTCACAAGGTTTATTTGCTCCCCTAGCCTTCAGTGGCACCTAGTGGAAAAGAAGCAACTCGAAATGAAGGGAGGGAAAACACAACTATGCAGACTTTTTCCAGCTCCATCATACAACCTTTCTCCAACCCCTCTGAAGGGATGAGGACGTGGAGTGGCTATATGAAAAAAGAAAAAGATGCTGGTATGGAGTAGAGCTCCTGGCAACAGGAGCCTGTTCTCTCAGGAAGGGCTTGCTATTCAAAACGAGTTCAGAAGTTAGCACATGAAGGTGTAAAAAGAGCTAAATTCAGCATAATGACAAATCCAGCAATCCTGAAAGAACAGATAGGGTGCAAGAGTGATGAAGAACAGTGGATCTAACCTGGGGGACAACTGGAATCATTTAACATTTCCTATTACACAAAAGGTGTTTTACCTTTTCTACCAGAGCAGACATTGAGTCATCACTATCGATTTACAAGCCACCACAAGTCACACTGGGCAGTTTAATAAAGTCTGGCTTGTTTTTTTCTTTTTTTCCTTTTCTGACCATGCCCCTGTAATTTACTAATACATATAAGATTATATGTTGTTCTGGGAGAACACATGCCTTGTTTCCTGGTAGCTCTGTGCTACATTTCTATATTATTGGGGAGCCTATTTACAAACTCTCCTTGTGGCTTCAGCTACTCTTCAGGGATGGGACTTTAAGTTTCCCTGCCCCTGCTCTCCCTCACCATTCCCAGCTGTTGGGGTTCCTGATACCTTATGAAATTGGCACCCATTTATGGTTTATTTTTTCAGATCATCTGTACTTCAAGGAGTACCTGAAGGGAGCGACAAGAAAGATGGAGAGAGACTTTTTACAAGAGCATGTAGTGACAGGAAAGGGGGAAATGGCTTCAAACTGAAACAGGGCAGGTTTAGATTAGATAGTAGGAAAAAAGTCTTTAATTTGGGGGTGGTGAAGCACTGGATCAGGTTGCTCAGACAAGCTCTGGATGTCCCATCCCTGGAAGCTTAAGACTTGGCTGAATGTGGCTCTGAGCAACCTGTCTAGCGAAAAGAGTCCCTGCTCAAGGAAGGGGAGGTGGAATAAGACGTTCTTTAAGGTCCCTTCCAACCCAAACCATTCCATGATTCAATGATTCTAATTACCTGACTTGAAGAAAAGTCCACAGCCTTTTTCAGAGTAGTACTTTGGCTCGTAGCTTCCATGTCTTATTCACCATGGGAGAAATCTATCCTGTAAAGCTCATTCAAAAGTTGTCCCCACTGTCAGTACCATGCCACAGGCCTTAGCTCTATTAGCTGCTGTGTCATAGAGTCACCTTTTCCATTTTTCCTCAAAATAGACATGAAACTTCACCGGTGGCAAAGTGAGTGGGGCACTCAGCTTCCACCAAGCTTCTAAATATAAATGCAGTTCTGTTTCTTCTTTTGCTGGTGGGAAAATCACTCTGTAGCTTCACTGGAGTGTTTGAGGAGTGCTCACATGTGCTGATGAAAACGTCTTTGATGAGTGTGTATGTGCCTCGATAGCCAGAACAGCTCTTTCCCTGTATCATACTTTCACTGCCTTTCTGGGGAACATTTGCTATTACATTTCTATATTCCACCCGTTCCCATTTTGGTACCTACGCATTCAGTTTTCCTAGATGCTGTCACCCCTGAACAGTTGAAAAATGCCAAGCTAAACAGTTCGTGACTGGGTTCCTTCTCCCTTTCTACTTGAGCCACAAAACCAGACACTGGATTTGTTCTTGAAAGAACACGCTGCTCACTTCTGTGCTCACATCTCTTTGGCAGAGTTTTCAAGGAAACAACTCATAGAATGCTAAATACGGGATGGACTTTGAAAAGCTCCATTTCTCTCTGTCCTGTTGATGCAGCGGTTTTTATTGGTTAATTGTATTTTGGTTTGTTCCATGTATCCCTGTTTGGACCCTGTATGCTCTCCCTGTCAATTATCTGTCCCCTCCCCTGGTCGAGCGAGAGAATCCCTCTCTCTCCCCTGTCATTCTCCTTTCACCCCTGCCCCAAGTTCTAGAAGGGTCTCTGTCATTTGGCTATGCATTGGCCCTCACAGGTGTAACCCCACTCCCCTGTTCTCCCCTTTGCTGTGTAACCTGTCCCTCACCCCTGGACCACACCCTTGGGCTTTCCCAATTGGTCATGTTCGTGCCTCCNTTGGCTTCTCCTCGCGGTGGTCACCTGCTCTTCACGCTGCTATGGGCTCTGCTCGCTGTGGCTGCGATAGGGCTCTGGGGATCAGAGAAGGTCCCCAGAGAGATTGCCTTCCACCGGCGCAGCCTAGGCGCTCCGGGCAGCAGAGCATAGCGAAATCCTGTGGTTTTAGTCTTTTTCCTATGGTTTTGGGATTTTTTTATTCATCTCTGGATACCAAGTGTGATGACTTCAGCACATAGTGACTTTGTTGGGTAGGTGGTTTCTTTGTTCTGCACATCCTTTCCATTCATCCAATTTGGTATGTATTCACTCCATGCTACTGAGGCCAAAGGACAAAAAAAATCCAGACAGGCAATTTATCAACAGCTGCAGCTCCTTCCTATGGACCTACTGCATTCCCAACAGCACAGGTTTGTCCTGTCTGGGTACAGCCTGTTCTCATAATGCCAAATATGGCACTGCCAGAGTTTGCTTTTAGCATTAATCCTATGGCATCACTCACGTGAACTGCTTCCGTGGTAACCCAGGGTATAATAAAAGAGGGATTAAGACAACCTTGATTGCTAGAAAATTACAGTGCCCTAAACCTGATGGAAATAGTGAGTATTGCCCACTTTTTATTAGAAGAGTTCAAACATTAGCTTGTTAGGGAGGCAAAAATTTGTAAATATAATTTTTTTTAATAGTAGATCCAACAAACTGTTTAATAGGTCCACCAAAGCCAGAACATCTCCCACAAACTTTATTTCATACTGCAATGGACTGTGACTGACACCTCTACCGTGCTGCATGTACTGACTTGTTCTCTGTATTGGATTTTAAATGAAATATTTTTGTTTCCTGAGGCCATAGTTTTTGTAAAAAGTGGTCCTGCCTCTGCTCTGCTTTGGAATGCATCATTTTTTCATGTGAATATCAAATAGGGCTTTACATTTTTCTACTAATTTCATTCCTCCAGTACACACACTTTTTTCCCTCACTAATACACTGCATTATCTCTTCCTTCAATTTTTCTTAAGTGCTAACAATATAACAAAAGCTGCAAACAGATAGGTTTCATATCTGTTGATCTGATTACCTTTAATTTCAAAATAAGGTACTGTAATTTCTTTCCCCCTCTTGGGCTGTGTAGTACCCTCTGAAATCTATATTGCTTGTTGACATAACTTTAGAAAACATTTTTATATCTTATAATATTGCTTGGGGAATATAGAGTACATTAAGCAGTTAGCAGGGTGAAAGGATATGGCCGCAGTGTCATTTAGAATGTTTCTGGGATAGCAAAGCATTTCATTGTTTGTTTTTCTGTGTACTTTTTATAATAAGCAAGATCTTCTTCATTCTCTTGCACTTTTGGAGGTCACTAAAGTCATGCTTGAACCAACTAGTCTAAATTTACTTCCAGACTAAGTACTTGCAGAATTTCTTCAATTTAAATCTGACAGAAGACATTTATTCTAGTCATTGCCAGTAAGAAGGAATGGGAAGTAAGGTGTATGGAAACTGCAGAGTCCAGGTCTGTACACAAGAATTCCAGGAGTTTTGTGAAAGGTGAGACCTTCCCAGCACAAACTCTTCCACGAAGTGGATGATCCTAGTACTGCCTACAAAATAGGGAAAAGATAGATACCATTTTCAGCCTTTGTACAAAGACAGTTGAAGATAGAAGCACATTTAAATCCATGTGGGGACTATTCAGCCTTGCTAATTCCATCTGCTTATTGATGTAAATGTGCTTGGTTTAATATGCATCTCTTGGGGAACTTTCATTATGTAAGTAGTTTTAGAAACCAGCACAGCAATAACACAGGTGAGAGTGAAAAAGGTTTGTAATGACATCAGGGTGATAGGTAGAAATCTTTCTTGGTGCCTGCCTATGCTCAGGTCAGACTTAGTTACTACCATGAAACCTTCCTTTCATAACTTTTTTCAAAAATCCAGAGAGGATAAAATTAATTAGGAAAACAGCTATTTGGCAGATGAAGGTCCCACCTATCAAAATAATGTGCATCTGTTCAGGAATTATAAGCCTAATTTCCCCCAAATAGCTGCAGAATAGTCAAGTGCTATTTTTAGATTTTGTGGATAGCCAGGGGAAAAATAGAAATATACAGCTGGAACACTGCATATGTAGCATTAACTAGAGAAGCTTGTTTTTAAAGAACATTTACAATGTATTTTCCAGATTCTCCTTCTATCATCTGTAATATCCTCCTTGGTGCTTTCTATCTGCTGCAGAACTGGATATTCTCCAGGAGCATGATCCTAGCAGGGACTAGTACTCCTCAAGCAGTGTTAGTAGTTATTACAGGTGGCTGATTCTCTCTGGAGTCATGGTCAGCCAGGCATGCTGTCTCTCTTCCAGGGCCTTTCAGCATTTCACAGGATGAGCTCCGAGATGGAAGATTATAAAAGCCAATGCTGACTGCTAATGTCTTTCCTCATTAACAACACAGGGAGGAAATGAAAGGTATAGCACCACACTGCAGCGAATGCAGCATGTGTTTGCATCCAGATCTGAAGGTGAGGGGCAACTTTGAAATTAAAGTAGTCAAAAAAAAAAAAAAAAAAAAAAGAAAATAGTATCCTTAAAACACTCCCAGTAAAGTGCTTTTGTGCTAAAGTTAACCTTGATACCAGGGATAGACATAGAAACTGAGAAATAAGCTGGTATTGCCTTTTTCCATAGAAATTACAGCAGACTGATCTTCCCTGCCAGCATCACAGAAGGTGGGAGCATGGGGACATGCCGGGAGGTGTGGCACTGGTGATTTCTTCTGCCTAGTCACCTGGTCCTGCTCTCCCAAACCCTGTCTCTCCCACATCTTGTCCACACTGGGTAAGTGAGCCCCATTTTTGCTTGTGGCAGGTGACAAACGCTAATCAGTTTTCAGTGCTGTGTGATCTGGGCACACGCAGAGGGTTGTAGGGTCCAGCCAAGTGCACAGGCCACCAGAGAAGGGCTTGGGGGTGAGGCAGGTCCAAGGCTAACCCAGGAAGTCACTTGGCAAGCTGGGGCTTGGGCCAAGGGAATCAGTGGTCAGGAACAGGCATGGCTGAGCTGGAGAGCAGGACTGTCCCCAGCATGGGTCGGACACAGGCTAAAGGACCTGTCCCTGCCTGTCCCTGAGCCCGTGAGCAGGTATGGAAGAGACCCCATGTGAGACTGGTTATGGCCATGACGGCTTATTGTGCCCTCAGAGCTCCAACAGCCCAGAGGAAACACGTGACCAATGAAGGAAAAGCCTGTTATCAAATAATATTTGCCCCCCTTGAAGAAATTCTGCAATAGCATCCAGCTATATTGTTACCATCTAATCATGGAAAAGGTGCTAATTGTCAGCTGATAACGAAAAGGAAACACAAAGGTATTGTAGCAGATCTCTGAAGTGGCTCGGCAGACAGCCTCTCTCTGTGGTGAGAGATGTAAATTCAATACTCACATCACAGGATGCAGTCATGCACACAGCAAACTAAACAAGCCTTGGGCACTTATTGACCACTCACATATTTCATGTCATGGGAAATATCAGGATGGAGAGGAAGGGTGGTTGGACAGCTATGTGCAAATGTTTGTATCTAACCTGGACCTTGTCTGAACCCAAATCCACAGCTGGCTTTGGCCATAAACATAATTATAAACATAATTTATAAAAGCATTGAACCATCTAAGTATGCATGAATAAAATTTGCAGTGAGGCTTAATCAGCTCCTTAAAAGTTAGGAATGTATTTGTGCGTCTTGGTGCTTTGAGTTAGATTTAGAAGCCACACACATCTCCTCCAGAACTGGGGTCACAGAACCTGTAAAGCAGAGATGAGGATGATGATGTTTATCCTGTTCCTGACACACTCCTCCCAGGGTCTCACTGCCTGCTTTACATCATCAGGGCAGAGACCATCACTCACTGTGTGTGTGTGTATATATATACACTGAAATATAGATATAGATATAGGTATAGATGATATAGATATACACTGAAATATATATATATATATATAGAAAGGGGGCAGACCTGGTGTTGTAATTTGGCTGCTCCAGCAACAGAAACTGTAATATCATTATTCTTGGTTTTGGGTTGGTACTTACATATGTGTGTGAATAAAAATAATAATAAAAAATACACTTTCTGCTACTTAGTCTTACAGTGCCTTAGATCTTAGTTATACATATCTGTGGGAAAGGAAGGCAAACACTTCCACAAAGCAATGACAGAAAGGATTTTGAGCAAGACGTGGAGGGCACATTCCTCCTGCTACAATACAAATTAGGAAACCCTTGTTCTTCTGTTCTCTTGCAAACTAGAAAAATAGTCAACCTAGAAGATATCTTTTGTTTTGGTTGGGTTCGGTTTTGGTTTTGGTTTTGGTTTGGTTATTTTCTTGAGCAGAAGAAAATATTAAGTTTCTCTGCAAACATGTTAGGATCTGAGGCCACCACAGTAAAACTTGTAGCCTCAGCAGGGGACATCTTCGAGCTTTGTAGATGTGGGCATTGAAGCATAACAACACTTTGTTATAGATAACTCCCACAGAGGGAAGTGTCATATAAGGCAAACATTTTTGCATCTTGTAGCAACTGTATGTAATGACTGTCACTTGTATTGCACCAAATTCCTCACTCAATATTTTTCATATTAATTTTTTATGAAACATATATTACTGAAAAACATCTCTCTGCAGCTGAACACAGGAACTGCGGGGCTCCCACCAGAGTGTGTATCACAGGTAATGTGATGATACTTGGCAAGTCTCTCTTCCTCGAGCTGGAAAAGTCAGTCTGAAGTCTGGGCATTGTCTTGTACTGAAGTCCAGTGACAGGTTGTTAGAGCTCAACACATAACCAAACCAATATTCTTCAAAAAGCAATGAAAATACAGTTATATTAGGGGTCAGTAAACTTATCTGGAAGACTGCTGAATCCAAACCACAGCACACTGCTGCATAACCACTAAAAGCATCCAAGGCAGAGGGCCTGCAAGGATGCTGTTTTACATCTGCATTTCAATTTACCCTTCGCTGTACTCAAGGAAAAATAGAGGTCCTTTTGTGAAAAGCTGAGCACAGCTCTTGCCAGCTGATGGGAAATGCACACGGGGGGATTTATGTGGCGGAGCTCCTGCCTGTGAATCACAAAAACCCAAGAGGATTAGTGCTTCAGACTGAGAAATGTGCACAGCAGTGGGCCTTGGCCCTGGATGGGAGAGTCCAGCAATTACTCACTCTTGCTCTGTTTTCTGGACACTACATACAAGCAGGCAAAGCAGCAAACAAAACAAAACAAATAAAACAAAAACAGAAACTCTTTATAAGAAAGTAGACATGGCTTAGAATTAATGTATTTTGCTATAATACTCCTTGATCATAAATCTAAATGCCAACTAAAGGGTATTGTTGTTCTGGATCAAAACAAACTATATTTATCTAAAAGAGACCAAGGCAGACAGGTCCACTGTATTTTTGGTTGAGAAGAAAATTTCCAGCCTCCAGTTTAAATGGAATTGGAACCATTTAATCTGTTCTTTATACTGCCATCAGCTTGGGTTTCCGGAGGTATTGTCAGCAAGCATTAGTTTTCAGACACAGACATAGCTATGATTTATTTATATGGGACTGAATCAGAAAATATTTAGTTCAAAACAAGGAAACAACCCCTGATGTCCATGGAAATTTTGTTTTCAGAATAATTACAAGGTTTCAAGAGTCAGTTCATTTAAATGGCTAATTTGTATTAGACAAATCTGGCTTTGCATAATATTAAGAGGATCATCTGAGTGGAAGTAAAATTACTCTTCATAGTAAAGAACCATCAAGCCATCATTTCCAATTTCTAAAAAGTCATTTAGATATTTTTCACACTGTTATGACTAGACAACATATCACATCTGGATTTTAGGAGATTTTGCTGCATAGGCCAAAAAATCAAAGTAGAAGCATAATTTTTAGACCATAAAAATATATCTACTTCTAAGATTAGTACTCTCAGTCCAGTTTTGGACATGGGGCACAAACTGGATGCAAGATGGGTTGTAAAGCAATTTTTGTTTCCCTACAATAACTGGCTTTGCACAGTGCTCACCATGGAGAGCGATGGGCTGTGCCTTCTTTTGAGGAATGAGATACTGCCCAGTATCTTTTTCTTCTTCAGTTCCCATCTACGAGAATGCGCTGCTCTAATTTAGTGATGCAGGTGGAGATATTAGAAGAGTAGAAAACAATCATTGTAAACCTCATTAAAATGATTCACGTCCAAGCAAGTCTGGTAGTCATGAAAGTATAAAGCAAATGAAGAGGGAAATGCTGTTAAAACTGAAGATATCAAAATCATGCCACTTTCTGTTTTTCCATCATTTTGCAAGGATCATGCCCCATCTAACTCAGATTCCACCTATTTATAATAACTACCACAGCCATAAAAACAAATTTTCATACTTCTTTGTGTCTCCTTTGCCATCCTTTGCTAATCCCTTTTAAAATCTTCTCAGCGTTTATCAACTCTGATCAGAGAGGACAATGCTCAGAGATTTTGGAGGCCTGTTGCTCTATGCTGTTAAGCAAAGCATCTATTTTAAAATGCCTAATTCTTCAAAAGTTTCAAAATACAGCAAAGCTCTGTGAATAGTGATAATAATCAAAATGGGTTTAACTGCTTGTGGCTGAAAATGAGGTAATTTCATCACATTTACAGAAAAGTATTTGGGTTGTGATTGCGTTTTTGTCCTATTTGATGTAAATGCAATTGGTGAGGCCACACCAATTTTCCTAGATAGCTTTCTGCTGAGGGCACAAATATCCTTTTCCATAGTTCTTCACACTACATATATGTCCCTGAGCCTGCAGCATACATAAATTAAAACAATAATCTATACTTATTTCACATTTTATTTAAAATACCTCATAATTAAATTATTTCTTGAAGCTAATGTAGTCTTAGTGGCAGAGAATAAAAATTTCTTATTAATTTTATTAGGAGCTGATTAAATATTTACCAAAATGGACTTCTGACAAAGCTAATTAGACATGCTATTAAAAAAACCTCAGATAGATGCTTATGAAATATTGAAATGTCTGGAGTAAAACATTTAAAGACTGCATGTAAAAATTACTTTGATAAAGAAAGGTGAAATTTTAAAATTAAAGTAAAACCCTCTGAATAATAAATGTATTTCTCACGACCCCAATACATTTGTGAGTATTTTTCTGTAATAGCTTTGCAACACTGGCCTTCCATGATGCTGAAATTGTCATATTTTCTGTGGAAAACTTATAGTGGTTTTGCGTAGCCAATATTTTTGTAACTGATTTGAACTGCATTTGCTCAGGTGAAAGTTAAGTTCAGATCACAGAAATGCTCTCGTGAAGCCACACTACTTTGTTTACTATCACAGACAGGTCTAACCATGGACTAAAAACATTTGCTGAGCCAAAATCAATTTTTCTCGTGTTTGCTGCCTTTCAAATGTCTCTATGAGCATGAATAGCTCCATTTCAGAGGCAAATTCCTTGGAGGAAAGTGAATGCAAACACCAGCACCATTCCCATGCTCAGCCTTCTCCTTCCTCTCCCAGCAGCATCAGAGAAAAGTGCTTGGTACTGAAGTGTCTGCACTACCAAGCACCATGACATAGTTGTGGGCTGGAAGCTCTTGGTCTTGTGTTCTGTTTTAAGAACATTTACCTTTCTATATTCCTGCAATGTTGGGAAATTACCCTTCTGAGGGAACAATGTGTGTGTTCCAGGGTAGGGGAGTAGTGTAGTGCTGCTCCCTATTCCCTTTCCAGAGTGATAGCTCTTCATTTAAACTTTTGCTTGAACTTTGCATGAGAAGATGACATTTTAATTCTCCCTGCTCCTGTTCAGTGCATTGTGCAGTTGAAGACTCTTTTTCCCTACAGGTGGTTGCATGAAGGCAACCTCTTCATCCAGCAGAAACAAAGTGTGCCACATGACACAAAAATTAGTCACTGAGATAAAAGTAGGATGAGTTACCCAGATTCTTGGATTATGAGTCACCCAGATTCTTGGATTATGAGTCAAATAATCCTGTTTTGCAGCAATCTCAGAGTCCCTACTACAAATCATTCCTGAGGTCTTTTTTGATGAGTGAGGAGCAGTCAGAAAATTCCCTGATGTCACTTTGGACAAAATTGATTACTCTGCCTTCAGGCATTGTTGCTGTATCTTTAATCATGTGGTGTTTCATCTACAGTCTTTGAAGAACAATTCTAACTGACAAAACTTTATTTTATAGAGTGCACGGAGGTGTCAGACATACCAGCACTCTCTTGTGCACCCTTTTCTAAATCTCAGCTAACCCCAGGGAAGCAGGGAAAAAAGGTGAATAGTTTTGGAAAACAGTGCAAAACATAGCCTGGCTACTTCAGAGAACAAGAAGGGGGAAATGTACTTGGTTTGCCCATCTGAAATATGTCTTAACCACCATTTCATAGGGAGGTTCTTTGAAGATGGCACTTGAAATTCGGCAGAGTTGCTTCCCTTTCTTCCCTTGCTCTCTTATGCATATGGCAGAGATATGCATCTTACAGCTCCCAAGAAATTTCTTCCACATTTGGTTAGAGGCTTTGAAAAATCTCTCTGGGCATAGATACCATCAAAACTTGTTAAAAGCTCAGCTAGCCTGTCTGCAGTGAAATGTTCCTACCTGAGTCTTCAGGGACAGAGCAGGACTTTCTCTTCAGCATCTTCTCCTCCTTTCACAAGGGAGGGAGCTCAGTGGCAGAGCCTCAGAGAAACTCTGCGGGACCCAGGACCCTTTTGAACTGTTGTTCAGCTCTCATTCCCTTTACTTTACCTTTTTTTTTCCTGCCAAGAGTGCAGAAAGACACGGGAAATTGAGCATCTGTGCCCAGGCTCCAGCTCTTCTGAGTGCAGGACAAGTTCCTGTGTGGTCCTTCTTGTGACTTGATGCTGGGCTGAACACACTGGGAGCAGAAATCCCCCCTCAGCATGGTACTTGGGTAATCCAAGAATTGTCCCTAGAGAAGAGGAGTTAAACAGATGAATGGGGTGAAGATACTGGTTATGTGACAATTCTGAACTCTGACTATTATAAACCAGAGCTGATAAGAGAAAGAGGGACGTAAAGAAAAAAAGAAAAAAAAAGAATAAAAAGAAGATAGAAAACAATAGAAAACAATAGACTTAATGGAACAGAAATTCTGTGAAAATAAGAAGTCAGAATGGAATTGGGAGATGAAAGAAAAGACAATAACAATGAAGGAAGGCGCTAGAATAGTGTTTCTCAAAATTTCTGGAAGCATGAGTGTGTTTGCTCTCATCTGTCTCTGTATGCCCTCCAGTGAGTCCAGACACCTGGTAAAACATTTTTGGTGTTGTAATAGCAGAAGGATCTTCATTAATGAGTTTATTAGTCATACAGGTATATAATTGTACAAAAAGAGTAGTAATTAGAGTAAAAAGAATATAAATAAGTAAATAACATCTCAAGCATGGAAGACTTGAGCTGCTTGTCTGAAGAGTTGAAGAATGCAACTAGTTCAGCCCCAGAGTACTAAATTTAGGAGTGTAAAATGAATTAATTACAGCAAGGGCTCCCTAGCCACAATTTTGTCTCTAACATACAGGGTCACTGCCCAATCCTGCTCTGGGAGAGCAAACCCAATTTTCACTTCACCCATGTTCATACAGTGAGATGATTTCTGATGCAGAGCATTTGGCTTTAAAATAAATCTTCAACATGTCTGGAAATCCCCTGTGATTCTCCTCTAAAACATGACCTCTTTGTATCACAGTGGCCTTTCTTGTGCTTAAAGACCCAAAGATTCTGAGCTGAGAAACATTATCATTTACACATTTGAGTGCTGCTATCTTTAGTCTGTGAACTGTGATGGGGTTTTGCTCAGTAATAAAAAAATACAGGAGCCAGGACCTTGGAGTGATGATCAATAAGTAGATATCACCCTTTATTTCAGGGTAGGGCACCCTCAAGGAACGGAAATCTTGGACTTGAATTTGTGCTCCTGGTCAAAACTATGTATGCAAACTCTTGAACTTCATTAAAATTGTAAAACAACCACTTGATTTTTCTGATGACAAAAACTCAGAGCTGCAGTTTCACAACCAATTAAAATAACACGAGTAATGAAACAGAAAGATGCTAATTGCATGTCATAAAAGTGCCTGTCTCCAGATGCATTTTATGTTGCCTATTTCCTCTCGATAAAAATGTACATATTTATCTCTTTTCACTAAGCACAAAATGAAAATCTTTATGCTTGTCTGGAAATAAATATTAAAACTAGATATCAGCTTTATTGGATGCAAATATATTTATCTTTTTCATCTCGAGGGACTTTTAAATGAAGGGACATTCAACCAAGAGTCAGTGAAGGCAAAAGAATCATTGACCAGCTGAGCTTTCCATGTGTCTCCAAATTTGATCTTAATAACTGTGTGCCCCCAGGCATTTGTATGTCTACCAGCATAACATTATGACAAAGAATTTTGGTTTATTTTCACACTAGGAAAAATAGAGCAAATACATTCTACTGAATTTTTTTCAACATTTTTCAGCTGTTGAGGAGAGAGACATTATGAAAAAGGTGTCTATACATTAGGACAGTGACCATGATGCAAAAAGGAAAAGGAAACTCTCACCCTGTGTTTTACAGCCAATTCCAATTACTAAAATTAAAACCTAGACAATTGGTTTTGGCATTTTGTTTTTCCCTCTTCTCATAATTCTTTAATTTGGTGAGCAGAACAACAACATTATATATTAAGAACAGGCTCAAGGCCAAAGTTCCTGACTTTCCATATGGGTGAAACACTGCTGGAGCTGGCTGTGGGTGACCTGTCAGGAACATCTGCAGGATGTCCTGGGGGACTTCCACATCCCTATGACTCAGAGCTGCCATGTAGCCATGAGTGAAACACAGACCTTTAATTTTAGAAGTATTAGGATAGGGCTAGAGTCATAATGCATTGATTGATACCTGCTGCTGTCTCTGCACCGACTGCAGTGGAAGATGATGGCTCAGGAAAAAACTTGAAAAATAAAAAGCATAAACTTCTACTTTATACATGCCATTACATCAATATTTTAGAAGTACTGGATAAATTGCCCAGATGTATTGCTCCTGGGCTGAGTCAGGCTTATAGGCAACATTTTATAATTAAATCCTTTATTCTAAATGTGCAGCAAAACCATTCACTTCTGCTGAGAAGGGAAAGCCAGGTGTCTGTAACTCACTCTCACTGTTGAAGTATTTAAGCCTAGGTGTATATCTTGCGCTATGATTTGCTGGTCTGCTTCTTTTGCCACTGTGATCTCGCAGTGCCAAAGCAACTGCAGTTGGGAGACCCCACAGCGTGACTTCCTCACATTATTTGCCATAAGTCCATCTATTCTGTGTAGAAATTCAAACTAACCATTCCAAGAGTCTTCAGCACAGAAGATCACAGGGAAGCCAGGATGGAAAGGGTTCTTGAGAGCCCGAGGATGATGTAGGAATTCTTCAGGACAAAGTTTAGGAATAAAGAGAAGGCAGGTGGGTTCTTGCCCTTGCAGCTACACCCCAAGCAATTTCCACCCGACATCCTTTCTACCTTCTCTTTCTGCAGCCCAAGTTTCCTGTTCCTCCACACCTGAGATAAGCTTGCTTGCTGCTGCACACACCACTGAGGTCATGGTAGAAGCTTAA
Source organism: Picathartes gymnocephalus (assembly GCA_013390045.1). NCBI lineage: Eukaryota > Metazoa > Chordata > Aves > Passeriformes > Picathartidae > Picathartes > Picathartes gymnocephalus. The sequence continues at coordinate 72,671 of WEKY01001324.1, forward strand.
CAGTCTCTGATGAGAGCACAGAACTAATTGAACTGCTGTCATTGAGCATCTCAGCCCATTCTGCCCTAGATTTAAATCAGTTTGTTGCAGCCGCATTGTTGAAATACAGATTATCAAAAGGCTGCTCCCTTTGTGCATATGCATCACTGAATCACACAGAAATCCAAAGCAGTTCCCATTGCCACTGCTGTAGGAACGGCACTTGCTAAAGCTTTCTGGAAAAGGCAAAAACCAGAAATATTTTTGACCCCTCCATCCATAAAATGGGGACAAAATTGTATTGCACAAGAGACAGTGACAGGGAGGAAATCCCTGTAAGAGCTCATATTAATCAAATTCTGCTATTTTATCTATCAGAAGGCTCTCCTCATAAAAGCTGTCAACTAGAAAGCTGTCACATGAGCCACAGCAGGCAACTGACTGCCCAGAAGTGGCTTTTGTCCATGCATGCATGGATCCTCCTCTTCTGCAGCAGAAAGGGCCACACACTGGGTTTGTCACTGCAGACCAGCTTCTATATAGTGCTGGTAAGCAGGTCAAGTAAATAACTGCTGCATTTGTAGCACTCATTTCCTAGAAATCCTGAAAAGGCTGGTTACTGTCTCAAAGCAGGTGTGAGCCCTGGTCAATCTGCATGGTTTGCATTTCTAAGCCCTCAGGACAGACTGTGTCCTGCAATGTGAAAGGACCCCCAGCAACTCATGGTGTCACTCATCCCTGGCAGAGAGATCCTACCAAGCGAGGCAGTCCCCTGCTCTTTTGGCTTCAGACAGGAGAGACAAAATGAAGTGTTTTAACTCTTTTCCATCATGAAATCTAGACAAAAGGTACTAAGAGTGAAAAATTCAGTGCAGGAAATTACAGCTCTGCTTCTTTGAAAATCCAGCGCAGCCTGCTCCTAAAACATCTGACCCTACAAAGCTTAAGGGGTGTTGGAAAGTGTATGTGAAACAGGAGGAAATTGGAAGATCAAGACTAAAGTCAGACACATGGCACAGATGTATTAAAAAATACAGTGTTTCTTGGCTATAATTCAAAATTTTATATTCAATCATATTGGCCCTTAAATTTTTTATGACCAGTTATTAAGTATAGGGCTTTAAAAATAGCAAGCGGTATAAATTTTTAACAGCACTAAGCTGTAACTGAATATAAACTAATAAATCTGCTATTATTTATTGCCTTATTTTTATTTCCATGCAAAGGCCCCCATCCTGTAACTACCTCTAGAGGTGTACTAAGGCAATCTGAGATCTTAGATACAGCATCAAGTTAGATGTGGTCCCACTTAACTTTAATTTTTCTGAGTTCAGCTGAGTTCATAGCCTGTCATTTCTAGATAGGTCTTAAGTCTCTGCCTTGACTTTAAAATCAAAATCATATCATCAATAAAAGCCAGGAGAACAAAAAGTCAGTATTCACAATTATTAATATTAATTTAATAAAGGAAACCTCAGACTGGACCTAAACTTTGGACATTTGTTTTGATAGGTTTCCTTCAAAGGGATATCTCTGTGAACTAAGGAACTGGTAGAAGAGCCACAAGGAGGAATAGGGAGTTTATAAAAGCAGACAGGACTTTGGTTTTTTATCAAGAACACGCATGACTGAAAACTGTATCCAAACCCAAAATATTTAACTTCACAGGCAAAGGTGATGTCAAACATTAACTTCTCACTGATGGGTCCTAATTTTGGAAATTAATTGTTGTCTTGAGTACAGGTATAAAAAAAGTAGATAAATGGTCCAATATCTTCCATGATTAGTCTCTACTTTTCTATGTTTTTATTGTGGCTCTTTCAGTCAGCCAGCTGGTTTTTTTGCTCTTCACTGAAGCCAGCAGGAATTTGCTTGCAGCAGAAATTTAGAAACCAAACAGAAAGAAAGAAATTCATTACCACAGGACATAGCAAGTACACTTTCACAGACTCAAGACTATAGCAAGTACTGGACAACTTAAAGAAAATTTAAAGAAATTTTATCTATTCTCCCTAGACAAGTGACTTTTTTTACACTTATAGAAGTGTTCAGAACTGAACTAATATCCTCAAAAGTCAGACATACGAGGCACCTCACCATTAATATACAGAGTCATCCCACTGGTTTATACCTGGTCTTCTCAAACAGTTCCTGAAATAATCTTCTGTGTGTTTTGCAAAGCCAGGACACCAGGTGGCCACTGCCAGAGATGTGCTAAGCCACTGTCACATCCACAGCTGCTCAGCTCCGCTCCTCTTCCCACTAACTCCCAAACGACAGAAAGCCACCGTGCAAGCAGCACTTAGCTCATGTCATGCTTTAGTTTGTGTCAGAGGGGATTATTTTTCACTCTTGACCACTTAGCTCTTGATTCCACAACACAGGATACATGATCAGGAGGATGATAGCAATATGGGCATCTATCCAAAAATCTTGAATGATAAAAAAAGACATGCTAAACACCCTAAAGTGCATAAAAGGCAGTAGTTTCAGGCCATCTAACAAACCCTCCCCTCATAACCTATCACAAATTGTCCCAGTCAATTACCCATTCAATGCATTCAAGTGAACGCTGTCTATGGAAAAGGAACCATCATTCAGTCTGAATTCACTTTTTTTTTTTTT
>WEKY01001325.1:0-26175 GCA_013390045.1 Picathartes gymnocephalus
CCAAACATTGCCCCCTTCCTCCTTCATGTGCTCAGCTTGATGCCATATGGTCTGGATGTCCCTCTGGTCAGGTGGGGTCACCCACTCTGGCTGCATGTCCTCCCAACTTCCTATGCATTTCTAACTTCCTTGCCAGTGTGGCACCATGAAAAGCAGAAAAGACCTTGGCTGTGTGCAAACCCTGCTCAGCAATAACAAAAACACCTCTATATTAACCCTGTGTTAGGCATGAATCCAAAACACAGCCCCGTACTAACCATTGTGAAAAAAATTCACTCTACCCCACCTGAAACCAACACAGAGTCCAACTTCTTTTCCTTTCTGCCTGTCAAAAAGAAGGGCAATATCCAGTGCCTAGAGAACCGAGACTGTGGATACCTTATGGGCATTAATTGTCAAGTTGTTAATTATGGCATATGTGTGAGCAACATGAGGGCCATCTTCTTGGGCATCCACTTGGGCTAAAGTCTGGAATGCTCTGCTTTCACCTGGGGACTATAACAGTGGGAATACTTAGCAGGAAGAAGGTGGTTTATGCACCAAGGTCTAGCACAGGCGGTGCAGGGCATAAGCTGCCAAAGCACAAACCTGTATTTGTATGGTGAAGCTCAACCAGACTGGAAGCATCAGAGTCATACCAGTCTGGAGGAAACACATCAATTAGTTCAGCTGCAGTGTCATACCGAGATCCCAGAACCAGGAGCACAGAACCAGGGAGATTGCTAGGTTTTTTTCAGTAGTATCTTAGACTCCTGAGTATCATTTCATTGTGTAAACAAGCCTTAAGAGATCTGAGAGCAGTGGAAAGGAAAACAACAGAATAGTGGGTTTTAGTCATCTATAAGCCTATTTTCCAGCCCAGATTGTCACAGAAAGCATGTAAATTTGAAGAGGGTGAGGAAGATGAAGGCACAGGTGGTAAACTCCTAAATTCTTGCAGTCCGTGGAAAGTTTCTGTTAGAAGCCACATATTAGTAAGAGTCTAAATGGAGTTGTTATTTCAAATAGCGGGGATGATGAAGAATTTCATGTAACCTACTGGAGATGAAGATTGATTTAATACTGTAAAAAAGTCTCTAGATACAAAAACTACTCTGAATAAGCTGTCTGGCTTTGTGAAGTAGAATTAAGGAAAAGAAATTAAAAATTTGGCCAGCAATAACTATAATAGCTCTTGATTATTTGGAGTGAATCCTGAAGGAATTAAATATTTACAAATGTAACTGGGTATTTTTCATTCTGATGAGTATATAATATGTTTAAATTTACTGTAGAGACAATCTTGACTTGTAGTGCCAATCATTGAATTATCTAGTCACCAAGCATCATGTTCACTGAGAGCATTTTATTCTCAAATAGAAAAAAAACCCCAACAAAACAAGCAAAAAAACCCAAAACCAACAAAAACAAACAAACAAAAAAACCACACAAAAACCCCTTGAACCATTTCAGAAATCTGACTCCAGAAATCAGGTGAAAAACACCTGCCAGTGCATAATGGTTCTTCTGAAATGTACCAAATGTTCAGGGACCATGCATTTGTTCAGATATGATGCTAAGAAGGAATAGAGTAGTGGTGTAAAGTGTACAGGAGAGATCAGGAAAAAGCTACACATTACAAGCCTGTTCACCAACTCTTCCACGAAACAAGGTCATGTTAAGCTACAAGGAAGAAAAACATTCAGCTACTTCAATAATAAGCAAGACTTATTATTGATTAATTGTCATGACTAGCTCTTCAAAGAGGGAGTAAGAATACTTGTAGACATTTTTGTTGCAAACAAATGTTGTTGTCCAGAACTAAATTCCAGCCTTTCTTTTTTCTGGGATAAGATTCTTTAGTTCACTAAAACAGTGTTTTCTTTCTATTTAGTACCTTCTGTAATCTAAAGTTAAGATTTTTTTTCCCAGATTAGGAAAAGAAATAGTTTTGTAATAATGGCAACTTAAAAAAAGGAAAGAACCACCCACATGTGAAAAAAAAATCTACATGCTAAAGGAAAGAATCTCTCAAAGATAAACAAATACATGCATGAGCAACTAAGTTAACCACACCATTACTTGTAAATTCACACCTTAAATATGAAATTGATGTTAATACTGAATAAATTGCTTTTCTCCATTTGTTAACACACTCTCCTTGACCTAAATTTCATTTAAGTAACACTTTTGGGATCTCTGTAACAGTTAAATTTGGCTAAAATTGATATTAGTTATTTAGTAAAAAGAAAAATATTATCTCATGAGCTTATTTAAGAAACCAAAGAAAATGAACTTGACAATGTGAAATTCAATTTCTGCTTTCAAGGCCCTTTCAAATGGTCCTTGCCTTTCTCTTCTTTGCAGGGATAAGAAATACCTATATATTTCCTTTTTGTGTCTTCCCCACATCAACACTAATTCTCCAGTGCTGTAGAAGAGCAGGTGAAGCCCTAAATTTTTCTCACAATGAAGTTTAGAGTTGAAACAAGCAAGCAGGCCATCTCTGCCTCACAGAACAGATTACAGCTGAAAACAAGTTGAAAACAGCTGTCTTCATCCTCGGCTTCCTACATCGTGAATATATACAGCAACATGATAGCTCAGGAGGCTCTTACACTCTTGAAAGGAGTTGAGGAGTCTGTTCCCCTGCAGGGACATATCAATGGAAAACTTCTGTTGGGCCACTGTCCTCGGAATTATTTGAGAAGACAGAACAAAAGGTGAAAACAGACAATTATTGACTTGCAAAAAATACTTCATCTAATTTTGGGAAGCACTTTTTAGGAAATGACTGAAACACATAATTTTTCAGAACTTATTGTGATGGTTTTACCTAATACCCTTAAGTGTTATTTTGTCATCAGTAAACATGTGTTGGATTTCTGTCGCAAATGGCCTTTTATCTTCTAGGTTTCCTAGATGCAAATCTAACTGCAGTGACATTCATTGTCTAGAAGAATTCAGACAGCTTCTGTGAAATGAATCTGAAGAAAGAAAACACTAACTGGGTTTTCCAACTGTATAGGAAATGGGTCATGCAATTTCTAGCTTTTCACCAACTAAGGAGTGACTTGAATAGAAAATGAAAGGGTGATGACAATGTGGCGGTAATGACTTAAAAAGCTTCAGAAGTCTTTCAGATTTATTTTTTCCTTCATGAGCATTATGGTGTTGCACTTCCTAAAAGCCTATTTGTCTTAAAGTAAAAGGAAAGATTTTCTTGCAAGTCAGGGGATGAACAGGTTTTTTCTTTTTCTTTTCCTTTTCCTTTTCTTCTTTTTTTTTTTTTAATTCCATGAGCCATAAGACAAATAAAGACAGTTTTCTCATTTCCTCTTCAAAGATAAACCTGGGATAGTGTNAGATAAAACTGGGATAGTGTTCCCCAAGGCATGTTGAAGAAATAGAGACAGAAATTTAGGCCAAAGTATTGTCAGGTTACAAAGCAAGATAGCAGTCAATGTATGATTATCTTTTGGTTAAAATTGTCTGCTGACCTGGATACTGTCAAATGGGTTTTGATATTTGAAGGTGACTCACAATTATTACCGTGTAGTTTATGTTCATTATTTCAGCTTATAATCTTTGCAGCTGCACAAGTCTCTAAATGAAACAACAAATAGATTTTTGGTGTCATGAGGAGAATATTTAGCAATTTTATGACCTTTATGCAGTAATAAATGGGTAAAAGTCAATCACTAGAACAAGTTTGATTGCATATAGCACAAGAGTTTGGGATGTAAGAAAGAAATGCCAGAATTATGGAAATATTGACCTCTGGAGGTCATTTAATCCAGCTGTCAATTCAGAGGTAAAGTCCTGAACAGAATCTGGCTGGTGTGGAGTTACCTGTCCTCAGAGTAGCCTGTACTGTGCCATGCTTTACATTTGTGCATTTGTTAGAACAGTATTGATAAGATATCATGTTTTGCTGCTGGCTCAGCATCAAGGCTGCCTCTGCACACCCAAAGGCCAATTGGCTGGAAGTGGCTGTGAGACTGGAAGGGGTCACTGATCCAAACTGATCAAGGGGACGTTGCAGACCATATGACATTGTGTTATGGCATTTGTCTTCCAAAGAAGTCGTTACACATACTGAGGCCCTGCTCAGTCAGACATCTGCTTGCCAATAGGAATTGGTGGATAAATTCATTTTCACATTCAGTTTTCATACACAGTTTGTTCTTTTATTAAATCACATTTACCACAAATCATGAGTTTGTCTTCCTTATTTTCTTATTGTCCTGCTGAGAAGGTGTAGTGAGAGAACATTTGAGAGGGAGTCTGGCAGCTTGTCAAGGCCAACCTGTCACAGCTGCCACCAACACTAGGTGAGATCAGCCCTGGCTTTGAGAGCCAAACCACGAAAACCTCACAGGATGGAATTTTTTTCATTTGAACATGGAGATTTTTTGAACATAAGAGTTGGATGGGACATATTGTTCCCTCATGTAGACACTGAATTAAATTCTCCTTTTAACTGAACATCAATGAAGTTAAAAATGACAGCTGATATATAGATGTAATTCAGAGCACAATTCAAACTATTCTGTGAGGGATATACACAAGTGAAAATCTATAGCGTCAACATGTCCCACGGGAAGAGTACAGGCCTTGACTAATTTTTGAAGCAAATAAACCAGACTCTGAGAATAATCTTAAGCATCTTTTTCCCCTCTTCAAAACCATTTTTTATAATATTTAACATAAGGGTTTATGTACTTTCTTGTTTTTCTGGTGTTACTGAGTCTTCTCCACTCCGAACCTAACACTATTGAGATAGATGAGCATGTTTTCATTGACTTTCTCAAGGTTAATGGTAGTCTTATTAAAATAAAATTTCTAATTTCTGAGGCCAAATATACCCTTATAAAGGTAACACTATAATGTCAAGAGATGACGGGACTGTGCAGCACTTCTTGTTTGTTAGTTTGTGTTTCCCTTGGTAATAGTATGTGTCTGACTGCCTACAATTATTTAAATACATGTCCGAACACAGCAGTCTTGAACAGGAACCATGAAAAAATGAACTGTATCAAAAGACTCCACTGCAGCCTCTGATTACTACACCTGTGCTTTCTTCTGCAGAAGCTCTCTTGTCTCACAAACACTGACACATCTGTCGGAAGTAATTGCTCCCCTGAGCTTGTCAGCATCTTCTAGAAACAAGCTCTAGGGATACAATCCCCCTGGTGCCTCTGAAATAAACTGTTTCTCCTGTGTTTCTTTCTCTTAAAGAGATCAGGAGGTTTTTTTTAAAAGTCTGGTTTTCCTTTAAATTGAAAGTCTTTCTTCTATCTGCACGTTAGGTAAGGGAATGCATTGGCAATCTATGAAAGCATGTCTGCCAGCATGAGCTGCCACAGCTGCATCATGAGCTCATCTGGCACAGCACGTTTGTGAGGCTTAGGGACACACCACAGTTCTAGTCTCATTTAACGTACTCTGTTAATTGTCATGTAGCTTTCTTAATTAAAATAGGTCTGAAGCCATTTTCAGTGGTTGGTGTGTGTGCAGAAAGCACTGCTTCTGGAGCACACCTGAAAATCCACCTACTCTTACATTTCAGAATATAAACCTGGTCAACTGATATCAACCAGATAGTTTAGTTACTCTCCCTTTTTACTTTATGTTTAAAAGGTGTCTTGACTCATGAGATATATGGATAAAAATACAAAGGCAAGGAAATCTCATATCTAAAGACAAAGGAATATAGTTCTGTGGGTCACAGAATAAGGGGGACTTACAGTCCCATGTAATTGTTACCTTTCTGTGTCAGTAGCAGTAAGCACTCAGTGTCCACTGACAGAGGGAACGGGAGCCTTAAGTTATTCTACATGGCAAAATGATGTGCTGATATTACTAAGTCACACAGCAGGCACAATCATTTTATAGAAAGGTGAACGTGTTTGAGCTAACAAAGGTCAAGGGACTAGTTGTGTTTCTGTAATTTTCTCTGACTCTGATGTCCAATAAATAACCTTTACTGAAGGGAGCTTTGTGCTTAGGACTTTGTGAACAGGGCCTGTCAGTTTTGTGGAATTAAACCATAAAGATTTGAGTCACGCACTATTTTCTGAGATGCAGCTGACCCTATAAAATTCATTTCACTTCATATCATAATTCAGCCACAGTTTGTATTCTCAGGATTTAAAGACTGGTCCTCACAGCAAGTAAGTGGAAAGAACATTTTGAAATGTGCTCTTACTTTTCATGATTTTGCTATTAGATGTCTGACGTTGTGTAAATAGAACATGTGGCTGGACAAACACATCCATTTTTAGTTACATCAACCTTTTATTTAATTATATAGCTTCATTACTTCACATTCTCTCCCCTAGAAAAATATTTAATTTGCTGCTGAGTTTTACTGAAGTGTTTTCTTTTTTTTTCTTTTTTTTTCTTTTTTTTTTATGGATAAGAACTAAGTAAAGCATCTGAAAAGACTTTTAGGTATGCTTTTTTTTTTACAGCCTGCACTATTTCTGAATATTTGTATGAGTCCTTTGCCAATACCTTTATTTTCCTGATATGATATTAGTGGTAATTCATCCTTTCTATCAGAAGTGATATGCATCTTAAAAGTTCTTCTCGCACTGTTTAGAAGTTATGTAGCACTTTCACATGTCATACAACAACCCTGTGTCTACTGAAGAATGACTCAAGTCAACTTTCTCAAAAGTAAGAATGTCATTTAAAAAAGGCAAACAAAATGCAAATAAACAGGAAAATACATAAACAATTATGACTATTTTCTCTATTTTCCGTGAATAGAAGATTTTAAAAAATTACCTGTTGTGCTAACCTTACTGGTTTCTCAAACTTGGTATCCTAAAGTCAAACTTTTATCACATGAAAAGACCAAGCAATCTGTGGATGCATTCTCATATCTGCTATACTCATGGGGTACTACTGTGCATTGATGATTTCACCGTTTACTGCTGGAAAGATTTCTTCCTTCTCTTCATGTGAAATCTTTTCTCTAATTAACAAGTTGCATAATATGACAGTATAGCTCTCTTTATGATACAAATGGGAAATATTGCCGTGACATCTCAGCTAATGATCTTCTGTCTGAGAGAAAAAGACAATCATGTGATGCTATGGGCTTATCCAGAAAAATAAGAGGCTTGTTGTCTCTCTTAAAATGCAGAAAAAATATTGGTCTGCAGATACCAGAGAATCCTTTAGCTGAACTTGGCATTCCAGGTTCCTGGAAGTTTGGCAGAAAACATTCTTCCTTTCCCATGTTCCTTAAAGATGTTTGGGGTATTTATTCCCTCAAAGGTGTGTGCACCCCTATAACATTTATATTTGCTTTACAGGGAAAACTATTTGAGTATCTCAGTTTCATCCTCCATTCACTTTCTCCTCTTAAGTTGGGGCAGGCTTCAAGATGAGGAATACATTTATTAAGCAACACCTAAACTCAGGGCTCCAATCAGACATCTGTAAAGACTGGGTAACCTGCAAATCAATATATAAGACTGTCTTGTCCTCAGTGAAAGACTTGATACCCCTTTAGCTGAATGGTCTGGAAACAAGCCCCTTGTTTTGTGCAACCAGCAGCATAGTTCTGCAGCTGCCCCTAAAACGTAAAACCTACATAGCCTTGAGTCCCCCAGCACCTTCCTGTGAGCTCTCCTTTAGCAGTTTCTCCAGATTTCTGCCTATTGGGTTTTTGGTTTTGGTTTTTTGGGGGGTTTTTGTTTGTTTGTTTGTTTGTTTTTTGGTTGTTGTTTTTTTTTTTTTTGTAATTTAAACTAGTCATCCTTTGGGAACCATCTATTTTTTCAATGTGGTCATTTCAATTTTTTTTTCTCGCAAACTACTGTTTTCAAAAAAGGCACAACTTTGCTCTTTTATCTCTCTCCACTTCCTCTGTCTTTCAAACCTGATTTTTAGATATCAGTGCAGTTCTTCCTGCTGGTCTTCCCTCGGGCTGAATGCATCGGGTACTTACAGGTTATTATATTTGGGTCACTCCTACTCAGACTGATAGTCAGCTACCTTAGTCAAACATGGGCTGTTTAATTAATTCCATAATCCCAGCTGGAACCTCACTACCTTATACTGAATGCTAAACAATCTGAGACTGACTTGGTGTCTGGTATAATACCAGCTCTTTGAAAAGACCACACAGGATTCGTTTTCTATAAAATTCGAGCTGTGGTAGAAAACCCCATCAGATACATTTAAGAGACTGTATGTCCCCCGCTCTCATCCTGCTAATTTGTATTCATAAGTATTTGTTTATCATGGTTACATATAAATTACATTAAGCAGAAATAATCTGATGAAAAGAATAAGGAGTATTTACAATCTATGAAAAGTCCCAGATGAATTAGGCACAAGCAACAGCAGGTAATAATTAAATTATTATGTTTATCAATACAGAAGTTAAAAACACTGATTCTAGCAAATGAAGAAAAGACGGGAACAATCCTAAGAAATTAACCCATAAGAAATTTTAATCCTGCAGGAAAGTAAATATTGGAAGGACACTTCAAGGACTAGGAGCTGAACACCCAACAAACTCCCTATATTACACCAGATTTGAAATGCTGAAAATAACCTGGGTATTACTCTGAAGTGTAATTTTTAAAACAGTCTAAACAATGAAAAGGTCTTGCCTGATAATTTTTACAGTCAGGGTGAGTGGTGATGGCATAATTTTCAATTAATTCCCTGGAAACTGAAAAGAAAAAACACAGCTTCTAACCAACACAGGTTGTGTGATGAATAGTATTACATTTCCAAAGAACCTCAAGATTTTATGAGGAAATACAACCAGAATATGTTCAGCTCATGAAACAAAAGAATCTTACATTATTTGTTAGAATAGCAATAGCATTGCAAATTGCACCCAAGCAAAAGGAGTCTGATTTCTTTCATGGCAGCCTTATCAACCTCACTGCACCAGCCTCACCTTAGCACTACAGGTAGCTCCAATCATATCTTTGGGCATGTTTAGCAGCACCATCACTACAGTAAATGCAGTGTGCACATTCTGCTGCTGCTGCTGCTGCTTCTGCTTCTTCTTCTTCCTTCTTCTTCTTCTTCTTCTTCTTCTTCTTCTTCTTCTTCTTCTCCTTCTTCTTTTTTGTTTGTTTGTTTTTGTTTGTTTTTGTTTTTGTTTTTGTTTTTGTTTTTGTTTTTGTTTGTTTTTGAGAGTTTTTTGTTTCTTTGTTTTTGTTTTTTGGATGTTTTTATTTTTTTATTTGCACTGTGCACTAATTATAGGTGCAGCATATGGCTTTTTTCTGTCTAAGATTATAATTATGTTAAATCATATTATCTATATAGTTATTTTGACATAACATATTTTTTCCTTTTCTGCCTTTTTAGATCCAAAAGAAGTGATCACACCCATTTTCTCATTTATTTTACTACTAAACAATATTCCAATCCAACTAAAATGAGGTAATTGGAATAAATCATATTTAACTTTGTCTGCTGTGTAATTATATCCTTGTTTTCCTCGTTGGACCCACACTGGAATTCTAAATTAATGTTTCGGAAGCACTGGGAGAATTTCTATTAATGTCAGTGTTTTTCTGGCTCAAGCATGCTGTGTTTTGACCATATTTCCTAGCACTAAAAGTGTAGCCAGAGGTTTTCTCTGTCAGAAAGGATCATTTAAATGTTTTAGATAGAGAGAGCATCAATTAATAATAAATGTATTCATTTTCCCCTGTTTTTTGGCGTACCCATTCCTCTGAACAGTAAATTAAAAGGAACAGATGTATAATTTTGGAAGTTTTCCAGATTCTGTTTTTTTCTCCTAAGTTAAACGTTAAGCAATGATTGCTGTATGCAGTGTTCTTCTCTCTGCAAGTTTCACTAAGGATCCTAATACTGTGCTGTAATACATTATGAATATATCAAAAAGAGGGAACATTTTTTTGAATATTCCAGTGGGCAACTTGCTTCAGTGCCTTGTTACTCTCTGAGTAAATTTCTGCCTAGCATCTAATTTAAATCTACCCTCTTTCAGGATAAAACCATTACTTCTTGTCCTGTCACTGCACTCCCTGATACACAGTCCCTCATTATCTCTAAGCCCACTTTAAATACTGGAAGGCTTCTCTAAGGTCTCCCTGAAGCCTTCTCTTCCCTAGGCTAAACAACCCCAACTCTCTCAACATGTAGTCATAGAGAAGTGTTCCAGTCCCCCGATCCTGATATAATGTAGTATCTGTGTATTTTCATAATAACTATAGAATTATCAGGATGTTCATTGAAATGGATCTGGATCTAAAATTCCTTTTAAGCTGACAAGACTCTTTCTCTATTCTTCAGCCTTGGAGAATGCGTCTCAGTCCCTGATTTTAGTGTCCATTAGGTGCCTAAGGGGGCTAAGTTCATTCAAATCTTGGTGAAAAACACTCTCAGGCACATGATGTGACTCTGGGGCACATCTCTCTGATGATTGTGTTTTCCAGTGTTTTTCTGTATTTCAGTTTGTGTCCATTGTCTCTTGTTCTGTGAACTGGGCACCACTAGCTTCTTTTCTATATCCACCAGTTATTTGCACACACCAATGGGATACCCCCTCTCAGTAATGAAAGCCTTCTCCTCTCCAGACTGAACAACCTCTTCTTTCTCAATCTCCCCCATAGCAAAGGTACTTCAAGCCTTTCAATGTTTTTGTGCTTCAGCACTCCAAATGTGTCTCACCAGGGTTGAACAGAGGGCAGAGATCACATCCCTTGACCCCTTGTCAGATGTTCCTAATGGAATCCAAGAGGCTTCTTTGCCATAAGAACACATTGCTGGTTTATAGTCAGCTTGATTGTACAGCAGCTCACCCAGGTCCTTTTCTGCAGAGGTGCTCCCCACAGTCCTTCCTGGTGCATGGAGATTATTCGTCCCCAGGTGCAGAACTTGACATTTCTCTCTTTTTGAACTTCAGAAGAACCTCCCTGTGAAATTTGCCATCCTTTTGTGGTGTCACTGAATGGCAACACCAGCAACTGGTGACTCAGACACTCCTCCTAGTTTTGTGTCATCTGCAAATGACTTTTCACATCGGTGCAGATATCAGTCGAATTCTTTACGTTTTTTGACATTTCTGTTCAAATTATTTACTACCATAAAGTTCTGAACTAGCTATGGAGGATGAGCACCTCCAAGCGATTTGTTAGGTGTGCAGAAGGGTTTTTTGTGTTAACTTCATGACAAAGAACACAGTAAGATAGGGTTTCAAACTATGATTGCAATTAATTTACTTATGAAGGTAAAATAATTAAAATAATAAATGCATTTATTTTAAGGCAGAATGAGAACAGAAAATGCTGATATAAGTGTAAAAACTTTCAAACTGTTGAAGCACATCATAGCAACTGCAGAGAAAACTTCCTAGGAGAATGCAGGGGTCTTAAATACTACAGTGATCAGCACTTGATGGTAATTAAATTAAAGTTCACTGTTGCAGTGCAGAAAATCCTTGTTAGTGTAGTATAAGAAATGTAATATAGGAAACTCAGATGAAAATCTGGAAATGTAAGTATTAAAATTATACAATTGGATATTCTTTATTATTCATTTTCTGTAAAAAACATTTGCAATTTCAAAGCTAAGTGAACTCACAATTCAGAGTATTAGAGTTTAAGGACATTTTAAAAAAAACCTCTTAAAGCTGAAGGAAAATATTAAAGATAACAGTGGGTACAAATACAATAAAATTAATTAGAGCTTAACTGGAATGGATCCTGACTGTAGTTTGTGTTACATTTCAAAGATTGCATTTAGATTTCTTATGCAACATTCACAATGATTCCAAGTAATATTCCAGTAAATCCTAAAGGGAATTGCTATTTGTGGCAGTTATCTCTGCACAGAAGTATAAAAGAAGAAGGAGTTTAGAAAATCCTTATAATGTGATAAAATATTGTATACAGGAGAAAATCATAAACATTATGATTAATAGTGCAATTCATTCTTGAGTCAATGATGTTGATTCAATGGGATGTTGATGATTAAGAAGAGAATACAGAGTAAAAGAAGTCGGGAGTCAGAAAACATGCCTTGTTTCCTGTATGCCACTTGGTGTAATATAAAATGTCTTTTCCTGCGTGGATTTTTAGGCACGATCTCCTGCCTACCACCCCTGCTTCCCAGTAGAGATTACACTTCTTCTCCTGTAGAGTTTCAGATCTTAGCATGGCCACAGCCCATTCTCAACCTGAGAAGTAACAGGATTTTTGTTGACGTAGCAGGCATTTCTTACATCAAATTAGTTACAGAGGATCTGTCATTTAAACCACAATACACAGCTGGCGGAGATATGAATAAAATAAAACAGTCCTCTTTGAACTTAAATCTTTAATAAATTTTTAAAATTCATTTCATGTCAGATTAAATCACACAAATATATGCAAAATTATCACTTTGATATATTCCTATAAGTAAAAAAAAAAAAAAAAAGTAATGGGATTATTTGAGAGCAAGGCACAAGAAGGGGAAACTTTTTTATGATTAATCTGTAGAATGAATTACAGTGGTAGAGGAGATGCTAAGGTATTGTGCCAGCTTGGGAAAACTGAAAGTGGAAATATGCTCATTAAATCAGGAAAGAGGACTCTGGGCACACTTTTTAAAATATTTACTTTCCATGCAAAATGCATTTATTTTCAATTTTTGATGATGATGACAATGGTGATGATGATGATGAATATAGGTTTAGATTACAGTTGTGGGTACAATGTAACAGATGGTGAAAAGCAGCTTGCATACTTTAGTGAAGATTCAGTGACTAAATATGATTTCCATATTTTTGAATATTGCATAATACCAAAAACCTTTCCTGCCATAATAGAAGAGGGAGATTTTACAAGTGGGGATTTTTTCCCCCTGGTAATTTCAGAACAGGTTTTAGCAGACAATCTGGAGGCAATTGCCTATTCACAATGAAGTTGTCTCCATAGGTTGGTGTTAGGATAGGCCTTCTTTGAGCTGTTGACTTGATCATTGATCAGTATTTCTCCTTATCAAGGTTATGAGAAAGCAGAAATAGTGGTTATAAAGTTGTTTTGCATTGAGCAATTTATCTTAGGTTAGAAATCATATCGTATACTGATGAAAAGTGTGTTTATTCCTCTATAGATATTTTGTTCTGTGAATGATATTATTCTCAAGGAAGATGATGTTGAGGAACAGCTTTTTTATTGGCTGTTGAAAAACTATTTTAGATTTACACAAAAAAATACTCCTCCATTTTTACTAGGATGAAATTGGACTACTTTTCCGGTTGAAATGCAGGCCTTTGGAAAAGACAAATTATTCCAGCTATCTGAGCAATTGTTTGGATGGTATGTTTAGTAATGTTCATGAGCTCCCTGTGTGCTGCCTCCTGTAAAATCTCTGCTTGCTGTGATCTGCGAATACTTTGCAGTGTATCAGAGAGAGACTACACATTTATCTCAGCGTTATAGATTTCAAGTGAGAAAGACTAAAGGGAGCCTTATGAGACACAGTGAAAGGCTTCTGTCCTTCCTTGGCTTTAGGTGCATACCTCCAAGAACTGAAAGCACTGTTGCCCTCCACTTTACTTCATTTTCCTCTATGACAAGCAGGGGTTTATTAAAGTACATCTTATTAGCATACTATAAACTGATCTGAACACTGAGCATCGTTTGTAATGGAAGAGACACCAAAGACTGCCATCATGCCTCTTTCTGCATATAACACTAGAACAAGTTGCTCCTGCTTGTAGCAAGCTGACTTTAATCTAGCCTTTCAAAAGTAAGATGCTTATTGCAGAATTTTCATTCATTTATTATGAACCCCTGCTAAATTTTATGATTTTGCACATTTCTCCTTTGACGATTGCTTTTAAAAGTCCTGCTTACACTTAATACTGTGGTTTTAACAGTTACAGTTGTTTGAAGATGATTATCACACCAGTGAGAGGTTCGCAATAACATAATGTGTTGGTGTGCTATTTAGCAGCAAATGAAACAAATATGCGATTCTTTTTAAATTGAAATAGAAATCAGGTTCACTCAGCTTGGTGACCAGAGTCACCAAGGTAAAGTCATGGTGCTCTGCAAATGCAAGAGAAGGCATACATGCAAAATGTGACTTTTCTGTTAATGAACATGATGTACACTAGAAAATATTTTCTGTTCAATTAGTTATGAAACATATTTACCAACATTAACACCTCTTCACACGTATTCACACTCTTCTTTCAAAAACTGGCAGTAAATTATATGTTCCTACTAATACAGAACCCTGCTAACCTTTAGCCTTTCACAATTTCCCACAGCAACAATAGGGGAAAAAAAGCAACTTAGCCAAGCCCTATCTAAAAATGGTTTCCACTTCCTAGTAGTTCATAGTGGAAAATTTAACGCTTTTTCTGGTAGACATGTCTGGATAATTGAATTATCATAGGACATTGATTTAATGTATATTTCCATACACTTAGTTCTGAATGCCCTGGGATGTCCTGGGATCAATTGCTACTACGGTAAAACTAAGCATTTGTGTATCTTTGGACCATTTGCTACTGAAAAACAGTAGAGTGATAGGGTCCATTTTTGCACATTATTAAATTGGTCTTGATTCACTTTTTCTATAGGATATATTTCTGGGAAGATTGTTCTCTTGTTTCACCTCACCTCTATTGTTGATATATTCTCAGAATATTATTTGGGTTTTTCTATATATTTAGGGACTCATGTTTGATTAAAAAAAAGGTTTCTCTGACAAAGGAAGATAGAAAGTGTAGGAATTATTTAGATTCTTAGGCTCTGAATTTGAAACTTCTGGTTGTGAAAGCTGCTACACAAGTGCTGTCAAATCCTAGCAAACTTCACACCCCATAAACATTTATAACATAGACCTCTATAGATTTTTAGAGTTCTCTGGAGCCAGCAAAAGCATAAAGACACATCTTAGGGAAAATGTAATCTCAGATCTCACTGGACTAATGGGGTTCCAGAATCTGACCCTTTATCTCCTCTAGAGGTTTTGATCTTCCAAGCGTTTTCCAAGTCTTAATGCAATTACAAGTTTGAAATCTTCATAAAATGTGTTTTCAGATACCAATCACTTTCAAAACAGCCAGAAGAGGACATGGACATGTTATGACAGCTGTCTGATCTTTATAAAATTTCCGAGATCTTTGAAAGAGGCAAACTTAATCCTTTCCTGTCTCTGAGAGTATCCACATTCAGTTGGTCTTGAATATATCAGCCTTTTTAAAACTAAACCTCTCAGATTTTCATCAGTATTTTATATGCTGAATATCTTTGGGGTAGGGTCTTTTGTCATAATGAGAACTTTGAGCTACAAGCAATGCAATATAATACAGAAATAACCAGAGTTCCTGGTCATGTTCCTCATCCATTGATTTGGTTGTTTGAAAAGAGATTTATATCTCCTTGGATAGCAGAACACTGGTATTTGCCTTGGTTTATGCTGAATCAGTTTTAGTATTAGAACTGTTTAATCACACACAGGGATTCCTCAAATTTCTGAGAAATCTGAGGTTATTGACCATTTTTCATTCTGAATGGAAAAACAAGCTCACAAACAAAACAAAACCACAAAATGATCAAACACCCCAAAACCTTCGAAAACTCCCTAGCCCCCCTGAGTCCCCAAAACCCCCAAACCAATCAGCCAACTCCAAGAACAGTTAAGGACTGTTCTAGCATTCTCATTTTTAGTTTTCACATTTACTTTTCCATAGTGAATAGCATTTCATTTTCCAGGCAGTTTTGACTGTTAAGAGTTGATACAAATAGCCTACATTTACCAGGTGCTTGGGTCTTGCTTAAACTACAGATTTTATTGATTAGAGTAGAGGTTTCATTAATGGTGTCTGTAATGCTGTGCTGATTTCTGAGTCATTATCTCATTATTTTTACATCAGAATCACAGAATCACAAAATATCTTGGTTCAGAAGAGGCCCACAATGATTGTTGAGTTCAATTTTCAGCCCTGCACAGGACATTTTCCAAACAGAGCTTTGTCCAAATGTTTCTTGAACTCTGTCAGGCTTGGTGCTATGACCACTTCCCTAGGGAGCCTGTTTCTGTGCCCAAGCACCCTCAGGAAGAAGAAACTTTTCCTAATATCCAACATAAACCTCCCCTGACACAACTTAGGCCATTCCCTCAGGTCCTGTCACTGGTCAGCAGAGAGAAGAGATCAGTGTCTGCCTCTCCTTTTCCCCTGACAAGGAAGCTGCAGACTGCAATGAGGTCTCTCCTCAGTCTCTTCAAGGCTGAACAGAGCAAGTGACCTCAGCCACTCCTCATATGGCCCTTCATCAGCCTTGTTGCCCTCCTTTGGATGCTCTCTAATAGTTTCATATATTTCTTATATTGTAGCACTGCCCCCAGCACTCGAGGTGAGGCTGCCCCAGTGCAGAGCAGAGCGGGACAATCCCCTCCCTTGCCTGGCTGGTGATGCTGTGCCTGATGCTCCCCAGGACAGGGTTGGCCCTCCTGGCTGCCAGGGCACCGCTGACTCGTGTTCAACTTGCCACTGACCAAGACCCCCAGGTCCCTTTTTGCAATGCTTCTTTCCAGCCTCTCATTTCCCAGTCTGTCCATACATCCAGGGTGCCCCATCCCAGATGCAGAATCCAGCACTTTCCTTTGTTGAACTTCCTATGGTTGGTGGTTGCCCAATCCCCTAACTTCTCAAAGTCTCTCTGCAGGACCTCTCTGCCTTTGTGGGAGTCAAAAACTCACAATTTAGTGCCATCTGCAAACTTAGTATTCCTTTTAAGTCTTGTATCGAAGTCATTTATGAAGATGTTGAAGATCACAGGGTCTAAGACGGAGCCCTGCAGAATGTAACTAGAAAAAAAGCCAGATAAATTTTAAAAATCAAATAAATAATAAATAAAAATAAAAATAAATAAATAACCGTGTAAACTTCAGAGACTAGGAAAGGTTAAAAGATATTCTGAATTAGTAGTTGATTTAGATACTCACAGGCTCAGACTGTGACTGCATATATTTTAGGTATTATCTGGAAAAGCAGAGGACAGCATAAATTTTTTAGAGTAATATGAAATAGAGAACACATTTGCCTAGGTAGAAATAGCTAGAGAATGAAGAACTGGAAGATCTTCTCTCTCTATTAGTACTTATGGTTTTGGGCTCACTGTTTTCATGGTTCAAAGGACAATTCTTTTCGTTATTACTCCTCCAAGGGTTACATTCTGATGGTTACTTTTTTGATTTGGAACAGTTAAAAGAACTGATACCCATTATTTGCCAGTAAGAAAAGCTGAAATGATAAAATGTTTGAGCATCCAACATGGTTCTGCTTTATAAGAAAAGTAAACAAATTGTGCTGGATAACTTTTTCCATTAGCAAGCAATCAGTAGTTTGGAAAAGAAAGTGAGTTTTCTGTATTCCTGGAATATCTAACTATTGCTAGACAAGATTGTCGTGTCAGATGATGTATACTTCGTAGAAAAATAGAGATGAGTATTACTCTGTAACTTTAGGCAGCAATTAAAAATGCAATAAAAGTCGACAAGGCATAGCAATCTGTTTTCATAGCAACTCCGATTCTAAAGCAGTTTCAGGTGAATAAAAATCATGCACAGCAGAAATATGACATTTCACTTGAACATGTGAATTTGAACTGTTTACCATACACAACTTGTATATAGAAAGACTAATCAAATATTCTCATTAATAAATCATCTAATTAATCTAGACTTCAGGCTTGTTGGAAGTTATTTTCCAATTGATTCAAATTTCTGTAAAATTAGTTGTTATTAGATAGATTCCACAACATTCATGGGAGTTTATTTATGTGTATTACTGTGATCTGTCTGTTTCACTTATTCATGATTCATTATCTAAGCTCTGTGAATGTTTGGTTTTGTTATACTTACTGAGGGCATTTTCAGGCTGAATAAATAAAATACAATTGTATGATATATAGTACTTTGTGATGCCAAACATCTGCATTCTTAACTGAAAAAGTCCATTCATTTTGCATTCATCAAACATTATTCAATCAAATTTCTAGTACATTCAAGTTTTTCAGAAAATAAAGCCACTGTATCAGAATGAGTAACTCGGGCCAGAAGTGACATCAGGATGTCTCCAGTCCAAAAAATATTTTGCTCACAACAGGGTCACCTATATGGTCAGACCAGACTTCTCAGCTTTATCCAGCTGAGTCTTGAACACCTCCAACTTGAGCAACTTCAACCTCCCTATGATCACTGGGAGCTGCAGTTAGGACCCCATGAAGTCATCTCTGCTTCAAGCTGAATAAGCCCAGCACCCCCAGCATCTCCTAACAGGACATGTGCTTCAGCCTCCACACAAGGATGAGACAAGGACAGGGAGAGACCACTCACCAGTTACTGCCATGGGCAAAACAGTCTCACCTTGGAGAAATTAGCTAGATATATTGCCAATCAAATCAAATTAGGATAATGAGAAGCAAAACCAATTCTTAAAAAGCCTTCCCAGCCACCCCTCCCTTCTTCCCAGGCTCAATTTCACTCCTGTTTTCTTTACCTCCTCCCTGCCAGCAGCACCAAGGAGGAGGGAATGGGGCCGTGGTCAATATGAGGTCCCTACCACAGGAGAGTCTGCCACAAACTTCTCCAATGTGAGCCCTTCCCAGGGGCTGCAGTTCTTCACAAACTTCTCCAGTATGGGTCCTTTCAACAGGGTGCAGTCCTTCAGGAGCAGACTGCTCCAGCATGAGTTCCCAGTGGGGTCACCAGTCCTGCCAGTAAACTTGCACCAGTGTGGGCTCCTCTCTCCCTCGGGCCACAGGTCTTGCCAGAAGTTTGCTTCAGCACAGGCTTCCCATGGGGTCACAGACTCCTTTGGGCATTCACCTGCTCCATGTGGGATCCTGCATGGGCTACAGGTGGATCTCTGCCCCACCAGGGACTCCCATGAGCTGCAAAGGCACAGCTGCCTCACCACGGTCTTCCCCATGGACTGCAGGGGAATTTTGGTTCCTGTACACAGATAACCTCCTCCCCTCCTACTGCACTGATCTGGGTGTCTGCAGGGTTGTTGCTGTCACATAGTCTCAATCCTCTCTTCAGCTGTTGTTGTACAGGAGGTTTTTTTACCCTTCTTGACTGTTATCCCAGACATGTCACCACCATCACTGATGGGCTCAGTGTTGGACAGTGGTGGGTCCATCTTGGAGCTGGCTGGAATTGGCTCTGTCAGATATAGGAGAAACTTACAGCTCTCCTCACAGAATCCACCCCTGTATCCCTCCTGCTACCAAAACCTTGCCACCCTCACCTAATACACTAGAGTACAAACTCATTAGCATGGGTACAGTACTGTGTTACAAGCTACTGATAGCAAAATGGAGCGTTATAAATGTAATATCTCTATCATAACCACACCTGTTATTATTTTTTTTTTAACCGCAATGTATAGCTAATTGCACCTTTTCACCCTGTGGTTTCTTTGTGGGATATACAGTATAAAATAGTTACAAAGCATCATTTTAGTTTGTGAGTAATAAAGACCCCTTGGTTTTTCAAGTAACTGTGAGTTTATATCCTATTTATTTACAGACCTGTTATCTCCTGGTTTCTACTTCCCACCCCCCACCACCACACACATTTCTTTTAGACAGGAATATTATCATCTTGCGATTAAGAGGTATGCCATAAGACTAAATGCATGGTGCCTTTTTCAGATACTAGGTAAACAGTCACCATGTAAGTAGCCTGCATAGAAATGTTGCAGGATTGATGCATGTCACAACAAATTGCGGTATTATAAACACAGGGAGTTCAAGAAAGAACAAAGAACAGGAAAAGTAGCATTGTATTTTCACTTCATATTACCCTAAGGATAATGGTTATTTTAGTATAGACATATATTTTTGACATAAATTTTTTCCATCCAGTGATTTATTTTCCATCTATTATTCCATCCTTAACTGAGAACTTGACATGAAGCTTTCTGAGCTGAAAGTTCTCACTAAATGGTCTAAGTGAGCAGAATTCCATGGTGTAATAAAATATAAAAAAAGTACTGACAATTTTTATATCCTGTTAATTCCACTGATAATGTCCATATTCCAAAACCAGCCCCTGGGTGTTACATTTAAACATCCTTCTTCCAATACTCTGCTTTGAGAAAAGGATGTGTCAAGAGTTGCTCTAAACAGTGACTACAAGGCTACAAATAGCTGTCAGCATGTTCTAAAATTATTGTCTTTTCTTGGTGAGACCAGAAGCACAGAACAAGTTGGGCAGCACAGTAAAATGTAGACATAACCAGCTACAACAGTGAAGTAAAATATGTGCCTCTACCTATCTACCCCATGAGAGAACTTTGGCATAAATTAAATTGCTTAAATGAGTGAAAAAAATTGAAGCAGAAGTCCTACAATCAGAAAACTAGTACACTTGTCCAGGTCTTCAGCTGTCCTATTTATCTTGGAAAAGGTTAAAATTTAGAGCAGGTGTGTACGCACATTTATATATATATATATATATATATATATATATATATATATGAAACATATATATAAAATATTATTCCCTACAACAGTGCTCAGTAGTTGTGCAGTAAAAATATGTTGAACGCTGAACGGAACTAGTGGTATACATCTTCATATCTACTAGTTCTGTTCACTCGTGGCTGGTTTTTCATGCTCATGAACACCAGTAGACTCAGAGTACTTAATCTGGACTATTAGAGGATGAAGAATTGTACTCTAATTGTACTGGTCAGTTTCATAAAAATTGTAATAAAGAATGGAAACAAGATACAAATGGAAAATGGGAGATAAATATTAAATATTAAAGATGAGATTGTTGAGTGAATGGGCAGCAGAGAAGGATAATGAAAGAATAACCAGGGTAATTTAAACTGCTAAGTGTAAAACTAAGAATTATGTTAGTTTTGTTTATAAGAAGAAATTGTTATAAAATTGTTATTATCTGACCACGAAAAAACCACAGGCTTATGAAAAGCAGCTCCTACATATCCTTTTAAAATTAAAACATCAGAAAAGTAGATAATGGTGACTTTCGTTGATGGAAATTTAGATTTCTCATCATATTCAATATACTTGAATTCAGTGGGACTGACTGTGACTGAGTAAAACATTTGGTTTTCTTTGCAAAATCTACATGATTTCTGCTCTATGGAAGCTGTATTATTAATAATTTTACTTAATCACATTCTCTGTCCTTCTTTGCCCTATAAACAGAGACAGATGTAATCAACTAGAAATTTTTAATGGAAGCTATATATGAATTTAAAAATTTCTATAGCAGACACATACAGTACCACCAATAACTGATGACTCAGTTAGACAAAATCCAAAATCTTTTGAGAATAACATTGTAAGACAGATCAGTAACAAACACTTTCAAAAGTAAGAGACCTCCAATGAAGAAAAGTAATGATTGCTCAGCAGATCCCTTTAAATCATGAGCATTTACAATCTTAGCTTAATAAAAACACAGGGAAATTTACTTAAAACATAACTCACAAATTGGCTAAAATTGATCCAAATTATAATGCATTTGCTTTAGGCAAAGAGTTTATACGTGGGTGGTTCCTTTAGCTCAGCATTTTAGTTACGGTGTATCAGGTCAGTTTGTCCTAAACTTATTTATCTACTTCTGAAAACTTGTGAAAATAGTGAAAACATTAACTAGAACATACAGAAACATAGTTTCTTGTGAAAAATTAAGTCTATAAAATAGATGTATTAATATGAATTTAGGAACTGTGTAATAGCCACCCTGATGTGGATATTACTGCACAAAAACCAGGAGTTGTTACTCGACCTTGAGGCTACCTGGTACAACGCAGCCTGTGCCCACAGAGATAAAATAGGGGTTTGCCTTCACATTGCCTGTTGCAGGTTCCAAATCATCTCTGGCCATTTTGTATAAGAGTGGGTCAAAACAACACCAGGGACTGTACCAATAGTTCAGCTCTCGAGGAGATCCTGACCTCCCTGGTTTAAGATGTCAGGTTTGTACGACTTAGAAAGTTATTCAGTTCACTAGTATAGATACTGCCACTTTTTCTAAAATCTGGCCTTTGGTATTCTCAAATATTTTGTTTGAGAATATTCTAGGTTCATAGACATATTTTTCCCATAGAGATTATACTTATGAGTATCAAGGTTACTGTAGTGAGCCCAGGTATAATGGATGTAGTGTAATTTGGATTCAGGATAGCTGGATTCTGTTAATGAGCCAGCCTAGCATATGATGCTGGGGTAACCATTCATGTGTAAAGTGTAATAGCTTCCTAGTCATTCCCTGGTAAATTCAGACCAAAATGGCAGCAATAGGAGGAAATCTGGTAAACAAGCAGGGATGAACTACAGCAAGAATAATCCAGGTCCTCAGAATGGATAAGTAAACTATGAAGAAAAACAGAGGACACATCTGTTTACCTGTGAAATAACCTGATTTCAACTTGAGCCCACTTTTCTCAGGGTATTTCACGGATTAATACTGTCCATGAATTTAGCACTGCTCCAGATCATGAGAAATAACACTGTTTTCAAGAGAGACATGTTTAAGCTGGTACTTTTTCAAATTGAAAAATTAGAAAAAAACTTATTAAAGTGGTTTGGTATTTGATTACTTTTGTCACAAGCTTAATAACTTAGGAACATAGTTTTGTGGTGAGTAATTACAAGTGTTTGGATATCTGACATGAGGCTCTTTGGAATTCCAACACAAAAGTTAAGGAAGGATTTTTTTTTAACATATGACTATGACTGAAGCTATTAAAAAAAGTACAAATTATACTTAACAAAGCTTCCCTAAATATTTTCCAAAATGAATCCTTCCATAATAGAAAAAGGATATATAAAACACCTTGTACTGAAGATTAAAATTGCCCTTTTTTATTTTGCTTTATTTACTGCATTGTTTACATAAGTGTCCAGCTGTGTTATATTGCCAACTAAGTCATCCTCAGGTACTGCCCAAAGATTTGATGTTAAATAATCCCTGGCATTACTCCAGGGAATTCCTAGTTAAAGTACCACAGAAAGCAAGGATATTATTAAAGAATTTTCTTCCTTCACTTTTTTTCTGCAGACTATCAGACTCAGTTTCATGCACCAAAAGAAAACCAAAAACCCTGCTTTACTTTACATGTCATACATGTTTCTGATTTCATGTGCTTCTTCTAGTTGGTAAAAAATACCAGTACTGTAAATTAAGGAGCCAGAGCACAACTTAAGATATTCAGTGTGTCCATGTGTGGATGAAAGGGCCCATCCACTCAGATGAGTAATTGGAGCCATTTTGAATTCCATCTGTTAAAGGAACATCTGTGAAAAAGACTGCACAATATCACTACTTGGATAATAGTAATAAATTCTTGTGGACATAAGTTTTCACTATGTCATATATCTTTGGTTTGAAAAACTTTGTTGAAAGGAAAGAAAATGTTCAGGTTGCTTTGATGTATAGGTGGAGGGATAACACCACTACCACAGGTTTTTGTCTGAACTCAAATTTCACTATATATATGCCATAAGAAAACTAGCCTGAGTAAATTGAATTTATGAGTTACACGATTAATCTTAATTCATACAATAGTGAAACTTGAGGAGTTTTCATCAAGGTTAAAAGTTTCATAAATCTAACTGTCGCTAAATTTTTGATGGCACAGTTAGATGGCTGTATGCATATGGAAGGGAAACCTTTAGCCAATGAAATTTTCAAAAACTGCTGACTTTAAACATTTTGTAAAATCAACATTAGAAGCCTGTCATCTGTTTTAAAGTAACATTGTATGACATAATCCTTGCTTTGATAGGAGAGGTCAGCTTTTTGAAAAAGATAATAGTCCTAGAGATTTGAAAAAAAATAGGAACTGCACTTAAGAAAATGTAAATGCAAAATAATAAGTAACATGAATTCAGAATAACTATTGCTATCCTTTAGTAACATCATGAGGCTAAACTCATTCCTTATTAGAATGTGTTCTTCAACTTATTATTTTGATTCCCCAAAAGTGCTGGATAAGTAGACAACATAGGACACTCTTAATTTATTCCCTGTGGTCATTCTTTAGCATGTGGTTTGCCAAATTATTATGTATATAGGACTACTCTCTAGATGCGAAGCTACAAGCCTGCATGGATTTAAAGCACAAGATGGAAACTCTGTGCATTACTGTTTCTACTCATCTGGGATCAGAGTACAGGAAGATAGATAAAATTGCAGGTCCTTCTATAGGCTCAGACTACTCTCAGTTACTGGGTTCTATTAAAAATATCTATTTAACTCAAATCAATTAAAGAACAAACGAGCATCCAGGTGATCCATCTGCACACGTCTAATTGCTTGTCTGGTGTGGAACTTCTATCTTTAATATTTCTGCATTGTAAGAAAGCTAGTATCCCTTGGAGAGGGATGACTAATGTCTATTAAAAATATTTTAATGAACTTCTGGATTTCTGGGGGAGGTGTCAGAGTTTAATGGCAGATTTTTGCTCACACAGCTGTCTGTGCACATTTTAGGTACACTATTATATATTACACTCACAGAGAGTAACAGCATGTTGCTAAGTATATCTGCTGACTTTGCAGGAGATTGAAGCTCAATTTTCTCTTCTGTTGGACTCTTACTATAAATGTAAACATGGTTCTTCCAGAAATGATCCATAGCTACCAAACTGGTTTGGAATCTGGTCTGTCTTCTGGAAGGTTTCATTTTAGAATTTCTAGAGTTCAAAACTAGAAACTCAGAAAGTTTAGCAGAAGGGGAATAATCTTTCACTTAGTTTCATTTGTATTGACTTTAAATATAAACTATGAGTACAATTAAGATTCCCTTCCTAAATCACTTTATTTCCTGCATGAAGGTCCAAGCAAGAGTGTCATGGACTTCAAACCTGCAACCTACACTAAGATCACACCTGGATTAGTTAACAATTGTGTGCTCTGCTCTTTATTGAGTCTGAATAACCCCAAACTTTAGGTTAATTGCTGTAAAGACTTCAATCTGAAATGAGTTTATTTCCCCTTCTTACAGCATGCCCATTTTCAAAACAGTTGTTAAGCACAGTGATTGAATGGATTGATTTGATATCAAAACCCAAAATTAACTAGTCATTGGCCTATAACATATTAGCAAAAGTTGTGTAAGTATCTGTCTCTTGGGTAGACAGCAGGATTGATATCTACATGACATACATCATCAAAGTTCAGTAAGATTATAATATTTTAATAAGAGAGAAGCAGCATCTTGTGGTATTTGTGTCTTTCTGTGAAGATTAAGATAGGGATAACAGTAAAACCACAGAAATGAAGAAAATGGAAAAAGTAGGTTTATTATGTTGTTATCTGGTGTCAGTAACTAAAGGTTAATGGTTGAAGAGCTCTGTTGCATCAAAAGTTTGATTTCAGAGATTCAGGTTTTGATTAGAGATGAATGCTATCCAAATATAAAGAATATCCAGACATAAATTGGCTGAGCATGAGGCTGTGTTGTCAAAGCCTCTGCTGGAAAAATATCATGAATTAAGCAAAAATAATCTATGTGGAACTGTGATTCTCAGTAAGGATGCACTGTCAGTCCATAGAGGAAATCCTAAGCCATTCCTTCATCAGATTCCTCTGAACTCTGAAAAGTAAACTGTAATTCAAAAAGCACGTAGATCCAATATGTTAAATGAAGAGCAACACAGCAGAGGAACATTTTATGAATTTTAGAAATTAATCTTTCTTGCAGAAATGTGTTAATTTTTGTGCTATTGTAGAAGTTTCACGTCACCTCCTCACACCAGGTGATAATTTTGTGTAGTGGTTTAAGTACTCTGGCTGAACACCGGTGCACTTACTGAGTTTACTTACTCATTTCTGTGGTGAGATAAGGATTAGGAGAAATGCAAAGCAGGACTAAAACTTCAAAGGTAAAAATATAGTATATTAACAGACCTAAAAGAGAAAAAACTTAAAAGGAAAATAATAAGAACCAAAAAACTTTCAGATACATCTCCTTCCCCCATTCAATCAAGTTCTTTCCCATCAAAAACATAAAGAGACAAAACCTGAGGCCTTTAGTCAGTTTACCACCCTTAAATAGGCTTTCATCAGTTCAGTTGGAAGAGGAGTCTTTTCTGTTACACCATGGAGACTTTTCCACAAGAACACAGCTATTTTGTGGTTTCAATATCACAGCAAACTTCCACCTGGAAAAGGATGTCTGTTCACGTG
>WEKY01001330.1:0-32042 GCA_013390045.1 Picathartes gymnocephalus
GTGGGGCGGGGGCTTGTGTTCCCCTTTTATGGGTCCTGCGTGTTCATCGGTGGTGCAGGTCCTTGGAATTGTTCATGTCTCAGTTGTAGACGTGGTGAAGATGCAGCAGGAGGAAGACTGTGTTCAGGAGTGATGCTAGGGTTCATTGCTGCCGTGCTAGGGCTTTTGGCTTTGTATCTAGGATCTGCCCATGTGTTGTACTGCATGTTGGCTTCACCTGGCAGGGGCAAGGTTGGCTGCGAAGGTTTGTTCCACCCAGGCCTGC
This sequence comes from Picathartes gymnocephalus, assembly GCA_013390045.1. Lineage (NCBI taxonomy): Eukaryota > Metazoa > Chordata > Aves > Passeriformes > Picathartidae > Picathartes > Picathartes gymnocephalus. The sequence continues at coordinate 266 of WEKY01001330.1, forward strand.
TCGGAGGCTGGGTGAGAGGCGGAGCTGCATCCCCCAGAGGCAGGATTGGGGATGTGGACACACCTCCCCGAGGCGGGGGTTGAGGTGGGGCTGGTGGGGCCATGAAAGTTGGTCCAGGGGCGTGGCTGTGCCCCCCAGAGGTGGGGGCAGAGGCAGGGCCACACCTCAGTGAGGCATTGACGTGTTCCACAAAGGCAGGGTCAGAGGGGACAATACTCCACATCTGGGCTGGTCCAGGGGCATGGCCACGCCCTCAGAGGCCACAGGGTTCAAGGTGGGACCATGCCCCAAGGAGATATTGGTGTGTCCCACGAAGACCAAACTATGTGGTCAATGGCAGAGTGGCTGCTTGACTCCAGCCAGCTATTCGCGGCCATGGGGGGACTGTACTGCTCATGGTACCAGGTTGGGGAGGGTGCGTCAGTGTGGTAGGATCTTCGAGGAACCAGCATTGAGCAGCTCTGTGCCGGGCTGCCGCCCAGGACCACAGCACAGCTGCCGCCCGGGATTGCGCTGTTCCCACACGCCCTGCTCCACTCCGCAGCACCACCCGCCACTGCACCGCTGCCTGGAATTGCGCCGCTGCGCTCGGCGGTTCTGTGTGGTGCCACCGCCGCCTCCATAGCACATTGCAGCAGAGCTCGCTGCCTCACTGTGGCCGGTGCTTGAGTTCCCGGTACCACCCCTTGCCTGTCTCCACTCCAGGTCCCAGCTACATGGAGGTATTATGAAATTTACCACGTTACCGCACAGTGCAGGCTGTCCGTCATTTCTCAGGGGTCCGTGGCTTGCTGCAACTGTGCTGCACGGGATGTTAGTGTGGAGGGGCTCTCTGGGAGTTTTTGCCAGCGTGGGATATCTTTTTAAAGTTGCACAGCCGTGGGGGTGTTTCACAGGGCTTTGAACCGGGGGATCCCTCTGGGGAGGGGGAAGGGTACTCCAGTCTTCTTCCCGTTCCTCCAGTTCCCAGTTTAAGCCGTGCACCAGTCTGATCAGGTTTAATATAAGTTGGCAGGGTTTTATACCTGCCATAGGAGTATAATCATCTTTGGTAGCAGAATGCAGGACAGCGCAGCTATTCTGAGTCCATATGTTAAAATTCAAGGCTGTTTCTGTTGATATATCCAGTCTGTGGTCTTTGGCCCATGAAGGGAAGTCTAGCAGTTCTTCTCTATCATAGTCCACTCTAAATACTTGAAGAAAATATTCCCATACCTTGATAGCCAGGGGCTCTGTCTGAGAGAATAATCCTCCCATGTTAATTTTATTCTGAAGATCAGTAGTAAGAATCCAAAGGTCTCCTCCCACTCTGAAGGCAGAAGGTCCTCACACGGGGCACCACACGTTACGTTAAAGGGGACCCGGAAGGAGAAAGAAACAACACTGACCCTCAGCGTGGTTGCGGATGAAGAGAGATTTATTAGTTGGGAGGCCCTTTATATAGGGAAGATTCAAAAGCTCCCGCCTTGCCTCCTGATTGGCTCGGGTAATAGCCTGGGCAGTTCCTTGGCCAGTGACGCATGCTGTATCTGATTGGCAGAGATCTTTGACAGACAGCTCAGCCAAGGGCACAGACAAACTGTATATTGCAACACAGTAGAAAGATATTGAGATATTTACTGCAGAAAGCTGTTGCCAGAGAAGGTAAGACTTTTCAGTAGTGATACATATTTTCATTTAAATATATTTTCTTAAAGCATTTGATTAATCTGAATTATATTATGAACCAAATCACGTGTATGTAAAAGGGTGTGGAGGAACACCTGTTTTACGTGTACTGTTGGAATAATTTATAATATTAATAAAGAGTTATAAAAAATTGGAGTACAGTGAGTTTAGAGTGTACATGCAAGTTTTAAGAACTGGATTTAAGAATATCCTTTCGACAACCTTTTCAAAAGGAAAATATTTAATTCCATTTCTTTAGCTAAGTTGCATAATTACAAATGTTAATATAATAAAATTAATTACCCACCTTATAAAAATTAATTCCTGGATAAACACATATAGCAGTAGGAGTAGCAGTCTATTTCTTCAGTTTATTTTTCTAACACAGGAGATGTAATGCCAGATATAATGTCATTTTTAAATATCTTTCTGGTACACAACCAAAGACAGAATTTGGTCCTTGCTGAACAAGGAAATTAAGCTAGAACTGAATTTGTTTTGAGAATAAATTTTTCCCCTTGAGTAACACCTGTTTTAATTAATACTTTAAGTAAAGACATTTGTTACTCCATATATGAGGACAAAGATAAAAGAGGACCTGAAAATATCTCGAAAGCATGCATCTTAATTATGAATCATATTTTATGAAGGAAATGTTATAAAAAATAAGCAAACAGCAGTGATTTGATATTTTGCATAATTCATAGCTGTTTTCTTACAAATCTGTTGAATTCAAAGTGGCCATGTACTTTTCTAAATGATAAATATTATCTACCCGCTTTTTAGTCCTGTCTGCAGATGTATTTTAGTTTGTATCCAGCCCTAAACCAGGTGAGACTAACTTCTATGCCAGGAGTGCATGCCATTGCCAAGGGCTCTGATTTGCCCAATGTCTTTGAAATGACTCCACTGTCATCTAAGCAGATGAGTCAGATAACCTCTGTCTGAGCCCAGCAGAGTCCTTGCAACTGAAAATGAGCTGAGGCATCAGTAATGTTATTATACCAAGCACGTACTTAGCTCCAAAATTGATACTGTAAGTCAAACATAGAGTTTCATCAGATTCATTACCAATCCTGTTTTACTGATTGCTCTTTAGCAATCTCTACCCAAAGTCCTATTATCTCAATGAAACAGTACACTCTTGTTTGCAAAGCAAGTTCTCTAAATAGTAATTGCTGCAAAAAGTACTGCAGTGCAAGCTGGATCTATAAAGCCATTAATTGAACTAGTTTTGGGGCACAACAATTGATGTCTTGGCCTGAGCTTGCCAAGGTCTTACCCTGATCTGGCCTAGAAGGAGGATGTAAGGATACTACAAGAAAGAACAGGATTTAACTGAGTGGAAATGCTGCATCCTTTCCAGTCTGAAGTTAATATCATTACTGGTTTCATTCAGCCACTACAGCGTGTGTGGACTTTTAATATATGGAAAAGTTGAATATTCAGGGGGCAGATAACTGCAAATCAAACATGCTTTTAAATCCTGAGACAGAAGCTACCTGATTTGAATTGAATGTGTGTTAAAACTAATGTTGGAATCAGCTTTGAGAATTTTTTTTGGTGTAACCATGCTAATATATGGGTCAGCCTGTCTTTCCAGTATTTGATCTCTCCCCAAAAGGAGAAAATACACATCTTCCCTTGCAGCTGTTAGCTGATACATGGACCAGAAGTTCAATTTCTCTTATTCAGAGGAGTCTGAGGACTGCATTTGAGTCTAATGCTGAGAAGGTGCAGAAACAGTGATGATGTGATATGAACATATGAAAAGTATGACATATGATATAAAGAGTGGTTGACCAAATATAGTGAGCCAACGTGTATTCAGTGTTGGTAGGAAAATACAAGCTATAGTTATTTAATGAATTTAGGTGACTAGGAATACTCATTTTTAAACTGAATTAATATTCTCCATGCCTTGTGCTCATTTCTAAGGGCCACATGTCCGCAGCAGCACACCTACATTGTTATATTATTGGAAGATAAATCCCAAATAAATCATCTGATGCTCTTTTGCTTCCATATGCCATAGGCAGCATGAGGCTCAGATACCTGAGAGTAACTCACTGTGAGTGCAAGAGCCCTAGGGCTGCATCTGCTTTTTTTCCACTCCTAGTAGTCTGGAGCCTGTGTTTAGAGTCTAAGAGAATGATAGACATCCAAGATGGTCCTCCCATCCAGATGTTCCACAACACATAGGATTCTTACCTAGGATACTGTAATGGTGGCTACTCATTTCAGCTGCTATGGAGTATCCCTATGTCGATAATTCATGGAAAAGCGAGCCGTCAAATGTCTTTTAGACTAGGACTTCTCAATCAAGGAGTCTTTTGATGAGCTTTTATGAGGATTCAGAGATTGAAATTTGTTTGTAGAAGACCTTATCTCTATTCAAGCACTTACCTGCTTGGGAGCATTTTCAAATTATGAAAAAAGGCTTCTCCTGCATTGAAGACATCCTGTTGCTGCAGTTAGAGTAAGTCGAACATTTCTGAAATGAAAACTGGTCACACCTTTGTGAACACTAATGCTGAGTTACATCTTTGGTGCATAAGAATTTGGCAGCTGCCAGCAGTTTCCATGCTAGTCAACTCCTTGCAGCAATAAAACCTGATTGCTGCCTACAGAGATGCCATTTCATCCTTCCCTTCTGTACAGCCGTGTCCCTGCCTTGCTGAGGGCTTTGTGAGTCTCAGCTATATCTGTATGTACAACAATGTGTTACTGCTCAGGACCAGCAAACTCAAGCAGTGACAGTCACCAGCATCAGGATAACCAGAATCCAGACTTGCCATACATCTCGTGTGCTTAATGAAGGACTTTTTTTCCCCACCCTAAGCAATAGCTTGTTGTATAACTGCATCAAACTCCACATCTAACTGATACTGGGTCCCTTTCCTCAAGTCAGTAGAAATATTTTTATCCAATTGTTTGGAAAGGAACAGAATCAAATCCTTGAAACAGAAAGCATCGAGTTTGTTCATCACTGAGGAAGCCGCAATACTCAGCAAATAGCAATTGGTAATGTAAGAAGCAGAGTGCTTGTTGAGAGAACATTATGTGTAACTATTATGCTCTGCCTTTTCATGGAACTTGGCGTTGGATCTCAGTGCACTGGGGTGGTTGTTTATTCTAAATCACTCTCTTTTATATTCCACGTAACTTCAATTTGCCAGTTATAAAAGGGGCATAATAGAATTCCCCTATCTCACAAGTACTGCATAACTCAGTACTTTTACAATCTTAAGATGCTCAAATATTTCGGTACTAAGAACATAATAATTGTTTACGGTCACAAAGGTAATAGAAGTGAGGATCATTATATGAATCCACATTTTTATTGTTTGCATGCATGTTACAAAGTTTATGTTAGTCCTCACAAATAGTCATTTATTCGTGTAACCCAAATCTAAATTGCCCTGGGTTTGCACTTCCCAAGTGGTCAATGAGAATGGATAATGAGGCTCCTAGGCAAATATGTGACAATGTGAGCTTTGTGTCAATGCTTAAATTAAATATCTGATGAAGAAAATAGGACATACTGGAGGACATATTTATACAAAGTAATCCTGAGTGATATGACTGGATTTACTGAAAAAATAGGAACTTCTAGATAAGTTGAAAGTGCTAAGTTTTGTCATGTAACAATGTTCTTTATGTCAAAGACATTTCTTTGTCTATATAGCATTTTCACAATAATCATTGCTGGGAAACCTGAATCCACGAGAACAGTGTGCTTAGTAAATTGCATATTTTTTTTCCAAAACAATTTTTTTTTTTTTTCTGTCTCTACTAAAAATTTCTTCTGCCAAACAGAGGTTGCCACCCAGGAGTTTGTTAATTTTCCTCAGTCTCAGAGCAAGAATTAATTGCTACTTCTTCCTCTGCCTTCTTAAATTTCAGATTTGTCAATGTAATTTTTTTTGTACTTATTCTATAATATACTACTTATTTAGTTCTTTATAGTCCATAAAAATATGCAAACTCTGTTTAAACCTGATAGCTAATATAACCTACTTTCACCTGATGGGAAAAGGTATGAGGTCAGAGCGAATAATCAGACCCTAAATTTTGTTAATAAAAGAGGAGATACTTGTTGGTGGTATTTCTTGAGAATATCCTGATATTTCACATGTTAATTTTCAAAAATGTTTGTCTTAAAACCTATGTGTCTTTATAACGTTGGAGTGTTGCAGGTTAGAAGAAATTGTCCATAGTCTTCACTAGAAAAACATATTTCCAAATGAGTCAGTGCTGGCTAGGAATTGTCATTATAAAAGCTATCATAGGTGTTATTTTAGTTTTGCCTTATGGGATGTATCAGTATATACTGGGTACTTTTTAAAAGCCTTCCAATGGTCTAGAATTTGGAAACTGTGTCTGTTTCCACTGAGAAAAGTCAGTATGTTATATATTTCAAAACAGTAAAATGTTTGACCCTGAAAAACAGATTCTATAAATAGCTGTTCTAAAAGCCTCTTTCATGAAGCAAATCTTGCTGAGGAAGAATAGTCTCCAGTGGAGTGAATGAATATTTCTTACCTTATGGAATTTAGGCAAACTTGTTTCTCTCTTTGTCTCCTTTCAGGCTTGCTAAAAAAATAGCTAAGATTTTAGAAACCAGAAGGCTGGTTTGATATGTTGTACTTAGGATTGTTGATATGGTTTGTACTTAGGATTACATATATACATATATGATCTGATTAGTTAGAACATATATTTGAAAACGGTCTCTTCACTTATAACTTTTACCAGTGGCAAGCATAATTCATTAGATGAATAATTTATTGATGTATTATCAGTGGCCTGTTATGTATCTCTTCTGCTTACATGGAGAACAACCTAAAAACTGTTTGGGGTGGAAATACTTCTTGCATTTATTAGTTTTTATTTAGCCCTTCCACCTACTCCTTGTAGTTTGCAGCAGTTGTCTTGAAATATTTTCATGTGGCCAAGCTGGAAGACTGCTTTGTTGGGGTTTTTTTTGGCAAGTTTTCTGTTACTCTTTATGTCAGGGAAAAGAGTGAATCCTTTACAAATTAGCTAAATACCTGTGAAATGCCTTGCAGCTGAAGCCTGCAAGCCCTCAGATGTACTTACTGAAGTAATACCTCACTCATTTTTCACATTATCAATTCTATGATAATGATGGAAGGAAGTACAAAGGAAGAAAGGAGATATCAGCTGGAAAGAATAATTGGGCTATAAGCTGGAGGGAATAATGAAGAAAAGATGAGGAAAGTACAAAAACTGAGAAGGAGGTGATAGAGAAAAAGGTATGTGATAATGATATAGAGCCTTGACCTACAATTAGAGGAGAGAAAACCTAAACCAATGAATTAAAACTTCATTAAAAAGAAGTAATTGCTGAAAATGAAAGCAAATAAAAATCCCTCTTTGCCTGTTCTGTAGGCTTACATTATTGATAGAATGAACCCTGAGATGTTAATCTAAGGTTTTTTATGTGAGCACTCATATGTAAAAGTTTATTGTTCATTACATTTTAGAAGGCAAGTACAAAAGCTATTTCAGCACAACCAGTATGAATGCACTTCTTTTTAGTTTAATGACTATAAAACTGTATTTCTACTCTACACCTCCCCACCCCAAAAAAAACCCAAAAAAAAAAAAAAACCCAAAAAAAAAAAACCAAAAAACCCCCCAAAAAACCCAAAAAAACCCCACCAAAAAAAATCCCCCCCAAAAAAAACCACCCAGAAAACCCCCAACAAAGTTTAATAACTTCATGATACTTGCAATTTCTCCCAGAAAATTACTCTTGGAAAAAAATAAGGAATTCTCAGAATTTTAAATGCATCACTATTTGTATATTTATGAGTAGACTTGAGGCAGGCAGCTCTGAAAATGTTTAATTCATGAAAAGAATACAAAATAAATGCACCAACAGTAGTAGAATGTGCATAAATCTCACATCTTCTCCTCAGACTGGAATGGGACACCTGCGTGTTACAAAAGAAGGCCTTCGGCTGGAAGGGGAATCTGAATTCTTATTCCCTCTTTATGCCAAAGAAATCCATTCAAGAGTGGTGAGTGGATAATCTTTCAATAATGCTAAATAAAATGAATGCACTTCTGAATAATTGAATTTTCCATGATTTCTGTCATTTAAAAAAAAATATATANTATTTTCCATGATTGCTGTCATTTAAAAAAAAATATATATATATATATAAAAATATATGTACTGTATACACACATATTTCTGCACACTTTACAAGGTCAGTGTTATGATGCTGTGTCAGAATTAACATTTATCTCTTAGGCATGTGATAAGCAGCTTAAACAGAAATTATAAATGTTATCATATATAAGTAAAGCTAAAACTTTAAGAGTGTATAGAAAGGTTTTCATTATTTTTACTGAGGTTATTTTTTAATATAGGCTTCCCTAGGGAACAGCTTGTTTTGTTTATTCATCCACCACAGAATAGTTTCAATATCTCTGAAATTAGTGGATCCCAATGGAAAAGTTACAGTTTCTATAAAATATATAGGTTTTTTCATTTCAAGGACAATGCTATCAAATGTCTAGTATATTTATATATTTGTGTATATAAAATTTACAAGTCTAAATGGAAATACTTAGTATTTAATCTAGTTTACCTAGACAGAAACCTTGTTGTTATTACTAGTGAGGTGGAAAAGGAATACCATACTTGGTCAAATATTTATCAAAATTATTAACTTTAAAATGTCACTGAGAATGGGAAGGTATGGAGGTAGTGGGCTTAGAAAAAGGAAGAGAGAATCTGGCTTGGATTTTAATTATCCAGGGGAACTCTGAAACTTATTCCAGTGAAATTTTGTAGAGAGATTTCTGCTTCTGGCCAATAAAATTAATATTTTTCAGAACTATTGTCCATAGTCTAACATCTCACAAAATAAAGTTTTATGTTTTGTAAATGTTATCATCAACCAATGGGACATTTCATTGAATGAAGTACTATTCAGTGACAGTAAAAGCCAAGTATGGCTCTTTCACATCTTCAAACGTACTGGAGAAGCCTGCTATGAGACTTCTCAGAACCTAGGGAAAAAGTTAGTGTTTATATTGCTATAGCAAGAGAAAATGTAAATAAATTTATCAGAATGAGATTGCTAACATGCTTGATTACTAAAATTTAAGCAATGCAAACATATTTTACATATTTTAAGCTTTTCTTTTTCTCTCTTTCTGCAACAAGTATTTCCAGTTTCAGGAACAGCTCTTACTTAACATAGTGACATTCCATTACTATATCTGTATTTCCATTTAGCTTCTTATGCTGTATTCTTTTCTGCCTCACAAGCAGTGAGAAAACTATTTATGTGCTTTGGTGAATTTCCCTTGAGGCTGTTTATCCAGTAAGATATGTAACTTTTTAAGACCAGCATAGCTAATACTTGAGAACTCCCTCTACACCCAAAGATCATTATGCAGTGTTAAGCTACCATTTGTGCTCTCTTAATATTCCTTTCAGCTCTCAATACATTTAGTACAATATAGGAAAAAGAGGTGTGGCAGCATCTAATATAAACTTAGCTGTCTAATGACCCGTCATGATCATTAGTAGCATGCATTAACTAGAGCCTTCAGGCTACCACTTCTCTCTGCCTCCTGACAATTCATCAGAGGTTTTTTGTTTGCATCCTTGCTTTTTTAAATATTTGAACTCTCTAAAGGCTTAATTACCTGTAGCCTGATCTCCTGAGTTTCCATTTATGTGTTTATTCTAATAATGTTACTTATGTGTTATGCTTTCATTTTCCAAGTTTGTCTTGGAGAACTGGGCCCCTCTCAGCTTTCAAAGCAGCTTTCTCCCTTGCCTTAAGTTTTCTCCTTGCAGTCTCCTAACAGATTTTGTCACCTAATGAGGTCTCCAAAGTGCTAAGAAAATATGTAGCAGAAAATCTACTTGCTGTGCATTGTTTCTGGAGTCTATTAAGTTTATGCCTTCGTTATGAGTCCAGTGCAGAGCTGTGGGCAAGACCATTGCATCTTTGCTAAAACATCTTCATGGAAAGATAAAAGACAAGTGTTTTTAAATATGTTATTAGATTTTAATTAGTCAAAAACATGTGTTGCAGCAGCAGATCTAGAGTACAGTTTATTCACAGTTTCATTTGATATTACAAATCACCAACTTATTTTTTAAATCAAGCAATGGCAATCAAATAAATGTAATAAAGATGCCCAGATTTGTGGGTCATTTAGCACATCTACTTAAATGTAATATAGTTACCCAATCCCCAATTTTGTTGACCTTTTATTTCCACTTCATACTAATTTATTACCATTTATGTTCATTCTAACACATGGTTACTTTTTTCCTAAGACTTTTCATTATTTGTGTTAATTCTATGAGGTTTCATGTTTTCCTGATATCATTTACAAAGTGAGATTCATTTATTTTGCTCACTTAATGACTTCTTTTGAGGGAGCCTTTCTACCTACTTGTAAGATACTGTTTGTTTTCTTTAAAAAAATATGTAAGTTTGAGTTCAAATTGTGTGTTACTTCTATTTTATTACTTTTCAATCAAGTTTGTGGTTCTGTTATTAAATAAGTGTTTGTAGTAAAATTCATCGCGTAAAAAGTGTTTAAAACTTCCAGATTGTCTCATACTCTAAGCATTAAATTGAGATGAGAACATGCCCTGGGGTTATTTTCAGGGGTTAGCCCTTCAAGGTACTGCATGGTCTCTGTTGATTACAGAAAAATAGAAGCATAGCTGTGAATGAGACTGATCTTTTAACAATATTCCAGTAGTTAGAAACTCATTTATCTAGGAATGAATATCTCTGCTGAGGTCACAAACAGGCAGCTTGCTGATACCATCTTCATATCATGTATTCCCTGGTACTTTGGCAACTGAGATCTGCATAGGCATTTCTTATCACTTACTGAGATCTGCGTAGGCATTTCTTATCACTTATTGAGTTCTTGTCCTTTAGACACAAAGTGTGCTTTAGTATGAAAGCACCTGTACTGCAGAAAACTTCCTCCCCTTTTTTTTATGAAATCTACCAGTGTATTTACAGTTTGCTGATCCAAATGAGCATGATAAGATTTTGTGTCCCCAGATAATTTTCTGGTACTTTAATGTCAAGTAAAGACAGTGGCCACTATGATACCCCTGAAAATGAGCTGCATTTAAAGACGATTCAGGTGGTAAATTAAGTAGAAACTTCAGAAGAAACCACTCTGCCTTCCTCACAAATTTTTAGGAAACTTCCAAATGCCCCCTTGCCATGAACCAGATTCATTACTGTCTCTATATGTAGTCTGATGAGGCAGTGAGAAGCTGGGTCTATCAAAACATCTCTTCAAGACAAGGAGTAGCATGGGGAGGGTCCAGTGGGCCTAAAGTACAGAGTTTGAGTGAAAGGTCTGGAAATAAGGAATGGAAATGGTGCATCACTGGGGAGGAGGTCAACAAGCACAACAAGAAGCCATGAATTAACACAATGGGATGTTTTGGTGTTAATGAAGTAATTCCATGCTGGCTGCAGTCTAAGAATGATATGAAATTTTGAAATGTCTATTGTAATTAGTCTGGATTATGGTGAGGCGTGGTTGGGATGAACAAAGATACCAATTACACCTGCTTGACATGCCCTGGCTTTCTTAAGTAGCACAGAATGATGGGCATGAGGGTCTGATTGCTTGGCAAATGTCCCAGCTCAAGTCATGATTCAGGGATGTGGACAAGTTCATTCCACTGATATGCTTCTTTCTGTCATCTGTCAGAGAAGCAGGCTGGGAGACAATTTGATTTAGACCAACAGACTTATTTGTAGTGTCATCTGTTAAAGTCAGCATTGATCTAGTCAGCCTGCCACTCTCTCCATCACTCACTGTTGCAGCTTCCTTGCCAGGAGAGTCAGTGCCAGGTGCCATAATTAAGCCACCGCCCACAAACTATGTGGACCATTAAGGAAGCAGAGTACATATGCATGTTTCTCACCAAGTTAATACAACAGTACGAATTCTCAAAGTGGAGTGCTCACAATTAAATGTCTATCTTCTAGGAGTCTCAGTTATGTATTGAAAGGTAGTTAATTTAGTACTAAAGGATTTTTTCCAAAGATAAAATGTTAGCAGCCATGTTCACTGGTCCAGAAACAGATTTTTCACCTGAAGTATTCCCTATGATTATTTTTCTTACTTTAAATCTGATATGGTTGTAGTAATAAGAAATATCTGCCCACATTATTTGATGACATCTGTGGATAGTTTTGTAGCTGCAAAGACCTTTCAGTGACTGATTTGATACTAACACAAGTACTAAATTTTGATAATTGTTCATGATTCTAATTGTTCTGCCTAATGTACTTTTTTCTTTCTCTATACTTCAGGACTCATCACTGCTTCTCCAGTCTACTCACAATGTGACCGTGAATGCTCGCAATTCAAATGGGGAAGTCACAGGCAGATTAAATGTGGGTAAGTCTGAGTGATTATTCTTTGTCCACTGCTTTGGAAACATTGTAATGAATATTTGTATGGCTATTTGAGAATATAAAGCATTAACCACATGATTATTTATTGCTGTTATGGCCATATTTAAATAGTCTACCTGCCACTCAGTAAGAAGCAGAAGTATATTTTTAATTTTTCAGCTAAGCATTAATTCTTTAAATATTTGAAGCACTTCTTTATTGCAGAGTTATGCAAGAAAGATCTCTGTAAGTGTTACCCTTTTTCCTTGTGTAAATATGTACTGATAGTTGCAAATCAATTTCTGAGAAAATGCAACAAGAGAACATGGCTAGAGTCTCTCTTTATTTCCTAGTATTCCAGAGACTAATACATTTAAGCAGACATCCTAAAAAAATTCAAATTCAAAACTCGGACATTTATATCTTTTACTATCTATGGTAGCAGTAAAATACATTGGTTTACTTGGTGAAATCAATAGCTCTAGAGAGATGTGAGAGATCTTGGCAGCAAAAATAAGCAGACTTTACTCTTTAAATCATATTTTTAACGCAAGAATGGCAACAATATGTGTGAGCTATGACAAAATTTTTCTTAGCTTTGTTACTATTTTTCAACCTTTATTTGACATTGGAGAAAAATGCAACAATTTATTAATTCATTTCTTACAAGGCCCTCAGGCAGCAAAGCATGAATTCCTGCTTATTTAACTGTAGCCTAACCTGATATGTTTAAGTAGTTTACTAAATTGGGACCCAGCAGAGCATTGATGAGCAACATTTTCATGCTGTTGAGACTTCTGTGCCAACTCCCATTTGAAGAATTACCATTTCAATTCATAGAAGGTTTTGCAAGCTTCACTGTTTTTAAACAAACTATTTTCAAACAAAAGGGAAAAAAAAATAAAATGTATAAAGGAGCCTGTTATTCCCCTTAAAAATGTATAGTTATACAATTAATCACATTTCAGCCTTTAAATTTTTTCATATTACCCCTTTTTTTAATTCAGTCTACCATCAAGATCTGAATGATTTGTCTGAAGAAAGTACCCCTACATATTTATCAAGAGGAGTGTGATAAATTAGTGTCTGGCATATTTACTTTATATGCACAAGCCTTTGCTAAAGAGTTAATATCTTCCACAATTGACAACATGCTAGTATTATGTCTTAAAACTCTAGCCATCTTATAAATAGAACTAGTTGCAGTTGTGAAGGAGTCATGTAGATAAGCTTGGAATTGTTCCAGAGATGACAATATAATATAGCATCTCTCACAAGATTAGAACAAAAATACCTTTTAACTCATGGAAATTGTGATTCAAATGATCTGTTAAAAGAATTTAATAAGTTACTAGGAATGATTTAAATACCCAGTCTTCAACAGAAGTAATTCACAAGAGAGATGTGAAATAAATCTTTACTTGAGTTTCTGTGAAATTCCCCCTATGAAGATAACGGGTACATTCCCTCATGAATCACAGATATACTAAAGACACATAAAATGTGAGCCACTTCCAACATGATCATTCTCGCTTTAAAGCTTCTTCATGCCCCTCAGTTCATCTGCATGAAATATCTCTTGGAGGAGTTGTTTAGACATTTTTTTTTAAAAACAAAATGCTGTAGATATTGAGTTTTGTACTGTGACTCTGCTTTCAGAAGCCTCACTAAATGCAAATACTTTAAAAACTGCTTAGCAAGAAAAGAATACTGTCAGAAAAATAGAGATCATAAGTTAAAAAAAAAAAAACCAACAATTGCGTTCTTTACTCATTTTTGACTTCCTTGTCTCCCTGGATGAGAAAAATACCCTTTTTGTTTGAATTACTTTTTACAAATAAACAAACAAGAACAAAACAACAAGGCATGGAAAAAATAAGAGCTTTATTTAAGAGAAGTGATTGCTTTGGTAATATTTTTAGGAGAGATGAGAGTTAGAAGGATGTTGGCTAACAGACAGCAAGGAAGGAATCTAAGCAAGGCATAATTCTGGGAATGTACTGGCTTCATAGCGGTAGGGAATTAAGAACATTGTGGAGAGAGTTGCTTATAGGCAAGGCTGGGGTGTCTCCAGAACAGGTGGTAACTATTTTCATTACAATAGTCCCGGTCTTTAAAATCATGAATAAGATTCAGGTTTCATTGTTATAGCTTGAGAACTTTCAAAACTGACATACCTAGAAATTTCTTTGGTTTCTGCTAATTATCATCTCCAATATTCCTGTTCTTAACCACTTCAAAGCCTCATTCAATCCTAGAATAAAAGAGCAATGCAGCACTTTCAATTTATATCCTCAGCAATAATAAATCATCTTAGTACAAAAAACTTGTCAAACTTCTTCAATAATGAGTGGTGATAAATATGTTGTATATAAAAGAAACATACAGACTATATAGTCAATTATCAAATCATTAAGAGCAACATTGGTATCAAAGGGCAAATGATGTTTTACCTAAGTAAACATAGGCTTCTGTGTATAGCTTACCAGCAGATGAAAATAATATAGCATTGATGGTCTATGCACCATGTAGAGTAAGGTGCTTACCATAGCAAGATATCCACACCGTGTCTCCAAATATGATAATCTTTATGAAGAAATACATGATGATGATGTTCACAGTCAGACAGGCTGACCTAAGCCAGAATTAAAACATCCTCTAGGAGTTAATCACATTGTTATTGTGGGGGGGGAGGGGCACTGGAGCAGGGTGCCCAGACAAATTTTAGCTGCCCCATCCCTGGAATTGTTCTAGGCCAGGCTGGATTGAGCTTTTAGAAACCTGGTCTTGTGGAAGGTGCCCCTGACCATTTCAGGGGGTTGAAATTGCGAGTTCTTTAATGTCCCTTCCAAGCCAAACCATTCTATGATTCTATGATAATGTGTATTGTCAACCTGTTAAATATGACAGCATTACATTAAGGGGAAATTGAACCTGGCCCAGGGGACTTGAATCCTATGCCTTCTCACTGCATCTAGAAGAGAACATAAGTATACAGAGTTTGGCTCTGAAAAAAAACCACCAGTATTTGGGAAACCACTTTTTATTTAAAAATAACCATTTGGAGGATACCTATCTCTTGTCAGAGAGCAATTACTCATCTGAGTAGCTTCATTGTCTCTTTATCCCAATGGGAGGAAATAATTCAAAGTAAGTTTACAAAGGGGAAATATTAAATATTTTATAACCTTTTCAACTCTAAGTTTCATTAAATTTGCAATCCCAAATATATTTTAGTTTTGATGGTACAGTAATCATTAACATAAGTAATTGGAGGGTAATTAGAAGGTAATAGTTACTGCTAAAAGTGAGGATAGTTCCTGCACCAAAAATAATGGAATTTTTGGCATTGGTTAATGCTAGATGAATTTGTAAAGCTTAGCTTAAAGTAGCTGAAATTTATTGAGACTATAATCTAAGATAGAATCTGGATAATGAAATACATCTAAAATCCTAGTCACTTACATGCAACAGTAGTTTCAAACCCTGACCGCAGCTGCTGCCCAAAAAAGGAGCCACACCCCTGTCTTTGTGCAGCAGTCCTGATGAACAGCTTGAACATGTACCTGCAGTGTGGCCTTGTGGCAGTGAGCACTAGGAGCACACTGGGCTGCATCATCCCTCACCTGGGAGGACGGAATACTGTGGAGCCCTCTCCAGTGTGACAGAGCTGCCAGCCAGTGGAGGAGGCACCCACAGGGAGCTGTTCAGATGACCAGGGAGTGGAAAGACAGGAAGTATCAGAGTCTGGACAGATTGTGTTTGTTTAACCTGCAAGACAAGAAAGCTTAAGGAGAATTTCTAACTTACACCTGATGCTAGGAGGGCTAGAGACAAAATAAATCATAGAATTATTAAGGTTGAAAAAGATCTCCAAGGTCAAGTCCAACCTTTGACTGAATACCACCGAACCAACTAAAGCATACCACAAACTGCTACATCTACCCATTTTTTGAACACTTTTGAACTCACTTCCCTGGGTAGCCTGTTCCAATGCTTAACCACTCTTTTAGTGGGGAAATCTTCCTTGATATCAAACCTGAACCTCCCTTGGTGCAACTTGAGGCCATTTCCCCCTTGTCCTATCACTAGCATGAATCCAGACATGGGGTGCACAGCAAGAGGGCAAAAGGCAATGGTCATGGGTTGCAGAGAGGCAAAATGCAACTGGATAGAAGGGGCAGGGGAGAAATATCACTGTTAGAATAGTTAACCATGGGAACAGATTGCTCAGAGAAGCTGCTAATTCCCCTTCCTTGGAAGTATTAAAATTTCACCTGGACAAGACCCTGAGCACCTTTCTCTAACTTCCTGCCAAGCTGACCGTGATGTGATTAGAAGGTAGGACTTTGAAAGGTGACCTCTGGCTTGCATTCTTCTGTGATTCCATCTTCCCCAGTCTTCAGCTGACATGCTGGAAGGGCTCATGTTGCTTACAGACCCCATGTCAGACTTTCTGGTCTGATATAGAAGTCCTAGATACTCTAGGATATCTGACATAAGCTGAAAGCCTGGCAGAGCACACGAAAGAATGTATAATGATACTACTAGACAGCGATGTTGTGAACTGAGTCATGCCCCATCTGTTCAACTGATCTTCTCACACTGTCCTCTGCCCAGATCCAGTAGGTATGCTTAAAATACTGCTGAAACACAGTGAAGGAGCTGACCTTTTAAAAGTACACTCATGGATTTCTTTTTTTTGAAAAAGAGGAATAGGGGAAGAAGAATATCCATTATACAGACAATAAAGTAGTTAAAGTATTTGCTTAGGAATGAGAGACTCAGATCAGCTATCTTGTCTGCATACAGGGTTTCAAATTATCATGCCTGATCTCCTTTAGTATTTTCTTTTTCACCTTCTCTGTCTGAGGACTGTGTGTTTCACCTTTTCCTGTTGAAGTTATTCATCATGCAACAAAATCTGGATTCATTAAGCCTTTGAGAAAAGGTGACCAATTTTTTAAGATCTTTAGTCTTGTGTTCAGTCACAGATAACAACAAAGTATAAACAGTGGTGACAGTAGAGCACTCTTACTTTGATCTGAGAGGACATCATTGTTTCATCCATTGCATAAAAGGAGAACTGAGAGAAAAAGAGGAAACAGGAGCAGCAAGTGTTCTATCAATGTGTTAGAGTTGTTCAAAGTTATGAGAGATTTATGATATGGACATAAAATGTATATGTGCAATGTGTGCTGCATATTCTCTGTAATAATGCCTTTGTTCTAATGAAATACCATACCATTCCATGCCGAGGTTGTATTGGGTCGGTCGGAGAGATGAGAGAGTCTCCACTTGTAGTAGAAGTTGTTTATTGCATAGTGCCATCAGTCCCGCAAGGATGAGGTGTTACAGTCTATGCCATTATGTTAAAAGCAGGAGCAAAAAGCGGCCAAAGAGGGGAATGCAGCCTAAAGCAGCTTCTTACAGCAGTCCCGATACAATACATTATATTCATTAATTATCCAATCAGCTATAAACACAATTCTATTGCAATTCTTTTGGACCTGTCCTGGCCTAACACAGATGTGTGACAACAGTCATCACTTCTAACACAGAATCTGCTCACATAGTTTAGCATGGTATATCTTTCTATCTAACAACACTATGCTATGTTTATGTTATGTCTAGAGTTTAGTTGATTTCATAAAAGGTTATGCTACTGAACTTTAAACTAGACTTTAGGGCTTTTCCACTAACTAATACAGTTTCTTATGTGTTTAAGGCACTTTAAGGCATATTTACTTAAAACTAAATCTACATTCTTATTTCATGTTGGTGTGGCTTTATGTATCTCAGTTTCTCCAAAGGTTTCAAATCAGTCCCTGCATTCCTTTCTGCCTCCAAGCCTGTGTGCACAGGGTTTAGAGGGATTTCTATTCCATTTCCAACAATTCCACATGAAAATATGACTAATTTTATGTTTCTGAAAGTAAGGACTTTACATTTATTGGTATTGTATTTTATCACTCATGGAATGAGAACTGAATCTGTAGGAGTATTACGTTTTTAATAGACTTCTAATGAGATTTTATGTAAGATGCTCTAGTTTAATAAAAATTAACTAAAAAAGGAAATTGCATAGGAATACCCCAAAGCACTCAGGACTTTGTTTTATATCCCATACTTCAATGATTCTAGGTGGTAGGAGAAGTGCGAAGCATATAGAGTAGCTGACAGCCATAGGTTATTGGGAAATGATGGATAAGAAAAGACAGTATGAAAATAAAAGATACAAAATTACTTAATGATAGAAGTAAATCCAGTGTCAGAAAGCCTCTTCTTCTGAAAGATATAAAGTCACACTAAAAATGCTTAGTATTTGGCAGAACTATTTGAAGAGTCTGCCTGCTGGTAACATGTAGGCAGACTCTTCAAATTTCAGACTCCCCAAATTTCATTGGCATTAAGCATTTGTGGATACTTATTTTAAGGCAGGCCCTGTTTTTGACAGAAGATCCTTTGTTGTCTGGTACATCTATGTTTGTATTGGCCTGGAATTCAAAGGTTGGGTGGCAGTAGAAGGCAGTTCATTAAAATGCTTTTCAACTGAAATGGAGTCTCTAAACAAAAGACCTTCCTTCCCTGGAAAATCTCTAGGGAAGTAAAGAGTGAGGAGGAAAAACGACAAGAAAGGCTGTTTAGCAGTGTGTCAGTTTCTTTTTGGAAAAAAAAGTTCATCATTTAAAGCAGCATCCTCAGTGTCAAGAGGTATGTGATGTGAAAATCACTTACAAGGTCTGCTTCAGGGCTGCACGTTACAGGAGGAAATGTACAGAAACAATGGGCAATAATCAACCTGATTAGCAAGAATAACCCATTGACCTGGAAATTTGTGAGACATCTGGCAGCAAGCAGAAAACAAATACTTTCTATAACCTGCATTCAGTCAGGTTGCATTTTTAGTTGTAAGATTTTATCAGCAAACATTATTATATAGTATTAATTGACTCACATGTAGTTAATATACCAGGGTGGTAAACAAAACACATTTAGGCATTAGGAGATTACAATTTCAGATACTGAGTTTGGCTGCTGTTTGTGAGTTGAAAATTAATCTCACTGTTAGTGTTATTGCAATATAGCTAGTTTATGTGTATTGTGGAATACAATTAAGAGAAAATAATGGCTACTTTTCATTACATAAACTTATTCCCATTTATGTAAAAGCCTATTACTCCTTTTTGAAACCCTGAGATGTCTTATATCTAGCATGAATAAAACATATGCTTGAATTTTGTTTACCCTAGCATTCCATCTCGAGATTTAAAATACACCAATTATTAGCCTAATAATGGAGATTATCTATAGGACAAACCTTGTCTCATGTTAGTGGGGCACTTGTGTTAAGCAAACTGTGGACCTAAATAAATCTTGTAAAAGATTTATTCAAGTGTGCAAGGTCCAGGATCAAACAATCTGGATGCAAACCCAGCATGGGCAAGGCCATGAGTTGAAGTTTCAAAGAGAGATAAGTTAAAGTACCTTTGGAAAGTATAAAATGTTCCATGAGTGCTCTCACAGTGCCTGCAGAGTTTTTCCTTAATTAAGCTAGCTTTAAAAATCATGGGGTTGGATGAATGGGAAGGATGAGGAACTAGCTCCTGCAGCACCAGTAAAGTTGATAACTTCCATTTTACTCAGGCCTTTGATTTGTTTGAATACACAAGGATCTAGCTACACTACATAAATGGCCAGTTTCATTATTGCAGCTGGGCATGAACAGGAACAATCAATCACTGAACCATAAAATGGCTGAGGTTGGAAGGGACTTTAAATAAAACCTTAACCAAGATTCTCTATGAAAACATTGACAGGGATCAATCCCTGCCTCACTTACACAGAACTGTTTCTTTTGCTGTAAAAAATAAAACAAAAGTACTGTTTAAGGCCTTTTCACTGGATGAAGATATTTTCTGATCTCACTTTTTGTGACATACTTCTCACAAATAAAGTCGTGGGCTTCAGAATAGCTTTAGAGAAGAGCCAAATTGGGGTCCATAAGGCTGTGCGTGGGTGCACATGTGCAGCAGAGCGTAACATAATGCAGAGCTCAGCTCTCTATCCTAACCATTTTCAGGTAGAATCAGTGTTGGGTTATATGCCTTAAAATTGTTGCCCTCGTTTAGGACATTATGGCTTCTCTAACTCTTTCTGTGTTTACTGGCAATGCTTTGCAACTGCTGAGTGAAGCAATAAGCAATTTATATGGAGCCTTATGGTGTGTACCAGCTACCAACGAAATTTTTTGAAATACCTGCATGTATTTCTTAGCAGTATCAATCATCAGTTACCTAATGCCCCTTTAACATAAGATCTGAAAAAAAAAAAAAATCCTATTTCTTTTGAGAATTACTGCTGGAATATATTTAACATTTATGGAAGCAGACATGGCAATACAGGTTCTTAATGGGAAGGAGCAGTTCAGTGCCTCTCCATCCTGTGGATAGTCTGTGAAATACATTTATTAAAAATTGCTGAAAAGGAGTCTTAACTGCTTTGACCATTCTCTGTAATTTTAATTCTGAATATAGATTTATGATGACAAGTATATGTAATAGATACTCAGGCTAGATGTGGTGTGAATTTTAATTGCTCAGGTTGTTAGAAGATGGAATATTAAGGGCTTCATTTTTATCTACTTACCAAGGCAATACCATAGAACAGGATGGTTTAGTGAATTTAGGATCTGGAAATATGCAAAGACTCTCTTGATTACAATTATTTTAATTTTTGGAGTACCAGAATTGCAAGTATTCTTGTAGCTTCTTGAAACTCTTATGAACATGATCAGTAACATTTGTTAGATATGTGGAGCCAAACTGGCATCTGTTATAAAGAGCTGAGGTCTTGCTCTTACATGGAATGTTTGTAATTTTAAAGCATTTGAGCCTCCTTAATGAAGAGGGATGATGCTACAAAGACTTCGATAATTACTTTCTTTTTCAAAAAAAAAAAAAAAATTAATTCTCATCAAAGCGGTTTCAACACCAAGAACATGAATGTTTGTCTGGATCAATTTATGTGGGATTTTGTAGTTTCCCTGGAAGCCCAACTATAAAGGAAGATTCCAGGCACGGTTTTGAACAACAAAATAGATCATGTAAATAGACTTACCCAATTTCAGTACTTACTGGGCCACTATGCTTAGTATATCTGGGTGCTTCATGACCTTCAGTGTACTTAAATGAGTCACTATATTATTAAGACACCAATTAAAATTATTAATAATTTATATAGAAATTTGAAGAAAGATGATGAAATTATTCCATTATTCTACTGTGTTTTGCAGGTCCTAAAATGGTAGAATTCCACAGTCAGCAATTTCAGATCAACTCAAAGGATGGAAAGCCACTTTTTACAGTGGATGAAAATGAGGTTGTAATTGGCACAGATAAGCTTCGAGTCACAGGTTTGTAATGGTTTAAGAAATGTTCAGATAATACCCATATGAAAAGCACAATAAGAATGGCATTTTTAAGTATGTTATTATGTGTGAATGCAAGGTCTGGTTTTACCTTCTTAGGAAACAGAAATATGAAGATAATCTGACCTTTTTCGATAAATAATTAGTAAGAACTTTTAACACAAAATAATAAATACATATATATATATATATGATATGTAAATATTTCTGTATGTGTGTGTTTTATTTTAAAGCCATTAGTAACTGGAATTGTACTGGTGCATCTTTTTCTGAATTATTTAATGTTTCCCATTTACGATGTCTGAGGCTGAAAAAATTCTAGATATTCCATTCTGAGTAGTAATGAGTGAAAACTTTAGGGAGAGATGTCTCTCTGATATTTTTATATGGTTTTATCTTTCAAAGTGAAAGCTACCGTATTTCCATTCTGTGAGTAGCACATATGTCACAGGAAGATATTTGTAGTATATCTTAAATGTCACCTGTCAAGAGAAAAGTTTGTCTTAGGCTGTTTCTGCAAATCACTGAAGTACTCATATGCAAAGTAATGCATCCAGGTTATCACATGAACAGCTACTTCCTTTCCTATGACCTGAAAAAGTCAACCTTCATTTCTAGGTGGAAGGTTGCATTAAAATAGAGACATCAGGGGGTGATTTCTCTTTGAACAGAAGAACCCATCAAAGGAAATATTGAAAGTATTCTGTAATTTCTTTTCAATTAATTTTTAAGTATTTTTTACCTGAGTGCAACTATCATGTTTGGCCTTCACTAATTACTAGTTCTCTGAAATCTTGAGGTCTTCATTGTAATGAATAGATTCATATTATTTCACTGTCAAAACTATAAATATGGTAGTAACTATACAATTAGTGTTTCAAAGCCAAAGTCAAGTTGTAATAATTTTGTTAATAAATGTTGTTTACACCTGAGGGTCTTATCTTAAGGTTTTTTACTTTTTAACCTAATTGAAATTACAACTTTGTTTAACCAGGAAACCATATCAAATAATTATTGTTTGCCCAAGGGATGCTAAACTTTAATAGAAAAGTGTGTTTAACAAAGATATGAAAAACTACATAATTGTTAACTGATTTGGAAAAGGTCTATCTCTGCTCAAAGTAAGTAACTCATTCATACATGAGTTGAAATTGTTATGCTAATATTAATGACTCACTCATCCAATATTAATCTTTACAGTGCATTGATAATTATTTACTTCAGCAGATACTGTAGTAAGACACATTGCATGTTTCTTTTTTTATACTGTAGTAAAATTCAAAAGCAAATACATTAAATTCAGTGAGGTTATTTCAGTGCAAAATTAATGTAAGTGAGAGGAGATTCATGCCTACTTTGCTTCAAACTAATTTATTAAAATTGTGATTTAAATGATACTATTAGCATGAAGGATAAATTATTGTGATTTAAATGATACTATTAGCATGAAGGATAAATTAGTAATACTTTGCATACCAAGATTATTTTTAAACATTTTAGATAGAGAACAAGATCAATGTGAAATAAATTTTGAAAAGTTCATACCGTAAGAAACAGATCCTGGGATTAAAATATACAAAGAACATTTTGCAGTTTTTATGTACAGTGTAGTGAACAATTTGATTTTACTTCTCCTTATTTATGTGAATTATGAAAAGCTCACTAATGATTTTAAAGAAAACATAACAGTTTTCAACTAAAATAATATAGCAGAGATCAAACGTCTATGATTTGTGATATTTCAAGACAAAGGAAAAGGTCTAAGAGTAATATAATCCATTCCAACATGTCAAGAATTGTCATTTTCCTACAATTAATATGTTTCAACTGATACTATTTCAGTCAGACATTCTCTGGCCCCTGTGTAGAACAGAATAATGCAAATCAAAGGAGAGCAAATGCCTGGGGAAAGCCTTGACCAGGAACGTGCCTCCGATACCTGGCAGGGTACTGGCAGGTCTGAGTGGCCACGTTCCCCCAGAGTGTAGGGAGACACTGGCACCTGCCCTGGGCAGAGCTCTTGTGCTGAGCAAATGCTATTCTCTGCTTTGGGGTTGGCTCCAGGGCTTCTCATCTCCCTTGGATGGATATAGTGGATAGTGGCTGAGCTCAGGTGCTCAAACATTAACATCCAGCTCTGTGTGAAATACCTTGGGATGTGTGAGACACCACAGGGTATCTATCACTTGATCTAAGAGATGCTCCCTGTGATCATGGCAGTTGGAGGCCAGTCAGGATGCACAAGGGTGTTCCAGATGATGGTAAATACATAGGATTAGGCAAAGAAACACTGCCTCTGGCTCATCTGTGACACCTATATCACAGTATGAAATTCAGTGTATGAAACTGAAGCTCAGCTTAGCCCTTCGTGACAATTACTGCTCCTGAAGGCACATGGACTCCAACTGCATCCTCTTTAGTATGGGCCTGCATTTTGCAGACATTTTTTATGTTGCTGTGGAGGTACTGAAGACCCGTGTTTTGTTCTGGGAGGGTTTTGTACATTCAGCTGGCATTGGTGACAGTGAAACCACCTTGTAACTGTATTGGCTGTCAAAGAGCTGATTGTTTATAACTTCATCATGGCAGGCTCATAGAAACATAGAATTGTAAATGTTGGAGAAGATCTCTAAGATCACGTCCAACCATTAACCTAAGACTGCTATGTTCACCACTGAACCAAATCCCCAAGTGCCTCATCTACACTTTTTTTTTTTCCTTAAAGGAAAGCTGACAGGACTGAGAGGATCAGTATTTTTGGGAAGAAGTATATTTATATCACCATTTCTGCAGTTTGCTACTTGCCCTTCTGCTTGTTTGTCTTTTATAAAAATCTCTTAAAGTATTTGTGCGTGATTTTCTAGTGGTCTGTTTTGTGCAAAGGTTTTCAGTTTGCATAGCTAGTAATGCTGAAGTGCAATGTGACAGTGTGTTTAATTTAAACACTTCTGCTCAGAAGGTAAGTTAAGTAGGAGGCAATTTGAGGGTATGAGTAAACATTCTGTTAGACTTTGAGGAGGCAAATGGTCGTTGCCTGATAGAGTGAGTGGGGTGTTAATGAATCTTGCTGACTTCAATCCTCTCATTGAGAAATTTAATATCTTTTTCTTGTGTATTTTAGGAAAAAATTACAATCTCTTAATAAACAGTAGCCTGTAAAATAGCAAATGTAGTAATAGTCATATCACAGATTAAAAGATAAAGTAGGAAATGAAGAAAAGAATCAATTTAGGGCCATTTTCCAAAAAAAGTTGCCCTGATATTTTTTTTCTGTTAGTGGCATGCTGTTAAAACTTAATGCTGTTTGATTAAGAAGTTTTATTCAAATAAAGGCAAGGTTTTACTCTTGCATAGAGGTGACAGCTCTAGAATATAGAAATAAGCCTTTTCTTTCCATTTTACACCACATGCCCACTGCCCAGAATATTAATACTGATGTTTCCTGTTCTCTTCCTTCCATTAGCCCCTATTTCCATGAAACTGATACTATCTCTGTAACCACTTACTTTTTTTTATAGAATCATGGGATCATAGAATAATTTAGGTTGGAAAAGAACTCTAAGATCACCAAGCTGAACCATTAACCCAGCACTGCCAAATCCACCACTAAACTATGTCCCCAAGTGCGACATCTGCACTTTTGACATATCAGAATATCCGTGTAAAATATCTTAGTTGTACCAAATCAGCATTTTCTGATAAACATTTTTAATTCCTTAAGGTGCCGAATAATCTTAATGAAATGAAATGTCAATGAAGCAGGGTTAAAGCTCTGTCTGAATTAATAAATTTTATATTTTCCAGTATTATATTCATGCCAGTTTGTAATTTACAGAAAGATTATTTAAATTGATGAGGCGGGTATCAATAGCTAAATAAAATAGAAATTCAAGCTTAGTAAATCAATTCTTCCTCAAAGTGCTGAAGTGATTTAATATGGTAATTCTTATATCTTGTGTACTTCTCTTCCATCCAAGCCAAGGAGATTTCATTCTAAGGAATCATGATTTCAGCTAAAACTCCTCTCAAAAAGCAGCACGCTTCATGCTTCCTCACAACATCCTGAGAATTTTCCTGCAGTCCTCGTGAAGTGACAGTCTTCCTATCAGTTGGCTCAGTAATGTTCTTTCTTGATTTCACTTCTCTTTTTACCATGTTCTCTGAGGTTGCCCCAACCTATGTTTAATTCTTTTTCCCTTTATACCACATTTAATGCAATCTAATACCACATCTATACAATCTACACCACGCTCTTTAATCATCTATTGCCGTTCTCTGTCTAGACAGAGCCCAAATCCCTAACATAGGGATTTTTACAGCCCAGAATTCTTTCTAGAGGGTAACGATGTAAAGAGCAGCCAGGCAAGCCACCTTGACTAATATCCTAACTATTAAAATATATTGCCTGGCTACACATTCACCTGGAAAGTGCTCAGGTATGTGAATCCTCAGAGCCAGAGAACATCTCTCAACCTAAGAACTCTCCAATTTTTGATGAGTATGTTCACAAAGCCAAGGAACAGAAGTTGAGAAGCTCCACCCTTGCTGCAGATCATGGTGTTCAGCTGCTTTTTTCAGCCTTGTCTGTTGCTGAGGGTCCTTTGTCCTACATCAGCCAATTTCCTGATCCTAGTGGAGCTTAGGTGGGAGGTGGTCATGGTGCTGGTGATATGGAAATAATGCTAATACTCGGGAGAGCAGAAATGAAGGTCCTTGGAAGATTTTCAGGTCCAACAGGGAGGCTCCTGGTGAGGCTGGGTGCCCACTGTTTCTTCGTCTTTGGAATGAAACTACTTGTGTTTCAAGAGGTAAACTTTCTGGTCCCACAGTTATTACTATTTTGCATGGATAAATACTATTTCATATTCAGCAAGTCTGCCTGTAATTAGGGGAAGATCTTCGATAAAGCTATATGACAGAAGTTGTGATATGCATGGAACAGTCTAAAATAAATATGATTATTTAGGACTGTTGTGTTTGCAAAGGTTTTGTGGACTTTAATTATTAACTAGTGGAAGTTAAATTGTATAAATCTTATTTACTTATTTTATTGTCACAAGTAGTTTAAAGTTTCTCTGTCTTCAGACTTTTTTGATTTCATTTTAAGAATTTACAGCTGTACATTTATGTTACTTCTATATTGTATTGTTCCAATCAATATTGTAATGGTAATAATGTAGCTATATTTCAATCATCTTAAAATTCTTAACTTATGTACTCATATCTTGATTTCTAATATCAAAGTGGCTATATTTTAAAAAATCCTCCTGCTATTTTTTTGCTATATTTGGACTGTTATATTACAATATTTTTCTTTTGCCTTTTTTTTGCAGGGCCTGAAGGAGCACTTTTTGAACATTCTGTAGAAACACCACTTGTGAAAGCAGAAGCTTTTAAACAGCTTAGGTAAGAATTTATACATAAATGTAATAAGTAAATGTTATTTTCTATAAATATTCACATTTTTTTGAACACATTATTTTCAACACAGAATTGCTAATAATTTTCTTTCTGGTTTATGTTACAAGTTACTGTTTTGAAGGAAAATAATATATATTGTTCTGCAATTTTGAAATATATTATGAAGTATTTGTTGCTGATGGTGAATATATTTAAAATCACTGTGGAAAGATTTTCTGTAAACTTCTATTTTTCAGTTTTGAAACACTTCGAAATATGACTTTTTCTACTATGTTACAATATAAGTTGCTTGTCCACAACTATGTCTAGTATCTAAGGAAGCAGATTAAGAAGAAGAGTTTGGAAATGCATGAAGCTCTATGATGTGACTAAAAAGAAATTTGGCCTGAGAAAATCATTATTAAGGACTTTCTATGTTTCAGGGCTCCTAAATTCTGGGATAATATTTCTTTGTGCATTATTCTATTTAATTTTGAGTATCCCAAATCAGTTTATAATATGCTAGTTATGATGAGGTAATAAACTCAAATTATATTCTCTTCAAACATGTTATCTTTCATTTTATAAGCTAGTTCAAAGAAAGATTTGAAATGAAAGAGAATCGCTTTAACGATTGTATTTCTGTCCTTTCATACCTTGGCAATTTTCTACTTTCTGTCATAATTTCTCTTCTTAGTTTTACTCTCCAATAGGGATAACTACTAGAGAGTAGTGGAAGCTGATGAAAGCTTTCAAAAACTCTGTTTATATCTCGCTGATTGAATTTTCAAATTGAGAATGACAAATGAGAGAGAAACTGTTAAGATAATTATTTTGATTTTCTCATTTATATTTAAGATTTACTTTACATTGTGCTTGCATTTGAAGACAGTATGAGCTCAAGGCATTATTTTTAACATGTCGATGTCCACTTTCAAAAGTGTTTCTTCTGTTATGGTAGAATTTGGATGTTAGAGACTTTGACCAATATTCTGCATTGTAAGTGTACATTGTCTGGTTTTGTAGGGAGTGGATGCATTATGTTGTAAAATTGACATTTTCTGTGATTATCTTGACTTCGGTGAAGTAGGAAACCAAATTTCTTAATTGCGAAGTCAAGAAGTGCTCTGCAAATTTTGATTGGATACATATCTGTTATTTTCTGTGGTTGTTACTTTGCTTCAGATGTATAATCATTTAATATTAGTAGGCTTAAAGCTGATAGTTTTATTCTACATCTGTTATGCGCTGTTACATTTTAAGTTCTTATTCGAACTTTTGTTTAACAACAGTTACAATGTTCCTGACTACATACAACTATTGTTAGTATACTTTTTCTACCTGTTTTTGAAATAGGATAACATTGGAAGGAAAACACTGAGCTTAATTCAAAGTGTTCCTAAAGTTCTCATCCATGGAGGAGCTTACCTCTTTAGTGATTTTTACCATGTCAGCTATAAACACATGTTTTGATCTAGAATGTTGCTACTTGTTAGCAGAGCTAAAATGTAATACGTAAAATCCCACTCAGTTCTGTCTTTAATTAACCTAAAATAGTGGGAAGTACAGACTTTTCCAGAATTAATAGAAGTTTGCTAGTAATTATCGTAATGTCAGGGAACTAGCGACATGGCCACTGACACACTTGTGACTGTATTTGACATGAATCCAGAGCTGCTGAACACGTGTGCTAGAAACTGAGTTAGCTTAACCCTAAGAAAACTGATTATCAGGGCATGAGGCTGTGCAATGTATACACCACTCAGTTGTGCCATCATAGAATAGCTTGGGCTGGAAGGGACTTTAAAGATTATCAAATCCCAACCCTCCCTGCCATGGGCACCTCCCATTAGACCAGGTCGTTCAAAGCCCCACCCAGCCTGACCTCCACCATCCACAGTTTCTCTGGGCATCCTGTTCCAGTGCCCTACTATCCTCACAGTAAAGAATTTCTTCCCAATATCTAATCTAAATCTTTCCTCCTTTTTCTATCACTACATGCCCTTGTAAAATGTCCCTCTCCTCTCTCCATCCTGGCAGACCTTTACCCAGAGCATTTCAGAATGCCTCAGTCCTTTCATTTATTTTCTTTTTCTGTCATAATCAGTGTCAATTTGAAAGCAGAGATTGCAATGATTTCATTTTATCACAAAGGGCTTCTGGAAAGGGCTAAGAAGGAAATGCAGTCGTCTGCAGTGCAGATGGTAAGTGAAGATTTAGGCAGAGAAGACCATTTTGTCAAGCTGGATAAAGGTTACTTTCAAGGGTAATCTTAAATGTCAGTGTGAACAAAACTCATGCATTCTGTTGTGAAGGAGCTCAGAGAAGTTTACCAAAAAATGGATATTTAGTAATGCTTCATAAATATTCTGTTCCATTCCACACTGTTAAATACAGGAACCTACCCACTGAGAAGCATTTCAATATGAAAATTCAAAATGCAGTTTTCAGTATGACTTTTCTATTTTAGATTTGAACATGCTTCCTTTCCAGATTAGGGTAGCGATGACAGAGTTAGAGGAAATATAAAACATTTCGTTACCTGGAGCCTTATCTCCTCGCTTTCGCCACCTGTTAATCTTCTGCTATTTTTCCTCTCTTTTTCCTTCAATTGTTGTGGATGTGATATGCTGGATGAATGTGTTATAAAGTGCTATGATCTGCAGCATTAAATGTGGGGAATAGTGTTTTGAGAAACCCCATCCATTACAAATGGAGTTGCAGGTTTCAAGGAGCTGGCTGGAAAGCTGTTAATGCTCATAACTTTTCAGCTTGTGTCATATGAATGGGAGCCACATTCTTTCTCTGTCATTCAGATTTAGGGCAGGATTTCAAACAAAGCTGTCACAAATGGCCTCCAAATTACACATTCTGCTGGCTTTCTTGTCCAAATGCTGAATTTCAAGATAGACTGCTTTTCTGAAAACAGAGATATGTATGTTAGAATGTGTCTTTATAGCTCAGTTATGGAGACAGAGCAATGCAATTATATTGTGGTCAGTAACTTTCTTTTCATTTGTAATTTGAAGGAAAATTATAGGTCCTTTTCAGTCTAAAAGATCAAATTTATGACACTCATAAAGAAAAGGAGATGTGCTTGTACTTACTTCCAGCTGGTAGGAAGAATTAAAACAACAAAATCTACATTTCAGGATTGTAGCTTTCCTAAGTTTAAAATAATATTGCCTACTTTTTACTTCCTGTAATGGACTTCTTATATCTAAATAAGATCCACAGTTTTCATTTACAAAATTCATTGACTTTAGGACCTGGTGGACACCTAAAAACAGGGCCTTGCATGTAATGAGTGTCCGACAAACATCTCAAAGACATGTTTACAGTCAAGGGGGACATTTGGGTATATCCAGGAAATATCCTTTCCAGACAAATACCATTGAGGAGGCACCTGGTTGAAAACAGCCAATTGTCATTAGTGAGAATAGAAATGAAATATGTCAGTGATTGCCACGATCCAGCTCTTTATTCCTGCCAAGCTATTTTGTAGTCTTTTCCATGGCTCTTCATGAGGCCTAGGACTTTAGTGTGTATTTGGCACCTTGAGAACTTGCCTCAGTCAGGTCTCCTGGGGCTTCCCAAGAATTTATTTAGCTGACATCTATAGCTGGATCCCAACAAAATTTTAATGGAAAACAGGTATCTTGCTTCCCAGAAAAACCTCTATTTAAACAGGATTAGGAAAGCTCACGTTCAGATACATACCCTGTGACCAAAAATGTATGTCAAAAATCAGTAACAGCAGCTAATGGAACTAGATGATTTAGACCCACTTCTAACAATTCCCTAAAAGCCATCTTTTCCCCAGGTTCCATGTTAGGTACTGGAAGTAGCCTCGTCTGATGGTGTCTAAGTTTAGATATTTTTACAGTCCAATGCTAACATATTTTTCTGATAACTTACAACAGCTTAGAATAGTATTTAGCCTATTCCTGTATTTCTCCTAAATTTTGTATCCTTGAATAACATGGAGTTCATACATAGTTTTGTAATTTTGATACCATTCGCTTCTTGCGATCTACATGGCTTGTGGTTTTCTAAGGGAAAACAGTGGATCAGCAAAACTCTTTAAATCTCAGAACAGTGTTTCTGAGCTGAGCATTTGGGTTTCCCAAACTTACAGAAATATGCTTATGAATATGGCATTTTTCCATTTATCAACTAACTGTATATTATGAATAATGAATATAATGCTTATGAATTAGTACTATCTTTGTTCTCATATTTGCCATGTATGGCTGTCTGACGGCCAGCAACTGTGCCTTCTGAGAACACATCCTGTGGGAAATCACTTTTAGTACACTCAGCTTCTGGTTTTCTGACAGTCCTTTAGCTGAGGGTTTATGTAGCGTGAGGGTCCGGGGGTCTGTGAGGAGACAAAGAAAAGGAGAGCCAACCTCGTGGTGGGGTGTAGCAAACAGCCCGTTTATTTCCCCGGGCTCCTCCTTTTTAACCAGAAGCATTCAAAAGAGCCCAGGTTGCCATCTGATTGGCTTTTGTTATCACCTGGGAGTGCCCTGGATCAGTGACATGGGGTGAATTTATTGGCAGGGATGTGTGACAGGCAGTTTGCCTGGCACCTAGGCAAAAAGCATATGTAAAATCTCCCCCTTTCTGTTTTTATAAAAAATACGCAAAATATGTAGAAGTGTTTCTATGTGACTTCACAGGCAGGGGCCCGTTACTCATGGAGTGACATACAGACATTATTTCGATTGGATTTTGATTTGATTAATATTTGATATCCAATTAATAAATTTTGATTTTTCCAATTGGGGATATTTTCTTGTGTCACTGATGTTTAGACATTGCTCAGGCA
>WEKY01001332.1:0-99174 GCA_013390045.1 Picathartes gymnocephalus
TGTGTGTGTGTAACATTACTGGAGAGATTCCTCATGTGGAACAGTAGCTGTGGAAAAAATTGTTGTTAAAACAGCAGAAGCTGGATGCATGTGTGAAACCCAACTTCTCAGACTTTTTCAGTTCTAAACCATAACACAAGATGGCAGTGCATGTCATCACTACGTCAAGGATCTCAACAAATCTGGGTTGGGAAATCTGTTTGATGTCACATNTCTGTTTGATGTCACATGGGTGAATATTGTTGCAGATCATACCTTCTCTAGAATTGGAATGCTTTGAAAATACTGGGATTTGTAATGGTGCTATAAAACTCATAACATTTGTTTTCACTAGGAATTGGGTAAGAAAGTTGGCTTTACTCTCTACTAGCAAAACAGTTTAAAGAGTGACACATGAACCCCTTTTCTTTATTTTGAGATCCTGGGTGAAGACAACAGAAGTAATACTTCTTGCATTTTAGGAATGTATGTATGTATTTGTAAGATCCTTCAAAGATATTTGCCATGTGCTCCATCATGATGCGTTAGTACACATAATGTGCTCCCACACTCTAAACAAAGCACCAACACTCAGTCTTCATGGATCTGATGTTGTGCACCTTGACGAGAAGTTAAGGCAAATCATACTTTTTTCTAATAATTTCATAATTAAGTGAAGATAAGCATGGTTTAGTCTGGGAGATTTGAAGGGAGGTTGTATTCAGGTGGGGGTTGGTCTCTCCTCCCTGGTAACCAGTGACATGGTAAGATGTAACAGCCTCAAGTTGTGCCAGGAGAGGCTTAAGTTCAGTGCTAGGAAATATTTATTCACTGAAAGGGTGGTCAGGCATTGGAACAGGTTGTGAAGGAGATGGTGGAATTACCATCCCTGAAAGTGTTCAAAAAATGTGTGGATGTGGCACTTGGGAACGTGGTTTAGTGGTAACGTGGCAGTGATTGGATCAAGGTTGGACTTGATGATCTCTGAGGTCTCTTCCAACTGAAATGATTCCATGGGTCTATGAAAAGTACTGGCTTCAATTCTACCACTTTGTGGCCTTGGGCAAATGAATTAGTTACTGTTACTCCAGTCATTAAATGGTTTTATTAAGGATTTGCTGAATTACAAGCTTGTTTCTAAATGCCTGAAGTAAGTAGCTATGTGAAGTCTATTGAGGTGCAACTTATTGGAAGCATAAATCTTCCTCATTGGTATTTGTGTAGTTCAGATAAAATACATTTCAATTCATTTTCTAACTGAGTAGAGGAGACCTCTGTAAATAATACATCATGACTGAGTAAGTTAAGAGTTCTTATGGGAGTTGGAAGGCGAAATAATTCCAAGTTTGAGAGTGGCTGGCTTTGATAGCTGTAGCGTAGCTTAGACCCCTATTCCTTACTTTAACCTGTATGAAGAGTGGATATCTAAGTTCTGGATGTGGCTGCTGGCATATCTATTTTATGCCTCTCTGTGCTGATACCAGTGCTGCTGCTGAATCTGAGGGTGTGGTGCAGTCAGGCATTTCCTTAATGAAAGAGAGCATAACTGCACAAAATGTGTGTATCTTGAACAGTGTTGATTTTGGATGCTCTAAGACAACTAAACAGGGATGTCTTATTTCTGCTTGGCATTCACTCCTGCTGCTTCCTAAGGTAATGTAACAGAGAGTTCAAAAATCTTTAGCAAGTCTTTTTGGTGTGGCATCATTGGTACCTAAAACTGTGTAGCTGAGGTTCAGCATGCTGGCAGCACACATCTCACCATAGCCTGAGAAGAAGATTCATGTGTTAAGAATTAATTCATATAGTGACTGTTGAGTGTGTAGGTGTTTGTTGTGCTCACTGCTGTTCAAAAGGCTTTACAAGTTGCCTTCTGCTTCAGAGAATGATTACCTTGCCTTCACTTGAGTATGGATTCTGTTGTATCATAGTGGAGAAATTCAGTGGTTACTGGAGTAAATGTTTACATTAATATTTGCAATTTCACACATCTCCCAGTACAAATGAAGATGTGCAACCTGCAATTGCAGAACCTATTCTAAAAAAAAAAACAAAAACCTCTGCTTACTCTGTTGTAACATACATCTGAGCAAGATTAGATGTGTAATCTTTGTTGTCTTTGGCTCTTTCTATTTAAACCTCCAGAAAATATGAAGACTCAAACCTTTGATAGGGGAATTCTCTGAAGTGAAGTCATTGAAGTGTTGATTTGAGATTCTACTTTCTTCTTCCTGCCCACCAGAAAAGACATCTAAGGAGAATTCCTTTTTTCCAGATTTTAAATGTCTTCCTAATGGTCAACATGTCTGTCAGCTCGTACCCTGTTTGTCATTTTGTTAATCATAAAAATACTGTATTTTGTACTGCTGCCACAAGCACCCGATGTAAGTGAACTGTCATTGAAAGGAAGATGTTTTTCTCTTCTGTTTTCCCCACTGAACGAAGAAGTAGCAATGCCAACCCTTTTTTTGGGGTGGGGGACAACACCTCATTTCTGTTCTTTGCAGGTCTGTGTATTTAGTTTCAGCTTTGCAGCTGCTTTTAGGAAAGCTGGGCCTCTCCTAGCTCAGTACTTAGAGATGTGAAAGCAACTCATTGATGCAGTCTGGATGTACATATACCCGTGTTGAGAAACATGCCAGGTAAACCTATGTTTTCCTGTAACTACTTTTGAGGGTTTTACTGGTTTGCTTATAGAGATTGTAAGTATAAATGGGATTTTAAAATGGATGGTGTCAATTTCTATCTCTGTGAAAAACCAAAGGAGTTGTATTTATTATGTCTTCTCTGATAGGTTCCTCTCAAAGACTTTTTTAAAACCTTCTACTTGTTTGAATGTCTCATTTTAGAATGGCTTGAAGCAGGTTTTCACATTTGAATGACAAGTCCATAGCCTTTAACACTGCTCTTTCAAGAGAAGTATGCAGTCTTTTTTTGTGTCATTAATGACTCCTTGGGCAGAGTTTCCAGGAGAGCAGAGGGTGTGTAGTCTGAATGTTTCTTTAACCTACTTTTTCTGTCCAGTATGTCTGTGTTGCAGAAGTACAACAGTCCACAGATCTGCATAGAGGGATCTACTGGACACTTCTTTTTTGGAAGTTGCCCAAAGACAAACCCCCTGCCAGTGAGGAGTGTTTGGGAATCTCATATCAACTCTTAATCTCCCTTTCCTTGACCATTTTTTTTCTGAAAACTGAACAGAAAAGTAAAATGAAGATCTTGGACAGTGCTGTAATACCCATAGGCTGACAATTTCAAATTCATTAACTGGCACGGAACACATGACAAGGTAATGTTCTTGCTGTAAATAATACTTATATCTAGCTTGCTGTCAATGAAGAGAGGAGGCAGTGGGCAGGTGCAGTATCTGTGAAGAAAGAGACATGTAGTATTAAATAGAAGAATAAATAAAAATTATACTGATGTACTCACAAATGATTGTCACTGATACTGCATAAACTAGCATGCATTCCACACCAAGTATGTCACTCGGCCAGCTTATACAAGTTTGATTTTTCTGAGGGAAAGATGTCTGAACTTGTTTTCCCATTCTGATTTCCCTTAAACAACCTGTTCATTCAATTTGCTAAAATGGCTTGTGGTGATTTAAGGGGAGTGGAAGAGTTGCATGCAAGCAACATTGTTGTCCAAGGCTGTTTTGCTTGTGACTGAAATACAAGATTTCAGTCCAGGGATTTGGAGTAGAAAAGCTGCAATGCCAAACTCATTAGACCAGGTGAGTGTATTGCTGCCTGCTGTTGTTTCAGCAGACTTCATGCTTCTATTCACTCATCTGTGTCAGCTCATGGGAGAGTGGTTCAGCTGGAAATACATAAACAGCAAAGCCCTCTTCTTCCAAAAGGGAAAAAACATGGGAATCAAGTCACTTGAAGTCAGATATTTGACCATACATACCTTGCCTCATACAGTCTGTCTTCAAGACCCAATGCAAGTTTTTGTCCAACTATTGCTTGACCACTAAATAAATTCCACGGTATTGCTAAAGGCAGTTAAATTGAGGTTTTCATGGTTTTTTGGATGGTTTGTTTTGTATTAAGTTGAGGGCAAATTAGATATAACCAACGTACAAAAGAGGTCCTCTTGGGACAGTCTTAACAGAATAACAGGGAAAACCAAGTTTTAAGTAACATTACATCAGCCTCTTCACTTACATACGTTGTTTCTATCAGGCGAGGAGCTCTTTGCTCTTGTGAGTCAAATTTCAAGGCTGGAAGCAGAGCCGGAGTTGTGTAGACTTGCTGACTGAAAGATGTGATGGCTAGAAGTATTTAAAAATGGAAGAGTGCCCTGGTACCCTAGTACCTAACATAGCAACAATACTGTCACCTTTATCCTTTAATGCAGGGTCACCTCTGAGATTTCTTAATTGGGTTTACTTTTACTTTCTGTAACAGTCTGCAGATAAAATCCTTGTCTTCTAGTTAGCAAGTAAAAACACTTTTCCATTTGAAGAGAGTAATGAAAATGCAGTTTGCTGGTGTTTATCTTATATGGGCCTTCTACCTTCTCCTTTTTCTGCCACCAGTCTGTCTTAAAAGCTTTAAAAGGTGATGTCTCTTTCCTTCTTAGACTCTTGAGTTCATGTTTGAAAAGTCTATTTGAAGAATTAATTAACCTTTTCAGCAATATAATTGTGGTGCCTGTCACTTGCCCAAGCCATTTTGTGGTCTAAAGTGAAATTCTTTTATTCATTCTCCCCATCTGCCTGTGAGCGTTTTTGTCATTTACATTGGTCATACTTGTATATTTCCCCAGGTGGGGAAGCTTTCTGAAGGCAGTCTTGCAGAAAATGCCATCCTTTCTGTATCATGAGTTATGCTTATTGAGTCAAAAGGCATGAAACTGTGTATTGACTGGGGGAGGGGTATTAAAATAATAATAGTGACAAAAAATTTGGAACTGCCTGTAGTATTCAAGTGTAATTCTGGGAGGAACTAGCGTAATAATCTGAATGGGTAAGAATAGAATTGTGAGGTAAAAGGCTTAAGTCTGTCATGTGATGCTTCTTATTCTGAGACCTTCTGTTTAACATGAAGCAAAGTAATTCATTGAACAGCCTGTCAGAGAAAGCTCTATCACTCAGCTTCTGCATACTGTCTTTTGCTGCTTTTTTAAGTGGTACAAAAGCATAACAGGTAGTTGAAAACTGATGAAAGAGTTATGTAAATACATGTATAAAGTCATAAGAGGTTTCAGATATTTATTAAATTTGCTGCAGAGCTACAGCTAGGGATGTAATGCTAGGTTGGGAGGTAAGTGGAAATGTAAGAGTTAAGCAGGTTGGTGCACTGATTACACAGTGTAGGAGTCAGTCATCTTGCCACATCAGGACTGTTAATCTCTTCCAAGATATTTCTTAATTTCAGTTCACTCAGAGACCACCAATTGTGATCATTACTGTAACCACTCTTCTGAAATCCATTTTTAGCCCATCTTAACAATGGTCAGTCCAGACTGGTCACAGCTGAGTTACTAGAGAGAGTTGGCATGTTCTTATGTGGTCTGAACTTTGTCTTGTTTTTGTCCCTGTTAACCAGTATAGCCTGATTTTATTTTTTTTTTTCTCTTTCCTCATGCAGATGCCTTTTTGGACACTAATCTACACTTATGCAACAGGAGTGTCATGGCTGTGTGCCTTGGAACATCTTAGGCGTAGGAGTGAGGGGCTTGAAAGGATTAGGCACTGGCAATAAATTTTGACAGTGCCTCGGACTAGAACATGCTAACCGGTATGATGCGTGCAGATAGAATAAACATGGAAGAGAAGCCTTAAAATGTTGAAGTAATTTCCATACAAAGGTATGGTTGTCCTTGGGTTGGAATCTTTTAAATGACGTGGTATAGGGAGAGAGGAGGTCTGGCATGACCTGCTGCCAGTTCCCTTTTCTCATACCAGCAATATATGGGCATGACATGGTCTGATGATGTGGCTGAAGCATTTATTAAAACCAGTTGGAACCCAAATACAGTTGCAGACTACACTCTACAGGCTGACTGGCTGACTTTGTTCATTGCGCAGTTTCTTAAAAAAAAAACCAAAAAAACCAGCACCCCATATGTATTTAGATGGGGAGATTATCATCTCTACTTTGGGTTTGGTTTTGATGTCAGTTGAGACTTCGTAATGTTTGGCTGTTGGCAGCTTAAGCAATCTTGAATATTGCTGTAATACAGAATCACCCAAACAAAAGTCACCCAATAAGGGAACAGTGCAGCTGGTTGAGAAATTGTGGAAGTGGCAGAGTTTTGAAATGACTATGAGGGGGAAAAAAAAAACCACCACCACAAAACCTAATTCATTTGGGGTATAGCCTGGAATGTATTCTGTGTGATAGATTGCAGGAGATAATGCAGCATAAGTATGAAAAACAAGCATGTTACTTCAGTTACATGTGTAAATACTGATACCCTGTTTTCATGTGTAATGATCTAAAATAGTTTTGGTCTTAAAGGTAACATTGTTTTAACTGTGTAAGGCTTAAACATTGTATAGAGATGACCTACTTCCTCTTTAAATTGTTGTTGTTGTTGTTTGGTGCTGTGGTAGTGTTTCATAGGCCTAAACTTTATAAGATGTGCCATTTCATGGCTATGCTGAGCAAATATTGTGCTCTGAACAACTTCAGGTGTTGTATCTTGTGCAATAACTGAAATTAGGTAGCTGAGGGTAAGTGAAGAAGGAAAAAAATAGCTATTTTGAAGTAGCTTTAAAAAAAGATTTGGTTTGCTTCATCGTAAGGTTTTTAGCAATTCCTTTTGCATTTTAACTTGATTTGTAAAGCATATAGAAAAGATTGTTGTAAATTTTTATACAGGGTTTTGTGTCTTTGACTCTTTGGAAATGTGTTACTTTCTTTTGATGAGGGGCTCTAATTTAATCACTTTCTTAACCAGCTGACAGTATTTCTGCTTTATTGTGCTTCTTGCAATCCAGTAGTTCATAACTGCACTGAGAATTTGTCTTGCTTAGAAGGATTATTGATGAGGATCTGAATTGTGGCAAAGATGTCTCCAGGCTGACAGTGGTGTCCCACATTGATGTACAACTGAAATAGGTGAGGCAGGAAAGACATGGTGCAGCTACAACTTGACTCCATTATACAGAAGAAGCATCAGCACAGAGATGAAACAGCTTTGCCTCAGAGCTGGCTCACCTCACTGCACCTCTGATACAGAGTTGGGAAAGGTACACTGTCATTCAGAGACCTAAGTCTCTGGCTGAATTACAAGCCTATCTTATGTCATGAGGATTTAGACAAGAACTGTCACTAGATAAAAGAGGAGAAGCACTGTGAAGCATTATACTCTTGCTTTGTGGTGATTTTTGCACTATGTGTTCTCTTCCTCATCCGTTTACTGTCACCACCTCCCAGATCATCACATCAATCCTTTTTGCACCTACAGACCTTGTGGCTGAGGTTCCTTGGAAACACCTGAGGAGCGGTGGGGCTGTGGAAGCAGTAATGTTCTTCTCAGGCTTTTTGACAGCAGAACTTCAGAGTTAATACTGTGAGGCTTAATTTGTTCAGTTAAAGTGTTATTTCGTGCATGCTTCAAGTGGCAGCATCGTGCTGTAGCATTTCTTCCCATGTGTTAGGAGTGACATCACTGAAAAGTGACAAAGTGCCCTGTGCTGTAGTCAGACCATGTTGTCAGTAACCTCAGTGGGGTAAGAACAAAGTAAAACTCATTATTCTCTAACAGCATTTGGTGAGAGAAAGAGGAGGTGTTTGGTATTTCTAACTTATTCATTCCTGCCACGATAACAGCATGTTCTCTGCTGGAAGAGGCAGTCACTGGGATGGATAAGAGCTGTGGATTTCCTGGTCTGTATTAATCTTTAGTTATAATTTCATAAATCAAGAAGAATGTACCTCACAGCTGTGGCCAGATGTCAGTCCAAACCCTTAGTGCTCAGTTTTCTATGGATTGGTCTTACCTCTGGCTCCTGGCTTAAGTAAATTAGTCTTTTGTTTTACCATATCAGGGTATTGGGTTAATCTGGTTGCTGTTTTCCATCGTACATGACCACATTTCTTGCTGGGAATAGGAACTGTGAAGTGACCCTAAAACTGAGTATCACTTTTGTGCTTCTAAAATAATGACAGCTGTTACTAAATGCTTTTATATCCCTGAAAGGTGTTCAGTCTTTAGATCATGGAATAGGCTGATGGGGGGAATTTTCATCTGAAAGGTGTCATGTAAAAGTTTAGCACAAATTTAATAAGTGAACTGATGCCTGAACAGCAGCTACCTAGAAACAGAGACTAGACAGGAGTAAGGGAATAAAGGTGGATATTTATTTGAAAGGCTTTCAAAGATACACCCTGGGGAGCCAGAGGCTGCTACTGCACCCTAAGATGGATCCCCAAGACGGACGACAAGTCACAAGTTCTCCACACAGTTAAAGGTTTTGGTCCATTAGCATATCAACATAAATTTGCCAATTAAAACTTTAGCTAATGATGTAATTCTCCCCAGTTTGCCCCTCTTTCCAGGATGTTGGTTTACACATTCTGGGCCTAGGATAGTCTGGGTGTCCTTGAAGAGCAGGCCTAGAGAGGCTTTGTTATATCTATCTTAGCATGAGAGAGCAGCAGCTAACAAGCTACAAGACACTTTAGAATTACACACTAGGATTTGAAAAATATGAAAGTTCAAGTCCAAGGCATCAGAAGTGATGGAAATATTAAATGCTAATTAATTGTGTTGGTTGCATTTTGAGATCAGTATTGCATGGACTGGCTACCTGGTGCAGTACTACCATCTGATGTATGAGGAAGTAAATCATCTGACTTACATGTTTTATGCTTAAGAAACTCTAAATGTGAAAGACCTCAGGTAGTTCAGTGGTGGTATAAATTATCTGCAGCAGTGATTGTGGACTTTGTAGAATAGCAGTGGTTTCTGCCCACTAGAAATGAATTTCCAGGAAAGCACGTGACTTACTTGGTTCACTTTACTTTTGCTAATAGAAAGAAACTGAGAGCTTTCATCAGCAACAGCAAGTTTTGCATTGAGTGAGGATCCTTGTGTCGTAGCAGATGTACTTATTTGCATGGGAGTGAGCTAATTTCCAATGATCAACTCAGAATGGGTTCAGCTAATTCAGCTAGTGCATTCCATTTCCTGCTGAGAAGTGTAGAGGGAGCTGAAATTATCTGCTCTGCAAACACAGAGGAAGGATAACAGATATATATGAAGAGCTTGGCCAAGTATGTTTAAGCATCTTGGTCTGGTGGGATAGCTTCTGATAGAATGAAAATTTGCCTCTTAAAGCTGTTTAATGGGAATTCATTGTGAAATTTGCCACTGGCAGGAAAAAAAGAATGACCAGTTTTCTCATGTCTTGGTCTTCAGGTGAGAAAATCTTCCTTATAACCAGCAAGAAAGGATATTGGATGCTAAATTTTTGTAAGCACTGTGTGGTGCTTTTGGATCACTGAAGAGTTGCCATTATCTGTGCAGAAGATTATTAGTCATATCATTTGCTGTGTTTCAGCTAAAAGTGGACTTTGCCAGGATTGTAAAAGGTGTAACTATTTTTAGTGGTGAAGAGACCCAAAATTTAACCTGAAAGGTTCAAGTGCCTTTTCAGGGTAATGTTCACCTAGGTGAAATTTGGTTTGCCTTTTTCTGTCTAATCAAGGCAAAAGCTTGATTATATTGGGTACCCAGCTTTCAAAACATACTAATCTGAATTTTACTGCTTGGAAACAAAAATAATCTGTGTGGTTCTTATTCTTTTGGAGCATGGAAGTTATGGCCTGCTTTTCCTCTAGGATGAGTCACTGAAACACCCCTGCTCCCTTTTATGGTGGCATTCTGGCAGTCCCTTGTTGGAGAAGCCACCCAGGAAAGGAAATGCTCTGCCTGTAAGTGAGAGTAGTGTGGCCAGTACAGAAGTTTGTGCATTGTGGCCAAGTGGGCTTCCTGTTTTGTGTTCACTGTAGTCTTCCACTGCTGTTTTCCATTGCCAGCACTAGATGTTCAGGAATCAGCATCAGAAATACTTTAAATATTGTCCAAATTTTAAATAATTTCCAGTTCTTTGTCCCTGGCAGGCCATGTGTGGTGTTTCAGTGGACATACCTCAAAGGACAGATGAGGTTTTTGAGCAGAACTTAGCTGCATACTCCAGGGAGATAAAAAAAAAAGGTGGTGAATTTTCATGTACCCATAAAGGTGCAAATGTAGTTTGATACAATTCTTGTCAAAATAAATGTGACAACCAATGGATCCTCAAAGGGAATATTAAGGCAATTAGACAGGGATTCCTTTTACAAGTATGGGTTAAATTTTAATTGCACTGCTCCCTGTGTCGGTTAAGACAATGAATGTTTAGCAGAGTAAAGACTGATAGCTCTAGAGAAGTCTTGGTGCAGCATCCTGCTCGCACTGGCAGTGCTTTCAGAAGACACAAGGTGGCAGTCAGCAAAGATCTGCACACATTGGAGAGCTGGCCACCAGTAATCAGGAAATAGGCATTTTACAGAGGTTTTTGGCTTCCCTTTGAAATTTTGATT
The DNA here is from genome assembly GCA_013390045.1 of Picathartes gymnocephalus. NCBI lineage: Eukaryota > Metazoa > Chordata > Aves > Passeriformes > Picathartidae > Picathartes > Picathartes gymnocephalus. The sequence goes on from WEKY01001332.1 coordinate 10,527, forward strand.
CTGTATGACTCAGTCTAGTTTGACACTTCCAGGAGAGAGGCTGAGGCCACACCAGTTGCAAGATGCCACCCGCTGTCACCCTGCTTGCTGTGCATCAGCCCAACAACAGACACAGAGTGTGGGCTGCAGACTTCACGGGGATTGTGGTTTCTAGTGAGCCCTGAAATCTGGCAGGGTAGTGAAGTCTAGCACACGTGTTACAGCCTGGCCATCCTTCTAGATATTCTCTAGCACCTTTGCAATGCTGTTTCAAGAGCCCAGCTTGCTCTCAAAGCTGCTGCACCATCTGGCAGTAGGTGCAGGTCATGGAGTTGACAGTTCAGTTTTACTGGGCTGGAGGGTTAATGACTTTCTCACTTGAATGCTGAAAGGCTGGAAAGCCTGCAAGGGGAGTTTTAGTTCTGCAGACTGCATGTGAGCATGTCTGTGGTGCCAGACTTGAAGAGATTCAGTCTCTTTAGTCAGAGGCTGAACCCAGGAAAGCTGTGTAGCAGGAATACAAAACAATAATTCAGGGCAAAAGGTACTTGGGAAATGCACCAGTCCAGCCTCCTGCTCTAAGCAGGATTAGGTTTGAGATGGGATCAGGTTAGTCTGGTCTTTATCTGGTTTGGCCTTGAAAACCTTTTAGGACAGAGAGTGAAATGTCTCTGGGCAATCTGTTCGTTGATGTATTGGTTGTAGTAAATTGGCATTCTGTTTGTTATTATTGTTCATTTACTTTGGAGCCTTTAGACTCGTCTTTCATGTCTCTGTTTTTACCAATAGAGACAGAAAGCTTATTTATGGCTTCTAAGCAAGTTCTGGGGAAGGAGAGGGGATTAATTCATGCATTTCAAGAGTTTCAAAGTGAAACAAAACAGCACTGCCCTTGTGAAGCACCTGGCTTACATCAGCCTAGAGATCAAGTTCCTGTGGCAGATTTTTCCACTATGTGACGATAATGGTGTAGGCATTGCAACAATAGTCTTTGTTTGTGGTGGAATATTGTATCAACCTGGCATGTGATGTGATATGTTTTGTTAATACTGTCTCCAGCTGGTTTGTTGATGGGGAGCCTTGTTTCATTTTGGCTGCATCATACTTGTGTCAGGTCTTTCCCTTTATAACCTACTCACTCTGTGTAAGTTGCATTAAGGAAATAATAAATAAATAGCAGTGGGCTTTCCCTACCTGAAATTAGCTGTTGACCTTAGAGTACCATAAACTACATCTGCAAAAAGCCCCTGCCTGTTTTTCAGGTGGGCTTGAGGAAGCCTCTCAATGGCTTTTTGTGAGTTAATGTCTGGAGGAGGAGTGGTGGAGATGGTGTGACTGTTATGCGTTTTGCTACAGGAGCTGGTGATTGCTTGAATGAGTGGACTTCCTGATTCAAAGGTAGAGAATGAATGGTCTTTCCTCACAGTTTCAAATTTATTATAAAAGGTACTTTAGCAGCTCGGTGGTGTCTGCAGCCCCATGTAAGGGCTGCCTAGACAATTGTTTCCACTGCTTGAGAAAAAGTCCATCTGACGCACCAATGGGAAGTTGACACTTTCAGTTCATTAAAGTGAACATCTATGAGTGCATGTACTCAGCTGAGAATGTTTCAGCTTCTAAGAAGGGTCTGAAAAAGGCTTGAACTTCAAAAGCTTTACTGTCCAAAAGCACAGGCTGTTACTGCTCAGCTCCCTCCTGCTGTAGCTCTGGGACTAATTGTGTAGTTGGTATATGATTGTTGCAGCAGTCTTGCCTTAGTGCTTGACATGGCTTTATTTAAAAATCATAATTGAAATGGTGGCTTTCTGTGTTTGCAAGGTAACAATGAATTGGAAACATTTAAAATAACTTGCCTGGCTGATAGTTCAGTGAAGGCACCTTTACAGAGACCTGATAATACATTGATGTTTTACTTATTTTCGTAATATTTGTCTGGTTTGTTCTCTTCACAGAGCTAATATACCTGTCTGTATTTTCCCCTCAAATTGGCTATTACTGTGCTCCACTGGAAGGTGCTCCTGTAGGGGCTTTTACTCCTCTATTTTGTTCTAATGGTTGCTTTGACATGCTCTAAGCACTTGGGGATCTTTTCATGTTAGAGTATAATAGGATTAAATTTCAGCCACCAAATTTCTGATGTCAACCCCTCGGTAATGGGGGAAGCAATGATGTTACCAGCTTTTCTGATGTGGTTTAGAGGGCAGCACTATGTTTGGCCCCATCTTGTTCTCACCTGAGATATTGCTATGTGAAAACTCTAGAGATGTCAGCATCTGACAGAGTAGTGTATATGGCTAAGAACTGTTAGCAAAATTAAAATCGCCATTTTGGGTATGCATTGTTATGTCTTCTGTCTTGAAATACAACAGCGTTTTAGCTTTGGCATAGTTGTGGTTAAGATGATAGACTGAAATGACACTTCTGCCTTGTTTCTTCTTTGGATAGCAAAAGAGTTAATGGTGATCCCTGGGAATTTTAATCACGACTAATTCAGCTTAGAAGGGGTGTCAGCAGGTCATCTAGTCCAGCTTCCTGCTACCTTTTTTGATGCTTTATTTGCTGAAGTGGCCCCTAATGCACTTCTTCTCTACTTCGAGTCATGCTGCACTTGCACAGACTCTGCCCCTACCTTCAGGGAGATCTGAAAGCAGACTTCCCCAGCCAAGCAGGTGTTTTATACCTTGGTGGGCTTTTTTTTGTGTTCTTTTACCATGGATCAATGTTTTCCTTACTGCTTGTTGCATTCTGCACACCTTCCATGTTTCAACTCCAGATAAGCTTTTATTTTCCTGCCTTCCTATGTGCTCAGGCATTGTCTCTGTACTCCGAGTAGCCCATCTCCACTTCTACGTCCTGTACACTTCCTATTAGTGTTTGAGCTCGGCTAGGAATTCCCCCTTGGGCGGAGCTGGCTGCCTGCCACGTTTGCTTGACTTCCTGCATATCAGAACGGTCTGTTCTGCTTTAAGTGGTTGTTCTTGGAGATGAGGTGGCCTCCCATGTCCCTTTGCCTCAGCTCCAATGGGATCCTGCCTGCCAGTTCCCTGCACAAGAGTAGATCTGCTGTTCCAAAGTGCCAGATCTCTGTTCTGCTGCCCACCTACCTCACTTCTTTTAGGATCTTTAAATCACCCTCAGGATTACTGCAGCCAAGGCTGTAATCAACTTTCACAGCTTCAACTAGTTTATCTTCATTAATGAGTTGCAGATTGAGCAGAGGGGTGCCTCTCCTAACTGACTTGTCTATAACTTTTATGAAGAAGTTACCCTTCAGGATAGCTCTCTGGGATTACCAACACCCTCCCTTGTTGTCCTCCCAGGCAGATACTGGCATGGTGAAACCCTCCAGAGAGAATCGTAGAATCATTTAGATAAGAAAAGATCTCCAAGATCATGGAGTCCAACCTCTGCTTGAACACCACCATCAACTAAGCCACAGCACTAACTGCCACATCCAGTCATTTCTTGAACACTTTCACAGATGGTGACTCCACCACCTCCCTGGGCAGCCTGTTCCAATGCTTAACTGTTGCGGCGCGGGCGCCGGCTGCTCGGCAGCGCAACCTTCCTGCAAGCGTCCCCACTGGGGAAGGCGCTTCAGCCGGGGTGGAGAAGGCACAACACTCTCGCACACACAGCCGATGGAAATGAGGCTACAGAGGCAGGAGGGGTTCTTTGTATGGGTTCCCAGTGGCGTTTATTAGTGACAGAGATTGACATCTACGCAGTGGTGGACCTCAACGCCCATCCACACACTGGAAGGGTCCAGGGATGAAGACAAGAAAGGTGGAGGGTCCAGGGTTTTAGTATGGGTGCAAATAGGAGGGGAGCCAAGCGGCAGGGACCAATCAACGGGAAGGGTAGGTGGGAGGACAAGTACATACACCATTGGGGAAAGTGGTCAGAAGAGACAAGCAGGTGGACAAACTAACGAGGGTACAAAGAACTGGGAACCTACGAGAACCAAACCTTACATGGCAAACTGGGGAGAGCAAAGGCCAACGGGCCATCAACCAATGGGTCACAGAATCCAGAACTTAAACATATAAGGCAAACAGGGGGAGTGTAACTGGGGTAACTGACATCTGGTCCTGGGACTTCCATGGGAGAAGCTAAAGCCTAGGGGGCACCCTTCTAGGGCATCCTAACCTGCCCACAAGCCTCCACGCTTAACCACCTTTCCAGTGAAGAAATTTTTCCTGATGCCCAGCCTGAACCTCCCTGGCACACCTTGAAGTTCTGTCCACTTGTCCTGTCTCTGAGAGAAACAGGGCCTGCAGTCAAAAGGCTTCTCCTTCCAGCTGATGACAGCTGATTTCCGCAACTTTCTCCTGATTTTGGTGGCATGTAGCAGACTCTGATCATGCTGTTATGCTGGTTGGTCTCCTTTTTTGTCCTGACTTTTAAACTTTTGATCAGACTGTCACCTATTGCTTTGCAGAGCTCTGCACATTAAGGTCACTTCTTTGCAAAGAATGTGGCCCCAAGGTCTCGCTTTTCTCTTTTTACCTTCCTGGATAACAGTCCATCCATCCATCCATCTCAGCAATGCAGTTGTATAAACTATCCCACTGTGTCTTAATTCCTAAAAATATCACAGCATTGTGCCAGCACATGGACTTCCAGTTTCTTCTGTTTTGCAGCCTTTTTTGTGTACTGGCCCTTCAGAGACAGCCCATGTGATATACCTGGAGGGTAGGAGAGAGTGAGTGTTGAGAATAGAGTAGGGACACTGGCTACTGTTCGTTCTTAATTTACCTTTTCTGTGGAACAGGTTCTGGTGTCATGATGTTAATCTTTTTGTGAAGCAAAGAAGCTGCTCCACTTGTGTAGGAAATGTCAGGAATCTAATTCCTGGGTACTGTGAGTCCTGAGAAAAAACCTTTCATAACCCATTTCTGGGACGAGTGAGTGAGCACACAGTAGGAGATACAGGCATTTCTAGTCCGGCTCTTTTGTGGTCAACTTCTGTGACATAGGTTTGCATACTTGTAGAATGATGCTGGTCTACCTCTTAGAGATTGGTCACTCTTCATGACAGTTTTCAAATATACTAAATTCTGATGATTTACTTTAATACATTCATTTACCTACTTAATGCACTTGCACAAACACATGTTCTGTCTCTGTGATAACCTCTGTTCAGCCTTTTTCAATCAGAGTTCACTTTTCTTCAGCATTTTTCCATGCAGTGGATTATGAATGTCCCACAGTGGATTTCAGATTTAGTCCCCAGTGAGGAAGAATGGAAGGAAGCTCTTTCTTCTTCTCTCCAGTGTAAGGGAGCAGAATCAGCTGGCATTGGCCCTGTACTTCCTCCTCCTTCTCAGAAGCTGGAAGATTGCAGTTCCCTCCTCCCACATCCTCATCTCTACTCAGATGTGTGCTGCTATTGATGATTAGAAGTAATTTTTTTTCATGTCCAGGGTTCTTCAGGTGAATTCCACCCAGGCTGTGATAGCTCCAAAACTGAATATCTGAAGAGGAACTATCCTAGAACAATTGCTAGGAGCTCAGTGCGCACTTCCCCTGAGCACTTCTCCATAGCTGTGGAAGTTACAATGTGCTCATTGGCTGAGGTGTCTTAGTAACTTCTCTTTGAGGGGATTTTACTGTACGTAGTTGGAGAGACTCTTTCTTAGAGCTGTGCTGTGTCCCTGGGATATACAGCTGCCGTGAGCAGATTGTTCAGCTTTATTCTCTCCTTTTCAGTACCTGCTTATATCCAGCAGAGTGTGCCTTGCAAGGTTTGATTGTGGTGAAAACATTCCAATAAAATGGATCAGGGTCTGGTGGCAGCTGTAAAAGCTTGACATGGGGTGCCTTGCTGTGTCATGTTATTGCATGCAGCCTGTCACTAGGCAGACGTGAAGATGGAAACAGCCTGTTATTAGTGGAATCCTTTTCAAGAAGGAGTAGAGTTTTTCACATGCTTTGACAGAACAAGAATATCTTACTGTAATTTCCTCAGCTTACCACTTATCTGAGGGCATGTATGTTTTGATGAAATCATAATTATGGTTTTTTTCTTGTTTCTGTTGTTAAAGATTACCAGAGTAGTGTTTTGGGGTAATTTTCTGTTCTGTGGTGTAAAGAATGGTCTGTCCATATCAGTTTGTCCCATGTTCTAAACAGCCACTGAGGCTTTACATGCAAACCATTGTTTCCTTTCCTCTTCTTTGAGTAATGTTTTTCATCTATTTTACTAAACTTCTGGCTCCTTAAAACATGATCTGAGAAGTCACAGTGTACATTAATGGTGACAATATTGTGGTAACAGGGTATTTGGTCCAAAATAACTTTAAATACCGAGGTCTATCAAAGCAAGCTTTGGCTGCATTCATTCTTGTGCACACTTAACCTTCCACACCCACTGCTAAGCTAAGCTTTATCCCCTCCGCTGCCAGGCCAGCTTCACCCTTTGAGCTACACTGCATACTCTGACCCCCGGAACATCAGCTGTGTATCTCATAGCTTGTACCTCCACTCCTGCCTGGCACTTGGGATGCATTTGTTGTGTATATCTGATCCCACCTGCCACATCGGTCTCTGCAGAGGAGCACAGAGATAGAGCCTTGCTCCTCAGTGTACTGCTGCTTTGTCCTGTCTCTTACGACTCCTCATCCGGGGCCGAGGAGGCACAGCTGCCAGAGGACATATCAGTGCCATGGGAAGTAGACCTGAGCCACAGTGGGATGCCAAGGAATAGAGGCAGCCCAAACCCAGATGGCTTCGCTGCTGCAGGCGCAATGTACCTGTGCTTCAGCCTTGGTTCAACTCTTCCTCAGCTGAGGCAAATACAGACCTCCTGTATTTCAGGAGGTGAAAGGTAGGGTGTACCAGCAAAGCAGGAAGAATTTTTCCTAGGATTTATTACTTCTCTGCAGCATGCCTCCATGTGGAGAACATCTGGTGTGCCACTGCAGCACTTTTGCCCCCAGCTAAGTCCACTTACACTTCCAGTGAAGCAAGAGTCTCCTGGTTTGGATATGGTTATAAAAATGCAGCCATAGCATGGGCATGAAAAAGCTGAACTGATGCCTTGCTGAAGAGTCATTTCTTAACTTGGAGTGTGATTGTACTTGAAACCCTATTAACCTTTCAGTGTAGTTCATGCTAATAAACAAGTACCAAAAAAGAAGTGGTCTGATAACATTGTTTTGTTCTTAGATTGCACTTTTTATATACACATTGATGCTGAGGGCATGCATGACATTTGTAAGGGTAACAGGAGGGTAAATAGAGTTAAATGACTCACTGAAAGCAGTAGTCAGTCAGTGTCAGACCATGGAGCATCTCTGTCTTATCAATGGATTCCTCTTTGTGTTCAAACCAGAGACCCATTTGAACACAGACTAAATAACTTTGTAGCAATAGTGAAACACAGTGGTTGCTCATGTATCAAGTTAGCGGTCTCTGTGTTAGTTTGGGCTAACCATTATTCCTAAGTAGGGTTTTCCTATTATGAGAAGAAAAGGTATTTTTCCTTCTCTCCCCCTATAGCTTTATTGTTTCACTTGGAACAAAAGATTTTTTTAAAAAAGCAAAGGTTACCTTGCTACCATTAGTACAGTTGTGAATATAAGTTTAAAACAAAACTTCATGTGATTCAAATGAAAACCATGAATCTATTTGGAACTGCAGTCACTTAACTGAAAGACTATAATGTTCAAAACAGATGTTTAAGAAATGTGTTAGTTATGCTAAAAAATACTCTATGCTTCATTTCTTACAGCATAGATCTGTCACTTGCTACAGAGGACTTTCTGACTTAATATTTTGACTTCATTATTTAAGTGAGCTTTTCTTGTTTAATATTTTGAAAATTGTTGGGGAAAGCTTTCTCATAATTTCTGGCAAGGCACTGTTTTGCCTTGATCAGATGGTCTTTTCATCAACTGATAACTGTCAATTTTTAAGGTTGGATTCTGCTCCAATGCTTAGTAGAACAAACATAATTTGAAGACTGTTAGGTGCCAGTGGTTTCCAGAAGCACAGGTATCATTTAAAGCTGGAGTTCAGCCTAATGAATGCAGTATTCTGTTTTTTTCACTGCTAGAAAATGAATTTGAACTATGAGGCACAGCAGAGGCACAGGTCAGTTCATTGTCATTTAAGAGCCATTAGTCTGATATAAATGCTTTCCCTCTTCTAGGTGATCTCTTTTTGAAAAGTTGCCCGGTTCTAAGTGTTAAAACTGAATGAAGCAGATGAGCCGTACTCCCATATTACATTTTCAAGGTGTGTGTCTCTCTGTGGCAGCTTTTGAGCTGGAGCAGATACAGAACATCTCTGCTACAGGCAGGGTTGAGGCCAGTCTCTGCTCTTGACCATTTGGTTTCCAAACCCTTGTGGTGATGGCTCTACAGCTAATGCACAAATAGTATCCCACTAACAATTTCTGCACCTCATTTGTCTTCGCTGCTATGCACAAGACCTGCTTAAAATAACAGCATCCTTCAACCACAGTCTGGTTGTGGTGGCCTAACCCTGCAGTCGCTCAAACCAACTTGGTAATTCCAGCACACTGTTCATGCATAGCTTGCTCATCTTAACAGGGGCATTCCTATGTATGGCTCTGATGTTGACAGTCAGTGTCTGTCTTTGTTCCTGTCTAGAAGGATTTTCACCCTTGTATGTGGCCCCAGCTCCATAAAGCTGCTGCTGAAGTTCCCATTGGCTTCAGTAGGGTTTGGCATTCTCCATCATTCTTTGTGCCTATGTTCACTAGCGTGTGTTCATGGTTTCATGCCCAGCTCTCCTCTCTAGCTGTTCGTCCTCCGTTCTTGTCTTCTTAAAAGATGATAAAGGCACAGAAATAGCACTTCATGCAGTCTTCAGAGGGGTTATTTTGTGGTTTCCTGGAGAGTCCAAGCTTGCGTCTTGCTTGCTCGTTAGTTTTTTGGGTTTTTTTGGTTTTCTTTTTCTTCTCCTCTCTTTTGAAATTTCTATGCTGAAGGCTCAGCCTCACAGGAAACCATCTTTAACCAAACCACAGCAACAGAATTATCACACACCCCCCTCCCCAAAACCATCTCAGAGATCACATAGGTGGCACAGTTTCATAGCCCTAAGAATTTCAGTGCTTTGCAGTGGGAATGCACACGCTGGTTAGGAAATCCCAAGATGTTCCACTGTCTCTGCCTCAAAAAGGGCCAGTGCTTTTTAGGCTTATATCAATTCCTCTTAGAGTGTTGATGTAGGTGTTTTTTTCTGGGGTGAGAAGAGGTATTGCTTCTACCTTCATCAGATTGAACTCCAAAAGGGCAGGAGTTCTTGTTCAGGTTGTGTGTGTGCTGAAGAGGTCATGTGTCAATCATGCTGGGATTTGATTAGAGTGGAGAGAAATTCAGCTGCCATCTGGAACCTTTTTGAAGTTGCCGTTTGTTGTCTGCTGTCATCATCTTTTTCTTTTCCATGCCTGGTGGCTTTTTATTTTTATTAAGTTGTCAGCTCATCTAACATCAGTGCAGAACTGGGAATTCCTTCCACTTACGCTAGTGATGCCCTACTTTGGGAGTGTGCCAGGTATCCATAGTTATATTGTCTACTCACCTTTGTCCTCCACAAGCCTTTATGGTTGGAGGGGCCTTTTTCTGCAGAAAGGTAACGCTACCTGTCACTCATTCTTTTAACATGCTGCTTCTGATTTTAGGTAATGCTGTTATATTGGCTAGTAATGTACTGAGCACAAATATAAGCTCAATGAAAATATCCATCTCAGTAATGGTGAGTTTCATATTGGATCGAACTATTTCATTTTAAATACTACTTTTTAACTAAAAGATATGTATCACTGATGTTAATGGTAACTCTCCATGGGACCAGGAGAAATAAAATTTTATCTTTTCCCTGTTCCATAGCAAACACGAGTTGTGTTGAGTTAACTCTTTAGGCTATTAAAGGATGGTAGTCACTCATTAGCTCTCTTTCATGATATAAGGAACCATTTGAACAAAATGCAAAAGAGGTACCATAGTAAGTTAGCACCAGGCTAGAACTGGAACTAGGAATTATGTAAAAAATGTCTACCCTGACTTGTCCAGAAGTTAAAAAGCATCTCTTTTTTTTTTTTTTTTTTCCCCTCTCTTGCATTCAGGAATATTTGCACAGAAATTACAACATCCTTATGGAACAGTAACATAACTTTTTTCTGATAAAACAATGAGATTTTAAGAAACTGGCTTTGCATGACACTCCAGCTTATCTGTTGGAAGTCTCTTTTCCTGTGCTGTCACATTTGATTAATTTGGTTTTCTCAGAATTTTCAACTTTATCTGAATTTTGCAACTTTCCTCCGTTTTATCCAACTTTCACAGTTCATTTTCTGAACTGATGACACTCTCCTTTATTCTCAAGATCTGTAGAAAGTTAGTGAAAGACCAAATTCTGCTTCTAGTGCTGACCATATAACAAATCACTTTTTCTACCCTTTTTAAATTAGTATTTATTTCCTATAATAAATAATACCTTTTCTGTAATCTCTTAAGGCCTGATCACTATCATGCTGCATTTTTTTTCTAGTATGCTGCATAAATTATGTTTCCATGAAGGGGTTTATTTCCTCTCCTCCAGCGTCTGTTCTGTTGTTTCTCTATACCTTCTTGGAAGCATAACTTTTTTCCTCTCATTCCAGGAGATGGGAAAGAAGCTGTGTGGGTGTTGCAGGGCTGCCTTTCCTGCTGGTGCTTGTCACAGGCAGAATCTCAGGAAAAGTGGTTTGATTTGCCTTCCAAGGGCAGTAATGAGCAGTCAGCCCATGGGCAGACCTTGCTGACCTGGAGGACACCTTTCAACCCTCACTGTTTCAGGGCTGGAGCACATTCGGAGATAGATGTTCTCTGCACACGGTGACTGCAACTTCTCCTCTCTCTTGTGTCACCATGGCAGCAGATGGGAGCTCACTTCTGTGTCATGTTTGCTCTGGGGTCTCCACCAGAGTTAGCAGTGTCTTACAAAAGCTCCAAAGTCTCATTCTGTCTTCTGCTGATAAGGAAAAGAACCAAAACAATTGGATTTAACACTCGTGGAGCAAAGAAGCTTAGGAGCTGTAATGCATGTAAGGAGAGAAAACACATTCTTTCCTATTTTTTTTCCCCCTCATCTTTCCCCTTGACTTTTTTCAGAGTTGGTGGTTGTTACCATGCACATTTCTGCCTTGGACTAGTGGCTCATGCCAGAGTGAAAAAGGAAATGGTGTGAAAGTATGAGAATCTCAAGGCAGGAGAAAGAAGAGATTTGTGTGGGAAAAGGGTGATTTGATGTAGTGAATGTAGCAGTCATGGTCTGTCAGTTGTTTCTGCTTCAGCACTGCCCTGCATCTCTAAAGCCTTCTCACCTCTGTCTCTGGGGCTCAGAAAGATGGTTTGAATATGAGCGCAGGGAGATGATCCGAAGCCCGTTCGTGGTTTGTACTCCTGCTGTGTGTGTTCGTGCATTTTTCAACAAGCAGTTCCTGGTCACACAGAGCGTACAAGCAGCACCAGAAATCTGTTCAGGAGAGGTGACACAACCCACATGGCCGTGTGATGGGACAGACTGGCCACATGACTGCAAGACAATGTCTGGCACATGGCAGCTCTGATCACAGGTACATATTCAGTTTCTGGATGGGGAGACTGGGGGGAAAACCCAGAAGAATTTAAGAATCTGCTTAAAAGGAAAAAAACACCTCTTGGTGCTCTGACTGCACACTGAACCAGAAAAAAATCTGTACATGTAAGAGTTCAAGTAACAAGTCATAAAAGAGGCCACTCTGTAAGATGAAAGATTTTTTCTTTTTCTGACATCAGGTACAAGTGATGAAAACTGCCAGAGGATGTCGCAGTCAATGACTTAAGGATGGAATTTCCACCTTGCTTGTAATTGCCCTTGGTTATACAGAGTGACGCCAGTCCTTCAGGGTTACATGAATGTTGATGGTTTTGTAACAGCCTTTAACATGCAGGGATTTTATTTTGGATGCCAATGCTCCTACCTTGGGAGCAGATTTGAGTGATGTCTCACGTTCCTTTGCAGGAAATGTGGGAAATCCTCTCCTGTTCCTGTAGAATCAGAGGAGGCTGGTGAGAGGAGGAGGCTTGGTTAGCTCTCTGAATGAATAAGACTGCCCCTGCAATGTTATGTTGCCTTGGTGTGTTTAGAGATGCTCTTTGGAGCACTTCCAGAGGTGCACTTTATCTTCCAGGAATGAAGAGCTGTATATGGCCCTCTGTGTTCCCAGTAATGCTGCTGAGATTTTGTTCCTGATTTCTCTGAGCAGACACAAGCAGAGCTGCTCAGCAGTAGATAGCAGGGTAATAGCACAAGCAGATAGTATTTCTGCATGAGGTTCCTGTGGATGGTAGTTTGCTTTTTAAAGGTGAACACCTCAAGACTCCCTCCTGCTCTTCTGATTTGCTGTGCAGATGTGTTTAAGTTGTTTAAATGGGACCCACCCCCCATACCCCCCAAACAACAACAACAAAACAAACAAACAAAAACACAAACAAACCTACCCCAACCCTTAGGTTTCCTCAGTCCCAATTTCAGTTGATTATGTTATTGGTGGTTTCTCTGGGTCAGTACTGAAATACATCACTTGACGATATTCTTCTAATCTCTAGAAGGATTTTTTAACCTATTTTTTACAGACATATATCAATTTAAGTAACATGGAGGCATTATGGTATTGAAGTGAGTAATGGGATTCTAATGCTGCCCTTTCATTCCTAGGATGGTTTGAAAACCCATGGTCAAATAAAAGTTAAGCTGGATGGGGTGACATCTCCCCACATCAGCAAGTTTTTGTGACATGGAAAGTTTAAAAACACAATATGCTAGGAAAGGTTTGTAGCTATGGCAGTAAACATTTCTTCTATCTGTCCCATGATAAATATGTGTGTTCTATGCACAGGCACGTGCATGGCTGCTTGAAAATCTTGTTTGAATAAAGTAAAGCGTTTGTTGTGATTTCCCAGGCAGCTCTTTGTCCTCAGGCTGTCGTTAACAAGGGAGCTTCTCAGCTTCCTGTGCCGTGTCCTGGCTGTCACAGCGGGTTGTGGGTGATGAAATCAGGGAATTTCAGCGAGCTGGAGAAGGAAGTGAATGTTGTGTGCGCCTGCGTGTCACGGTCAGAAGTACCCGGGTAAAACTGGTGGGGTGAAGTGAGGGCATGTTTAGAGAATTGCAGGAAGCAGCTCCTTTTCTCAAGCAAATAGATGTAAAATCCCTGGATTTTCAACAGTAAAAATCTCCAGTGGCGGAGTTTTGTGAACCCAACACAGCTGTGGTGTCTGTGTGCCTGTTGGTTAAAGTTCACTGTGAAGCAAATGCCATGTTATACAGCTAGCAGGTGGTTAACCAAAGGGAATTTCACTTTGCTGCAGAGATGGGAAACCACAATACATGTGTCTTCCTCCAGGTTATTCAGTGGGCATTCACAGAAAAAAATTCTGGGAGTGGAAGATGTGAAGAACATACTAAAAATTTCAGGTTTAGGTTCTAGTCCATTCAGAGACTCTGTAACAGCTCTGTTAAATGGGTGGAGAGGGATGTGTTGTGCCACAGACATCTTTGAGCTCTTCTGGGTTTTTTTAGAGGTATCAAGATACGTAATTGGCCGGAGAAGTGGTAGGTGCCCCTCCCTGAGAGTGTTCAAGGCTGGATGGGGCTTTGAGCAACCTGGTCCGTGGCAGGAGATTGGAACTGTATGGTGTTTAAGATCTCTTGCAACCCAAACCACTCTATGATAATCAGACTGTAGTCAAAGTATACTTGTTGTAAAGGGTACTACTTCCAATCACCTTCACCAAAGGATGTGTTTAGAGTAAAGCTGTTACAATTAACTCCTAAAAAAGTCCCTCTTAAAAGCAGTGGTACAAAACTGGAGGTTTTGGATTCCTTGCTTTGTGCTGACAGTGCCAGTAACCACTCTGCTGAATGGCAAACACTAACCAAAATGTTTCTTCTGCTGGACAAACTATCTGAAGGTGGCTTGCAATAAAGAAAATACGATGGTGGTTTTTCAGGTCTTGCATTGTTTCTAATAAGTATTAGAATTCTTTGAGGAATTTTAAAGGAAGGTGGAAAGGCAGATGAATGGCCTGAAACCAACAATTTCTGCTTGCTTTATACCTTAAGGATGTCTATCCTTTCAGTTGGATTGGACCTTCCAGTGTGTTTTACAGAGATAAGTTGGGTAAAGGGACCTCTTGATCCAGAAGAGCATTACACAATGTTGGACACCTTGTAATTTCAGTGTGTTCTTCAGGTAGTTGGGCTGCAGTGGTGTTACACAAGTGCCAGCAGATAATTTGCAGTCATCAAAATGAGTTGTGTTATCTACTAATCTGGTTTCTTATCTCTCCTAGGTCAATTTCCCAGATACAGCTAGAGTGAACAGGACTAAAATCAATTATACAAACCACCAGGCCAGGATGAAATTTCTGTAGGAATCTCCCAGAACAAGAAGAGGTACAGAGCTTTGTTCTCTTTCTGTGTGTGCCAGAATATGAAAACTGATAAAGAATCTAGAAGCAGCCTCTGACAGAGGGCAATAATGAATAGTATACTGATGAGTGTGTATTTGTTCTTTTTCTAATCTTATTTCCCTGAAGATTCCCTGTTGGCTTTGGTCAGTTAGTGATTTAAGCACTTCCTGAGTCAGATGCTGTCATCCATACTTGTGCTTAAAAGCAAATAGGTCTTTATTCCTTCAATTCATCTGATCATTTTTGAATCCATTTATCCTTTTGTCATCTAAAACATCCCATGTCAGTGAGTTCCCAAGTCTGATTATACCTTTTGTTGTGAAATGACCTTTTGGGTTGGGTTTGTTTGGGGATTTCTTTTCACTTGATACTGAATCCCTGCATTTTGAAAAGCAGCATGTACTAATCTTACATTCACGATATTGCTCACTCCTGATTTGGTAAGTTTCACCCATCAGTCATTTTTCTTCCTACTTAAGAAGTTTGAGCTTATTTAAACTTTTCTTGGGTGAAAGCCTTTCTGTATCTCTCTCTTTTGTTCCCTTCTGATGTATTTTGTATGTTGTCTTTATGTAATTTATTAGAAGGCAACCCAAGCTGTACAGGAGTGATGAGATATGGATTTATAAGTTAGCACAATGTCTTTGGTTTCTCTCTCCAATTCCCAGCTTCTTCATGTCCTTGTCATGGGACGTGATCCCTGCCCTGGTTTGTTCAGGGAACTTAAAACTAACCTGGATACGGCCAAGGACTTAATGTTTCCCTAATGACTCATGAGAGATACTCTGCTTATAAGCACCAGCTCAGACTGTGTTCGGAGTGGTGTGCCAACCCATATCAGTTAAGACACAGATCTGTGATTTTTACAGAAGCTGACTTGCCAGAGAGGGAGAGGATGGGTTTATACTGTTGTAAGTTATAGTTACTGATCCTCTCCAAGTTCCATGCCTGTTTTCCTTCCCTCCTTCCTTCCTTCCTTTCTTCCCTCCCTCTCTCCCCTCCCAAATGACATGACTCTTAGCAACAGAAAGGAAAATCTTCCCTAAAATTGTTTTTGTTTATTTTCTGATTCCAAAGGAAAACATCTGAGCTATGCTTCAGAACATCAATAATTCCCAGTATTACAAAAGCAAATCACTTTCTTCTTCTGATTATAAGAAGAGGAGCTGAAACAAAACAGGAAACTGATCCTGACAGTCCAATCTGTGTTGCATGCATGGAATTCAATTTCAAAAGCCTTTCCAAAATTACACTTAGGGGATGGAAAGTGCTGTGATTTTTGCAGCAACTCAGGAATTTCATCATTGGCTTTATTAGTTTGAATTACTTTTGGGTTTTGGTGAATGTAGAAGCAAAAATAAGCTTTAAAGGTCAATGATGCGTGCTGATATTGTTGATCCTATGAAAGCTTTAGGCACCAGATCACTTTTCGAGTGTACTGGAAAACCTACAGATATACTAAGAAATGTAGCTTTTCAGGAAAGCTCTGGAAGGTGATATAAGAAAATTGCTGCAGTACTATTGCTGAAGCTTTTAATGAATTTTTTAAAATAAACTTAAGATATTCTGTAGCACTAGTCTTACTCTGAAACAGTTGTTCTTTTTCTTTTTGGAAAAAGTGGAAGGAAAATTTAAGTAATTTTTCAGCCTTACCACAAATAAAGCCAATTCTGCTGTCACAGAGAGATGACACAGGCTGCATTTTTTATGTGAAAAAGAATGAAATACTATTTCAGACCAAACTGAAGTGGAAGGATAGCTGTTTTCACAGAATCACAGAGACAAGTAGGTAGGAAAAGACCTCTGTCATCAAGTCCAACCTATGACCATCTATCACTATGTCAATTAGACCATAGCACTGAGTGCTACATCCATTCTTTCCTTACACATCTCCAGAGATGTGATGCTGCCACCTCCCTGGGCAGCCCATTCCAGTGTCTAATCACCCTTTCTGTGAAGAAATTCCTCTTAATGTCGAACTTAAACCTCCCCTGGCACAGCTTAAGGCTGTGTCCTCTTGTCCTGTTGTTGTTTATGTGGGAGAAGAGGCCAACCCCTACCTGGCTACAACCTCCTTTCAGGCAGTTGTAAGAAATAAGTCCCCCATGACCCTCCTTTTCTCCAGGCTGAGCACCCCCAGTTCTCTCAGTCGCTCCTCATCAGACCTATGCTCCAGACCGTTCACTGGCTCCACTGTCCTTTTCTGGTCTCAAGTCTGGGCTTGTATCCAAGGTATTAGTTGGTCTAGTGAAAGACACCATCTTTCTATAACCTTTGTCCTGAAATAATATCAGAGCTGACATCAAACTTTATATTTCTGATATTTAACTTCCATTTCTGCTGAACTTTCTTACATTCCAGCCCCTCTGCTGAGTCTCTGTGTGAGGTCATACTGTATTTGGGCTGCAATGCAAAGCCAATGTTAAGTATTCATTGTGTTTTCTTCTGTTTCACTTGATTTTTATTCTTTTCCTAGATTTTTCCTGGCATTCCTCTCATTGTTATCAGACCAAATGCCCTTGGTTTTGTGCCTTTTATTTTGACCCCTTTTTATATACATTTCTCAGCTCTTGCAAGTGCTCTCGTCTGTCAGAAGAGACAGCCTTGTGGCAGATGTCTCCTGGTTTTGGGTATGTGATACCTCTGCTTTTGAAGCCAGAGCATCCAGCTGCAGCCAGAGGCACCTCCCCTTAGCTGGGAGGTGGCTGTAGCAGTGTGTCTGCAGCACCCTGACTGTTCCCTGCTCCCACAGCCACCTCCACCTGGCAGGGGTACATTGCAGGGAAGCAGGAGGTAAAGCCAGGTGTGCCATTCTCACCAGCCCTGCCAAAGGACAGGATTGTGTTCTCAACCTTTCTTCCCCATCAGCCCTTCCACTCATATTTTTGTCCATAAATTCAGTGCCTTTCTCTGCTGTCTTTTGTTTGCAGCAATGCTGGGCACTCTTTCAGCAACACTAAACTGGCAGACTGGGGTTACTGGGAAGCTCCAAAGCTGGCCCATATTCTGCTGCTGCAGCTCTGCCTGCATCCTGCTGCATCCCATTTCACCCACACTGTGGGCAGTGTAACCCCATCGTTGCTCTGCTGGAGTTGCTGAGCAGTCCCTGGCAGTGGAGGCTTCTTGGATTTGAAGTCACTCCAGTCTCAGCTGTGCTTTAAGGCAGCAGTAGGAGCTTTAAGCACTATGAGACTCTTATTAAAGCCTGCTGCTGTGAGGCTGACATCTTGAAAGAGGAGCCTGAGATATTGGATCCAAGCACTAAAAATCCAGGAACTTTGTTCACTGGGATCAGAGATTTTTTTTTTTTTATTACAGATAGAGGGGTGGCACAGGGAGTGTACTTTTCTTTTTTTTCTTTTCTCTTTCTAGTTTCCAATTGTTTTGTATTATTCACTGGTGCTGATTAAAGCCCAGCCCAGATTAAATATATTGAGGTGACTCCATTACCACTGTGTCAAGGAGCAGGAAGGTATAAACTGATCAAATGACACAATCGCTGAGTACAACAATGGAAGCCCATATTTCAGTCATCCCTAAGGTGGTGGTGCTTAGTGGAAAGGCTTGTGCAGGAGCCAAGAAAAAAGGAACAGAAGGTTAAGCCTGGAAGGGTGGAGAAGGGAGGAGGTGGGCACAAAAAGGAACTGAGGAGCTGGCAAAGGGGTTTCAGCTTCTTCTAAACATGCAGTTTCAGGAGAGCACAACTTGGATCTGTGTAGCTGAAGGCTTTAGGAAGCTGGAAGAATCATGGTTTTTATAATTTCTCTGGTCCTGACTAGTGTAATGGGGATGCAAATTTTTTTGTCTGTCTTTTGTGTCCTTGGATTAGAGGATGCATGCAAGTGATGCAGCTCCCAGACATGCATTTCACAGAACACGGAACCAAGTGATTTCCAAATAAAAATATTTGAGGAATCAATGAAAACAGGATGAGATGTTTGAAAGAAGTGAAAGTACCTGGCCTAGAGATAGATGGGAGTTTGAAAAGCTGGTGTTTTTGGAGCAAGCTAACTTAGCAGAACCAAAAAACTTCTATTGAAACTCAACCTCAATTGAACTGTTGATTCTACCAGGGGAGATAAGAGAAAGAAAGAGCCTGTGTGAACCAAAAGGTCAAGGTAAAGAGTGGGCCCATCCGCAGGTCAGGTGAGTCAATTTCAGGCCTCATTCCAGACAATTTGCCTGAGCCCCTGTCAGGATTTCTGTATGTAGTGGAAAAACTTCATCAGGACAGAATGGAAGGGGCATCCCTGAACAGCCTGTCTCTTAGAGCATTGCCCTGCAGCAGGAAGGGTTCCTACCCTACCACCAGACGTAGATGCACATGTGCTCATGACTTAATCAAATATACACTCTCCTGCTACATATATATACTTGGATTTTGGAGATTCTTTGCAGGCAATGTAGTGAGCAGCCATGGCAGGGTGTGCATTTCTCTTTGGTTTGTTGCAAAAGTTATGATGCATGTTGTGTCTGAGGAGGGTAGGATGGCAGGAGGCATCTGCTTGTGCATGTGTTCCTCAGTTCCTCGTGTGGTCCTCCCAGTGGAGGGAGGGATTGCTCCATCCCTGGGAATGCCTGGAGCTGCTCCCACAGGGCAGGGCTGCCAGCTGGCAGAGAGAGCTGCAGGAGGCCCCACAGGCTGCAAAGGCTCCTTGTAGGAGGGAAGTACACAGCACAGTGGCAGGAAAACAGGATAGAGTATTTTTTAGGGACCAACTGGACACTGCATGGAGTTTTCTAATCTGGGTAGTCAGGGAAACAAATGAAATTTGCTGTACAGAAAAGACTAGAGGCAGGCTGCGTGGTTTCCTTGCCTCCTACAGTGATGTAGCCACAATCCCTCAATCTTCTGCTCTGCTGTCATATTTTATACTATTTCATTCAAGTCCTGTGACTCTTAGTCCAATTTTTAATTATTATTATTCTTTTCCCCATATTTTTCTTGATGTACAATTTTCAAAGCACAGTGTGGTCCTTCAGATGTGCTTTGTTAACCCCAAGCAGAGCAGAGGGATTTCTTCACATCCAGCTGACAGCTCTTCTCTTTATCCTCTGCACTTTCATGTCTGGCTTATTCACAGCAGCCTGTGGCTCAATCCAGCCTCTGATCCTTTTTGAGGAATTAGCCCATTAATGATTCTTTGTCACATATTTGTGTAGCTGGTTGTCCTCAAACAATGTAAATTTGTGTCTGTACTTGCTGAATTGCCAGCTTTTTCCAAACCATCTATTTGCCACGGCCATTTTGATTCCTTTCACCTATGCAATGGCACCTTATTTACATTTAGGATCTGCATGTGTATTTAATACATCTGCTCGCTCCCATCCCCAAGCAGTAATAAAAATATCTCATTGTTATGTTCAGGACCAATGTTTAAGGAGCCTTGCTGGTATCTTCTCCCACATTAGTTTTTGCACCCCTGAAGATAATGTTTTTCAGAGTTTACTTACTGAAATGTCATGTGAAAAGGCATTGAAACTTTCATTATCTTTCGTGATATCTACTGTTTTTCTTCTGTTCACCAGAGCTGTTGTTACACTGAAAAAGGAGGAAACAAACAGCAGTTCAACCATGAGTAGCAGCCAACATGAATTTGTCAAGAATAAATCACCTCTTTATTGTCAGGTAGGCATCTACAAATCATCTGCTTGTTTTTTGAGGGGAGATTGAAGTTAGTTCATTGTCATTTTTAAGATGTTTGTCCTTTCTGGGTTTGTGGAGTTTTATCTATTATTTCCCAAACAAGACTGAGTCTCTTCAGGGGTTTAAAAAATTCAACCATTTTTTTATTATAAACTTTTTGGTGATTAGCAGCAGCCTAGTTATTTTGAAAAACCTAAGGTATGCCATGAATCCCTAGTTTAAATTCATGGTCCCTTGTTATCACTTATGCTTGTTGTGTTTTCTGGTCTTCTACAGCTGACTTTGTTAAGAACAGCAGAACCTCTGCACTTCTATCAGTTTCAATCCTTTTCTCTCGGTCACAGTCCAAGTCCTTCCTTTTCTTTTCATCTTTCAGTTTAATATCAGGATCTTAAATGCAGTATGGACACATGCAAGTTTCAGAAGGACATGCTGAAGTTTGATGTCATTATATGCAGATTCACTGTCATACTAAGATCAGAAATGCAGTTGTATCAGCAGTGAGTCAATGCCCTTTCCTTCACTTTAAGTACTGGCAATTCAGGTCCTGGCTTAGAAACTTAGTAAGTGTTGCTCTAGTTCTTCAGCAGATGTAGATCAGCATCTCAGGACAGCCCTCATGCAGGTCACATTCATGATGCACTCACAAACTCATGGGAGAGTTTCCAGAATGATTGCTTGGTTTTAGTCAGTGCCACTGTTGCCTCACCTTTGTGAGCACTGGAGCAGCATCAGTGTCATAAGACAGAGGAGGGAGTGCTCCAAGCACTGACATAAGTGTGAGGGATTTCTGTGGTGTCGTGCCGTAGCTTTGTGCAAGGTCTGATGAGATTCAGTCTTCACAAAATGGGAGAGCAGCTACAAAGAAAGAGATTTTAAAAATCTCATCCAATTGAGCCATTAGGAAATCAGGCATAACAAAAGAACAGAAACAGCTGCTGTACCCCAGGCTTACCATAAAACCTGCACAAGCTGCAAAAAACATACAAGTCAGGAAAGAAGGGTCAACATTCAGCCAGGCAAGGGAAGACAGTCTGATGTATGTACAGTGAAACTGTTCTATCAGGATTTTAACTTGCTGTGATTTAGAGGACCTTAACTATAAAATGGGCTCCTGCATTAGACCTCCCAGGTTTTCAAGGCTCTGCCACTTTCTATCAGTCTGTTAGCTGAGTTTTCAAAACCTGTGCATTTGAACTGAGGAATTCCTATAGTCTGCCACAATTAAGTGGAAGATTTCTTTCCTTCCTCTTCACTCTCCATCCCTGCCAACAATGGACTGTGTTGTCTTTCTTATAAACACTTCCAGAAGTGCTTGTTTTAAAAGCCATGCTAAATGTGCCATTTTTCTGATTATTCAGCACTGATTCCTGAGATAAGGGTCTTTGTCTAGTGTTTTAGCTCAGGTTTTAGTGTTTCCTCTGAACCTCCATGGGGTAGTTATTTACATGTAGATCTTGAATACTTTGTATGTGATAGTTAATAAATAAATACATCAAATCCCTCTTGGGATTTGGGTCAGAGAGGAGGGGCAGGATAAAAAACAGACTAATTTCTCCCTTTCTTGACCAGTGCTAAATAGCTGAAGCTCAGGTTAACCCAGGAGTCTTGGTAGGCAAGTTGAACATGAGCCAGCAGTGTGTCCCTTGTACTAAAGGTGGCAGCTGTTGAGCAGATCACTGTTACCAGGTCAAGGGAGGTGATCCTTCCCCTCTGCTCAGCCCCAGTGAGACACATCTGGAGCAGTCTTGTTCTGGACTCCCCAGTGTGAGACAGACATGGAGAGAGTCCAGCAAAGGACCAGCAGGATGGTTCAGGCCTTGGAGCATCTGTCAAATGAGGAGAGGTGCGAGCTGGGACTGGCCAACCTGTAGAAGAGAAGGTTCTGGGGGATCCTCCAAATGTATATGAATTCTGATGTGGGGGCAGTAGGGAACACGGATCCAGACTTTTCTCAATGGTATCCAATGACAAAACAAGAGAGCAAGGGGGCACAAGTTGAAATAAGAAATTCCATTTAAACATAAGGAAAACCTTTTCTACTGTGAGGGTGATTGAACCCGGAGTAGGTTGCATAGAGAGCTTGTGGACTCTTCATCCTTGAGATGGTCAAAACCTGAGCTGGCCACAGCCCCAGGCAACCTGCTCTAGCTGACCCTGCTTTGAGCAGGGGATGTTGAACTACATGATCTTCAGACCTTCCTCTTCCCAAGCTCAGCTATTCTGTGGATTTTGAAAACTTTCCATTGATTGTCACAGTAATAAATTTGACTTAGGCAAATTATTCATGCCTGGACCTGTTGTCTTCGTTCAAAAGTTCCAGTAAATTTCTTTCTGTATTTCCTTTATGTGCTGGCTCCATGCCCTTGTCCTTTTCTCTGAAGTACTCTTGCATGCATGCAGAATTTTCCATTATTGATTTAATGAATGCTTAAAAGATATCCTGCTGTTTATTTCCTAAAAGTCCCTTCATTTATGGTCAGTCTTGGCTTCCAAATCCATAAGCTTTTATAGCCTTTTGTTGTGTTTATCCTTTTCCCTCTTCGACCTCTCACTTGCAAAGACCTGGAGTGGAAATCCTAAGCTCCAGAACACAAAAACACAAAGTGGTATTTTCCAAACCTGTAGTCCACGGATGTTACTGGGAAGAGATTCTGGCTTTTCAAATGTGAAGGATCTGCTTACCCTGGGGTCTGAATTTGTTACTTGCCTTGACTGTCAGCCTCTTGTGTAGATCAGACCCATCTTGACTCATGAGCCATTGCGCCAGGAATTGGAATAATTGCACTGGTATAAACAACTGTGTAGCTACAGGTTGTACTGGTTTGGTGCATTGAAGCCCTCAACAGCTGGTTGGTGCCTTGCAGGTTGTGCTGCCACTACAGGTGCTCCCTAAACTTGTTTGTAGCTGAACTTTCATGTTGCAGCGCGGGCGCAGGCTGCTTGGCATCGCAACCTTCCTGAAGCATCTCCACCGGGGAAGGCGCTCCAGTTGGGGCAGAGAAGGCACACCACTCTCACACGCACAGCTGGTGGAAATAAGGCTACAGAGGCAGGAGGGGTTCTTCATATGGGTTCCCAGTGGTGTTTATTAGTGGCGAAGGTTGACACCTATACAGCGGCGGACCTCAATGCCCATCCGCACACCCAAAGGTTCCAGGGATGAAGAACAAGAACAATGAGATAGTCCAGGGCTCTAAACTGGGTAGGCGAGGGGCGGAGAGAGCATCGGGGCCAATGATCTGAGGGCCTGGAGGTGGTACATAGGAGGGGCCAGGGTACAATTGCTAATGGGACAACAGGGGAGGAGTGGCTAAGGAATAAGGGCCGATGGGGGAACAAGGACGGAAGAACCCTCCAGAACATAACCATATAGGGGAGAAAATGGGCAGCGAGGCCAACAGGCCAACTGGGGAGGCAGAACTGGGGTACATTTACACAGTGTCACAAGGTATCCTGGGAGAAGCCTTTTCTGTCACCCTAATTAAGGGGCTAGTCTTCAACTTAGGGTCTGTCCCTCCAAGGGACCACAATGGACCCTGTCTTAGCGGGCTCACCGGCCTCCATGATTTCACTATTCAAACCATGCCTGCTTTGAAATAGGTGTTAATGATGTGTTGATATATATTGAGTAAGGCATGTTTTGAACCACATCCTGTTAGTGGACAACAAGTGATGGGATGGGGCTGGGTGTACTGGATACTTGCTCTGTAGTCTATAGCTGGGATTTTTAGTCAATATAGCTTTCAAAGGTAGTGGGGGTTTGTGTTTTGTTATTTATATAGTGCACTTAAAAAGTTGCATGATCACTGTAATTGTTTAAGTATGCTATCTCTGAATGTGGGCACAGCCTTAAACTGCAGCAGTGTATGTAGCTTCTTCAGCCTGGGCACATCAAATCTGTGGCTGCCAAAAAATGCAAGTAGAGGGAACTTGCTGGTCCTGGCAAAAACTGGCTACAAGAAGTTGGGTGCAGAACCAGGGGAGGATAAACAGTTCAGTAATGTGGAAAACTATGGAAAGAAGAGCCTCAATGGAGTCTGTGGACTGTGACAACACAAAGTGTTTATACAGGTGACCTGGGGCTGAGATCTTTAGTGTATCCAGTTCAGGGCTTTTTCCATGAAATCAGAGTTGTCACATTGAAATGCTGTCAAAACAGTTGCACTCTTTGCACAAAGCTTGTTCTGGTTTGTGTTAGCACCATCTCTAGAAACACTTCAGGGTTGCCCCTCTGTTGTCACTTAACAAGTGACAAGGAGAGCTTAAACGAGTCACAGCCCTCTGCCTTCCTTCAGTAGAAAGTTTCATAGAGGAGACTGGAACTTTGAAAGTCAGTCAAACATGAACCATTTTAATATTAACCCTTATGAGAATATGAACCCCAGCTTGTAGACAAGTTGCTGAAAGATTCAGAAGAACTGCTGAAGAGGTACACAAGCACAGCTTCTTATTATAGGCATTGGCGTTCTTTTCTGTGGACGCTGGGAACATTATGTGCCCCTCTGGTTACAGAAGCAACCTAAGAGATCAGTTTTGTGAACATCTGTTGCAAGTTATCTGCCTGTTCTTGCTACTTGTCTTGGCATTATTGCAGCAAAACAGAAATACTTGTGAATACCTATAGTGCAGGCATCCTTTTGGGGCTTGGCTCAACATCATTCTGTTGCCCAGTCTATGAACGAGGTCCAGGTATAAATTTTGGTGACTGTCTGATCAAGGTTGTTTGCAGCTGCTGGGGGTGCTAAGGCACAAGCTGACTGCAGGGAAGAGTAAAAGGTAGCACTCCTCTGCCTTTCCAGGCTGTCAGAGTGGCTTTTACTGCTCAAGTGTTTCCCAACCTTGTTACTGCCCACTGTGTGTAACAAGTGACATTGGTCCACGCAGGAGAGTACGACAGAGGCAGGAGGGAGAGTGTCCTCACACCCTTTTGCAACAACTGCACGTTTCATGTTCCTCAGCTGTGCTAAGAGGAAGTGGTTATTCAGTCTTGCTGCCATTTCAGGAAGATTAAAGCTCCAGTAAACTTTCCCTGAGAGAGTCACCTGGAAACCACAAAGCTAAAAATTAATATTTGCCCACTGTCTCTCAAAGCAGACACCACCAGGAGGAAACTTAGGACAAGGTGGGTGCAACCTGAGTTGAGGAGAAAGGCCAGACCAGTCCAATCCCCACTGCACAGGAGTTACCCTGGCCAGCACACACTCTTTTCCCCCTCAGCGGTTATTGTTAGGAGTTGAAGACTGTGACATTTTGAAGGAGGGGGCGTGCTGCCGTGCAACCGGTGTGTGTAGGTGCAACAAAACAAAGCCTCAAAACAGTTCACAAAATAAGCTATCACCCATTCTTTGAGTGATGAGGTGGTAGTGCTCATCAATTTTTTCCACTGTCCCCAGGAGCTGTCACCATGCTGAGAGTTTAGGGGATTCCATACCTGGTTATCAAAGGATGGATCTTGTGTGGGAGGGGAAAGCCTGCCTGCACCCCACATTGGTTCCTGGTCTCAGCCACAGACTTTATTCTCTAGAACACTCTAATCTAGTCCATATCTTTGTCTTGGTGATTCTTTAAAACAGAATCACCTTATTCCCCTTTGCAGACCCTCTCTGCTCAGTGGCAAGTGCTCCAGAGCCATCCTCTCCATTCCTGGCTTGCACATGGCATAAACCTCTTGGGCTGTCAGAAAACCCTTCCCCTCGGGCCAAGCAGACCACCAGTGCCCTGTTTATTTTGGAGTGTCTCTCTTGCAAGAAGACTGGCCCTGAAAAAGTGTAAAACCGTCCAGGTGCCACAGGGGAAGGTGATCATGGTATTGCTAGAGCTGAAATGCCTTTTAATGACCACGCATCACTTCAAAAGAAGAGGTACTTGAAGAAGCAAGAAGAGCAATTGGATGGTGCTTTTGGGGCCAGGCTTGATGATTAGACACTCATCTGGGCTGGCCAGTGTCACAGGCTTTGGGTGACACTGAACTGATGTGAATACCCCAAGAACCGTTTTTGTGTTTCACTGGGATTGGAATACGGCAAAAGTGGACTGCTCAGGAGAGAGAGACTGGAGGATAGAGACGCCCCTTATGACAGCAGCCAGGATCAAAGGAGGATCCCTTTTCCTCCAGAGATGTCTGCTTCCCATTTGCCTGCTGTCATGGGAGTGACATGAGCTCTGTCCTTCCACCTGGGGAGGTAAGAACAGGCCTTGCAGAAGGTGGAACAGGTGCTCAGTGCTGAGGTCAGAAGAGGAGCTGAGAATCACTAAATTAGATCTGCATCACTGAGGGCAAGCTCAGGTGGTGGGAAAGAGGAGTAGAATGCTCTATTAGGCTGTGCTCAGCTGTGTGTGCATGAGTCACTTCATATCCCACCAGGTCCCACTTTCTCTCGGTAGGTGATGTTTTCTCCTGGACTGTCTGGGGACCTTTGCATGCCTCTCTGGAGGGCTGAATTTCTGAGAGGTGGTAGTGATAGAATGAGGGCTGATTCTTCTGTGGGTATCTGAGCTCCTTTCTTTGCTCCTTTTCCCTGTTGTATGAGCTGAGATCAATTAATCCAAGATCTGAGCATCTCTCACCTCCCCACTTGTGAGTCCTAAGAGAGGTGGAGACCCTGCACTGTTATAGAATGGTCTGAGACCTCCTTCCTGCTTTGTACTGGGCAGGAAACAAACAGGGGGAGTGGGACCAGTCACAGTGGGGCTGCTCCCAGAGCTGGTCTGTGTGCTTGTGGCTCTCCTCCCAGCCCGTGGCCCAGGTGGTGGGTGCAGGTGGCTGGCTTGCTGAAATTGCAGGTGGCACGGCCCAGGGAGGGCTGTGGGGGCACAGCTGGAGGGAGATGACAGCTCATCACTTTGCCCTTGGTGCCATCAAGGCACTGTTCCCATAGTGTTCCTATCTTGTCTTGGCAGGGAAGGTAACTGGGTATCACCCAAGGCCAGACTGCTGTGGAGCTGAGAAACCCACTCTTCCATTCAGATGTGCCATTTTGGGCTGTGCAGGGGAATTCTGGGATGTGGCTGAAGGAAGCCTGGCTGCAGCAGGAACCAAGAAGCTAAGCAAGGCATGGGATGTTCCAGTGCTGGCCAAAGAGCTGGTGGGGCACACATCAGCCTGCCTGGTGCCCCTCCTGTATAAATGGCATGTGATAGTTGTGTGTAACTAGGGTGTCTACCTGTGAGTAAAAAAAAAAATAAAAAATTAAAATGCTTTTTATATGAAGACAAATTTGACAAAGAGATTTGATGGGGGAGGAGGGTCCCACTGCTCTTTCCTCCCTCCCATTCCCTCAGAAATGAGAGGGTGAAAGTCTCAGGCAAGGTGAGTTCCTGTGACCATGAGGAGGTGGGGGTCAGCATGAGCAGCCAGCTGTCCTGCTTGGCCCAGCCATCAGCCAGGTCTCCAGAAGATGTGCTGGAGGGTTGGTCTTGGGAAGGGTGGTGAGGCAATGAGTGTGATTAAGTACACACTTCTAGAAGGCACCAAAAATGCCCATTTGAAATCAGCTGTCTCTTAACACCCCATCTGATTTGGTGCTCTCCATACCAGAGCCCCATGTGCCATGGAAATATCCCAAGCTCCTGAGGGAGGATGTTGGCCACTCTCAACACCATACACCCTTCACATATTGTGAAGTGTTCCTGCACCAGCAGCTTCTTACCAGCAAGTGTAAAAGGAGGGGTAAAAAGCGGGCTAAGGAGAAAGGGGGATAACGCACTGAGCAGCAGTGGGAGTGGAGGAACAAGTGCCACTTGGGATGGTTGGTGCTCCCAGGAGCTCCTGTGTAAGCAGTTCCTGCAGTGCCCTGTAAATCCCCAGCTGACCTTGCTGAAGCCCTGACCCCCAGGACAGGCTGCTTCAGGAAATGCCTTAGTGAGGATGCTGGGCTGTGCTCTGCCCTCAGAGAAGAATTGGAGGCATCAGGTAAGAAGGCAGGAGTACTTAACCTTATGTCCCATTACTCTGCTGAGGTCCTGCTGGGCTGACCTAGTGCTTCAGAAGCATTTCTTATGCTTTAGGTTTTTAGCTGAAACACCTTCTGTGCCCCAGCTGAAAGCAACTGGAGCATAGTACTATGAAATATTACTACTGCATACTTTGAATTCACATAGATTTTGTAGAAAAAGCATTTGAGACTTCCCTTTTTTAGAATGAGAAGCACTGCTGTTCTGAGTATAATGGTGTGGCATCTTGTTTGGAATTTCCCTTGCTTTCTATATATACACATGCAGCAAAGCCACAGGAAATGGAAGTTTTTTTAAAAAAAGCATAGAGCATAGGTATCTGCTTCTTGAACAAATTTTATTCTTGTAGTTGGTTTTATTATTAGTGAGCACCTTATCTTGAGGCATCATTTAAGGCTTATTTTAAAAGACGTGATATCCTAAATAATTAAAGCAGGAAGCAGACATTGACTTAGAAGTTGAACATTATTTGAGAAACCTTTTAGGCTCTGTACTGCCCATGCTACAGCAAAGAGCATTATTGTTGATCTTTTCTCCCTTGGTGCTTTTGGGGTAGGGACCAACTTCTGAGACTTCTTGCATTTGTATTTTCTAAGATACAGTGAGTCAGCGTTGCCTACAGCTGCTGTCATGATTGTGTGCTAAGGGCCCACTTCTGCATGGCAACCAGCATGGTTGTTAGTAAACAGCCTTTACTTTAAAATCCTCAGCAAAGTGCATTATAATTAGGTCCAGGAGAAATGAGAACAAGCTTGCCAGCAGCTGAAGATTATACAGTCTGAAAATCTCATTGCTGGTGAGGTGAGACGCATCCTCAGGAGCTGAGATGCCCTGGGCCTGGACTCTGGTTGGTTTGGAGAGCAAAAATGAGGGACGGTCATTTGGTGAAGGAGAAATTTTAGGAGAAGGGACTAATCATGAAGGTAATTGGACAAGCCCATCTTGGCAGCTTTTCATATTTTGAGACACATTCCTACAAATCCCAGAAGAGGATACCTGCCAGAAGAGGAAGGTATCCTGCCTGCTCTCAGCCTCTGTGGAACTGCAGTGATATCTGTCTGCCTTCTGCCTGGTATTGGCATGCCACTGCAGTGCAGGCAGCTCACCTGAATGAGAGATCTACAGAAGCCTGAACAAGCATTAGCTTTGACTGAAAACAGGGTTCATTTCTCTTGGATACCCTTTGTCGCCAATACAGCAAATAAGGAACTGAGCCTCATCCCTACAGTCAGTTTTTCCGTATGATTTCAAGAGTCTCTTGTCTGAGGATGTCTTTCAGCAGTTTTACAGATGATATGTGTTTCAGTGAACGAATGTAGTACAAATGGATAATGAAAGTTCACAAAGTTTATGCTATTGAACTTCCTTTCACTGCATGCAGTTACTTTCTTACTCATTATGCCTTTATTGCTTTCTTTTAGGAAAGGAGCTGGGTTGCTATTACTATTCAACTGAGCAAGATACTTTAATTTGGACAACCATCCAACAAGAAGAGAGCACCAGTGTGGGCCCAGAAGGATCTTTTCTCAATTTAAAGGGTTCAAAAATGCTGGAAACTCACAACCACTTTCACTTCAGTGTTGGGATAGTGGAGCTGACAGGTTTTATCCATTCTGGTCTACAAGTTAAGAAATGTGACATGTGAAGGTAGGGGGTGGTGGCAGTTGCTGGGGATGCCTTGGTCTGTATGCTTTGCCTGGTGAGGAGGGGGCAGGTGAAGATATTGTAGTGTTTTATCAACAGGTCTACCAGTGAATTTGGTGTAAAAGTCAAAGCACTGCATAACAGACACCTTTTCTTAGGAGCAATAGTTTATGGCTCATCATCTGAAACAAACATTTTCATATAAGACAGTGGTAGCTCTTCATAGTGTAAGAAGTTAAGCCAGAACCAGAAAGAGTTATACTTTTTACCAGCTGGGGGAAAAAAAAAAAAAAAAACCAAACAAAAAAAAAACCAACAAAAACCTCAGTAGAGGTAAAGTCAAACAGCTCTGAAGAGAGGTATTTTTGTACAGAAAACCAGCAGATCTGTCCTAGATTTATGCCACAGGTAGTAAAATGCCAGTCCTCATTTATTGCACTTACTGCTTTATGTGGTAGCTGTAATCCGTGCTTGATCTGTAACCTCACCTGTTTTTGTTTGTTGGTCCAGTCTTGTCCTTGCTGTAGGTATATCCAGCTTCCTAGCACTCAAGTTCTTTCCTTTCCCAGGATTGGTGTGAAACTAACCTCTGCTTTGACTGGGGACAAATTCACATAATTTACATCCACAAGAATAGGCACTCTTCATTTTTGTGTACTGCAGACCCTTCTATCTAATTTCTTTTTAGAAATTATTATTTCTTATTGTAGGTCAGTCTATCCAACTATGCCCACAGGGATTAACATAAATGGAAACCTATAGCAGACTTCAGCTTCTGATATATATTAGTCATCATCCCAATTCAATTAAAAAAAGGTGCTGCCAAGACCTAACTTACTTTAACTGTTGTGTTTGTTTTCTTAAATGTCTCTTAGTGTGAATCAGTACAAAAATCAAGTCCCTGTCTTGCTGTATCAGTCACTGGCATTATCATATTGATGTACACTGAAGCTGTAAACCAGGCTTGTCTAATGAGAACAGTCAAAAAAAGTAAGATTAGTTTATGCCACAGGAAGTTTAATCATGTTTCTCAGCTTATATTCCCTGGGCTGCATCTGATCTCTAAGACCTTAAAAGGCAATGTAAAAAATGGTCACTAAAAAAAAAGAAAAAATAAAACTTTCTGCATGTTTGTGCATGTTGTTTTGGGAAGAACAAGCTAGTAATGAATGACAGGATTGCAGTCAGTTGTAGATTGGATTAATAGTAACCATTGCTGCATGCAGTGGCCCAGGCATTGCTTTTGGTAATACCCCACCTCAGACAACAGTGGCATAAACCATCATCTTCCTTTGGGGCTGCAAGAGGATCCCAAAAAGGAAATATCCACATTCCTCTTGAAGTGTGGAACATGGAACAAAGCAAAGCAGAAGACAGGAGTGTTCTTACACAAAATAAGTTTTCTTTAATTATGAAGTGTCATGGTTGCACTAGGCCTTCACTTTCTATCCCATTCTTAACTCTGGCTCTGACACCTGGAGCCAAGGCTGCAAAAAGCCTGTGGCACTCATATTTGTACACTTCAATTGCTGATACTCCTTCTAAAAACAGTCCCCTGCTATTTTTTGAAGTTCTCTCCAGTGCAGACAAGATAAGACGAAATTTAAGTTTGCATTGACAGAGTCACATGTGTGTGGCAGGGTAGGGGGTTAAACGTGTTCCTGTGCCTCTGAAAGGTCAATCTTCCACTCAGAGATGAGGAGTGATTTTTTTCAACATATTTGAAAAAAGTCTAAGAAGCTGGTTTTCACTAAAGTAATGAAATAACTCATATCTGAAACCATGACATTTAATTAGCCCTTAGTATAGTTAGTGGGACTATTTCACATTTAAATACTTACACCAAAAGAGATTTTTTTGACTCCTTTACTAATGTAGTAAAGCAAATACACAATCACTTTTATTATAAAAATAATCCTTAGGTCAAATAGGAATATGATCAATAATTACACAAATATACATTTACAAATCTGTAAGATATATACTTATGGCACAGACAATATAAATATCCCTGTACCTCGTTTCTGTGCAAAAAAGGCAGGCTAGTTTTAATTAACAACCAGCCCTTTTATGTTTTCTTCTTCTTCTGATTTTAGTTAAACAGAAGGATTTTCAGATAAGATGTCTGAAAGTTCAGCCTCAAGAGTCAAGAAAATACTTTCGCTTTTAATCCAGATAAAGCACAATAAGATTTTTCCTATCTTCTGCCAAAACGTTCCTTCCTGTTCTTCAGCCACATTTTTTGGAAGAGGATGAAAATTTCAAGTTCAATAATTTTTTTCACAAGCCTTCAGACTGCGGTAGAGAATTAGACCCAAATAAAGTCAAGCTGCACTCTGAAGCTAAATTACCACTGTAGGTTTCAGTTTAGTTTGTAGTAGAGTCTCCATTACACTTGCCTTCTTTGTAGCTGTCAAAAATAATTCTTCAGAAAAATACTTTGCTTTCTCTTGATGCCTTTCACACAGCCCAAGAGAGGCCAAAATCAATCAAGAGGTAGATATTGTTCATCCTCCTAATTTCCCCAGAGCTCTCCGTTTGAATTACTCTGTTTTAGGATTGTAGGAGATATGTATAGAGCAAGCTTTATGTCTATAAAAGTAGTGATTGACTTACACCCCTCACATCCTGTGGTCACTGACAACATTCAGTAACATGCTTGAGGAATTCATCACTGAGCTCATCACTGAAAAACCTCATGCAATGAGGGCATCTGAGTTCACCCTGTGCCCTGCCTTCAGATCCCGAGTTTCCATTGTCCCCAGGAGGAGAAGCTTGTTCAGACTGTGAGTTTGTTCTTTTGCCTGTCTGGCCTGGGCTGTTGCCTCGTAGATGTTCAACATTTGTCTGAACGTACAGATGTTTTTGGTTACCAGCATGAACTCTGAAATGACTACTTGTGTCTCTTGAGTCCTAGAAAGAGAAAGGAGAGCTCTTGAAAAAGATGCAGCACAAATATATTCTTTAACAGGTGACGTTTTACCACCTTTATCTGAAACACCACTCAAATATTTATCAGAGGACTTGTAAATAAATTATTAATCAGTTTTTGCAATGTTTTTAATATTGTTGTAAAGAAGGTTTGTAGGACACACAGTACAGTCAGTGTGCTACTTTAAAGATGCCAAGAGTCACGGCTGTCCTCTGCCTTCTAAGAATTCACCCCTCCTATGTTGATTCAAAAGTAGAAGGAAAAGGGACTGGAAAGAGGTATTACATCTGAACTGGGAAGCATCTCCACCAAAACTGACTATGAACCAATCTAAGTTTTTGATAGCTGCACTGAGCTGAAACTGTTTTAGAAATACTAACATATTTTAAAAATATATTTAAAAGTATATTTTAGTCCCAAATCCTGTTGACGTGCTTAAATTAAAAAAGAAGCATGCTGCTTTCCTACCTGTCTTCTTGCTAGCTGGTGTTGCAGACATGCAACTTCTGCCTGAAGTTCTTGTATTTTACTCTGTGCTCGTTCTCTGTCTGATCTCTCAGATGTGAAATCGTCTTTATAAACCAGGACCTGAAATAGAATTATGATGTTAATATGTTATAAATCAGAGCATTGGCAGGTTAGATTGAAAAGCTGAGACTATGATTCCTTTGTTACTTATTCCCAGAATCTTAGTATTATCTTCTCTGTGGTATCTGTGCTTCAAAGGTGTTTGCATTTCTTTTACAGAGCTTTCACATTCTGTATTAAGGCCAGCAGAACTGCATGGGGTTCTTTAAGTAGTGAGTTTCCTTTAAATCTATGTTGTTAGGTATCTGTATAGCCAAATGTGCAAAGACAGGCAAATGTCCAAAAAATAAATCGATTTTCCTGCCTGGGACTTCAGTGGTCTGGGAAGAGACTAAGAATTCCCATCTCTAGGAAAAAGAAATTTAATGACCTGTTGCTCCAGCATTTGTATGCGCTCACTGTCTCCTTCTCTAGCCTTCTTCGCGTCTTCTAGTTCTATCTTGGTTTTTATGCACTCATTCATCTTTTCTTCCAGGAGCTTGTTTAACCGGAATATCTCCTTGTGCATCAGGTCAGAATTCCTTTGTGCTGAAGTTCCACCGTGGTTCTGCTCCAGCTGTGACTTCACCTCCTTCAGCTGCAAGTGGAGTCGCTTCACATACTCATCCCTGCTGGCATCGTACTTCTGCCATTTTGCATTTAAATCTTCCACCTGAAAGTTTATCCGGGAGAGGCATCAAGAACAGGAAGACACAAACTTCCAAGCTTTCATAGGCTGTCTATAAGTGCAGGACCAAAATTCCCTAGGGGATAATGTAACATGCTGACTCGACCCCTGAGGGTGGGTAAATCACTGTAGAGGAGAGCAGGACATGATTGTGCAGACTCTCCATGGGCAGCCTTCCCCTCTCCCAGTCCAAAGGGACAGTATTAAATAATGTGGAAAGGGAGAGGTCGGTGTTCACCCTGGGCCTAGTCCTGTTCTTCTGGGGTGGAAAGCTGATCTATGGAAGGAACATGAAAATTTTCTTCTGCACTTGTTTTCTGCACTATTTTTAACAACAAAAACCCAGTATGTTAAAAATTATGTAATAAGTTGTTCTTAGCTAAGGGAACAAAAACTATGTGCCATGTTGAAAGGGCCAAGAAAAACTGTCTTGCATTAAACTGCCATTTAATTAGATTAACCAGACCTTATCTATTCCAAATTTACTCTAATACAAAATACTTAAATATTAATCTTTAACAAAATGAAAGTACTCACGTGAGCTACTTTTTGTTTTAACATCCTGTTTTCCTCTTGTAGGTTGCAGATAAGAGCTTGAAGTGAAGTTTCATTGTCTAAAAGCTGTAATTTTCAGATAAAGTTAGGTGTTACTTCAGCATAAAAATCTCAGATACTGTTTGGCTGTGCTGTTAAACTGGAAGTAATTTTTTTTTTAAGTGATGTGTAATGACATACATCTAGGTCTATTTATTCCTGTATAGATTATTTCTAAGTATTAATAGGATAGTCTACAACTTTTATTTTTAAGGAAAGCAAAAATGTACTCAGGTTTTTACAGCTTTGGTACTGCTTTTAAATAGACCTGATGACAACAGAGTTTAAGAGCTTACACAAACTCCTTGGAAAACTACTTGTCTGGAGTGGGAGAAATCATGACAAAGACACAGATATGCCTTCATCTTGCTTTGTTATTACTGTCAATTTTGGCCAGTACCAGGAAGAAATTACTGAGGGGAAAAAACCCTGCTTGCTAAATAATTGACTAAAATGATACCTCTTTTTTACAGTTGTGACATCTGCTTAAAAAACCCCGGTGTACATGAGTAATATAGAACACTTTTGTGCAAAATTCCCTAGAATCAGCTAGTAATGGCATCTGAAATTTCTCCTCTTCAACAGGGAAGTCCCCGCTGTACAAGGTTAGCTTCTTATTGCATATATCAAAGTCAATCAAGTTTCCTGTCTATCAATTACACATTAAATCTGTAAATATGTGTAATGCCAAATGCTTCAAGTCCCTTTAAAAGTCCTTTTTTCTTCTATCTACTCAACCCCGATTTCTTACGAGTAACTTTAACGTAAGTTTTCTTTGGAAACACTTCTGGGATGTTTGACAAAGCAGACATGAGCACGTAGAGTTCATCACAACAGCACAGATGAGTGGTCATGTGAAAAACAGCATTACCACCATGTAGCGGTAAGAGAGTAAGTCAGAATTACTCTTTTTCGTGAGAACTGTCTGTAGTACCCTACTCAATGATCTGATCTGTTACTAGAGGCAGCACTGCTAATGTTATTTGCTTATGGTGTTTTAATGAATTACCTAATGACTCAATCATTCAACCGAAGCCTCCACAGCCATTAGCAAAGTACACCAGAATCCAGGTGTTTCTTTGTGCCCTGCAGTGGCATTTCTGACACTGTCCTGTTATAAAGCTTTTTTTTTTTAAAAATCCCTCCTGAAGAGAAACATTGCCCTGCATTCAGAGGCCAGGGGGAATCCCAGAGCAAAAAGAAAGGTAAGACACCTTGACTCACATTCCTCTAACCAACTTTCTGTAGGTCTGTATTAAGTGTGCAAAGCCAAATCCTGATACGAGAAGGCCACATGTCATAGAGTTCTTAATATAAATACTATTTTGAAATATCTCTACTTTGTTTTGTGATTTTGATACTTAAACAAGTAATCAGGAGAGATCAGCTTGAAAATCACAGCACCATCTAGTGCTGCACAGAAGCAGGGGTGGTATAAGGTAGGTGGCATCTCCTGTGTATGGAGGGCAGAACTGTAATTGGGGAATTGCTGAGATTGGATGGAACCTCTCAAGCTCTTCTCTTCTCCAAAAAAAAGCCTCTGATGATGATATGACCAAAGGTGAAGTGGTAGACAGCTGCTTCCATCCTAAATTTCAGATATACAGAATTATTTACCATTGCCATGGCAGTCTTAACACCCTACAGGGAATTATTTAAAGGGCTGTTTCTCACCATTCCCCAGTTATAGCTATCATATTGTAATTAACACCTCAGAAGCTAATAAGACTTCAAATACACACAGAAGCTGTAAGAGTACCTGATTAGATCTTTCTGTAGGTATCTGGTCATCTGAATTCCCCTTCTCTTTTCTTTGCTTCTCTTCTAGACATTTTGCCAGATGTTGACACATTTCTGCTGTGGATGCCAATTTGCGTTGAAGTTGGTGAGTTTCATCAGTGAGTGAACGGCACAAAACATCACTGGTGGCCTGAGCTTTCTCCCTCTCTGCCAAGGTCTTCTGCAGTCGTAAGATTTCTCTCTCCTTTTCATATGGAGGCTGATTTATCATCTGCTGTATCTCTCCATTTTTCTCCTCTAGCTGCTGATTCAACTTCTGCACTTCCTAAACAGAAGAGGGAGGGGAAGTTATTTAAAAGCAAAATAAAAGCCAAAATATGCCTGACTTCCATATTGCAGTAATTCCTTATTGCTCCTGTATTCATTGCAAAGTATTTAAAAAGTAGAATAAATCCATTTCATTTCTGTGCGATCACAAGACCTTGGAACTGATGGATCAATCAATCAATCAAGAACTGCGCGGGCAGCCATGCAAGCACTTTGTAATCAGTAGAACAGAAGAACAAGCAGCAAAAATTCAGGAAGATTTTATGACTATACAGCAGCAACAAAAACAAGAAGCAAAGTAGTTTAAAATGAGTAACTGTGGAGACTGAAATTACTTACAGGTCCTGCACACTAAACTACCAAATAATAGAGATTTTCCTCAAAACAAAACAAGGAACGGTAAAGTCATCAAATCCAGTGAAGTGTATTCACTGCCTGGCACTGTCTCAAGGACAAAGCAGAGGTAGCACACAGAACAACTTTCCCACCTAAGAAAGGAAGGGAATGGTAAGGTAAGGACAAGCAAGCAGAAAATAAAATCCATGTGGCAGCAGTGGCTCTAGTTTGGCCACAGCTGACTCCCAGGTACACGAGGGGGTCTGACACACCCCTAGGAAACAACTGTGTACCTTATTTCTGCATCTCCTTGTCCTATTGGAAGCTCTGTGGGATTATCCACACTGCATTAACATCTCTGCAGGTGTTTTGAGAAGGAAGAGGTTTGCTTGGTGACTGGTGCAAACCAACTGTAGTTCCATGCACCTGAAAGGCACCACTCCTGATTTTGTAAAAAACAAGCTGTGCTCCACACCCTCAAGAAGTAGCAGATGCTGGTACCAGAAACCTCTGCAGCACTGCTCCTCCAGAACTGAGGATCTCTGGATGCCAGTGCAGACCATGAGACAGCTACAATCTCAGCTCTACCATTCCAGTTCTCAGGAGTGCTATTCGAGCTGTAAATCACTGGGATCACTCTTTGCCAGCACACTGGCCTCTGGCTTCACAAAAATGTCTTTTTTATTTGGTTATTATTTAGTGCCAATAATTTCAGTGTTCTGATTGGGCATAACATTTTATTCTTTAAAGAAATAAATATTGACATATAACATAGATAAACAGCACCTGTTCTTATTACTGACATTTAAATTCTTTAGCATCATGCTAAATGCTAAACTTTCCCTTTAAAGATATTCAGCATCAGCCTTTCAAATATGTTCAGATACCACAGGTTTGTCATCTGTCTGCAAAGTGTCAGTGGGATCATCTCTTATAACAAATCTCCAAACATGAACTTTTTAAAATGTATTTTAGGTGAGTGTCATATATGGAAAATGGTTTGTATAAGCATTAGGTCAAGAGATTACTTATGACAAAAGCACTTGTTTCAGTTTTAAGTATTGCTGCTCAGTTTGGAAATGACTTCATGCAGCTTCATCTAGAAATAAATGCTTTAAAAATCTTTGAGTATTTCAGACTGAACCTGGGAAAGTCTTAATGACAGTAACCAAAACAGCACTTGTGCTGAATGAGTTTTTTTCTGTCAGGAAAGATACTGATTTCCCTAATCTATCTCCACACAATCCAGACTTGTTGGTTACTTCTTGAACTATGAACGTGCTACCTCAATGTCAATACAAAAATCCATTTTTAAGAACACTTTAAACAAAACACTGTAATAGCAAAATTCGCGGCATCGGCTTCTTGAGAACAAAGTTGTTGCATCTGATAAATTCAGAGAGATTTTACTATTTTTCTTTCTCCTTATGAAAATAGTTGCATGAAGACCTGTAGGCCCACGCTAAGTTTTTTGTTTAGGATTTTATGGTTTGCCTTTTTGAACTTAACGCAGGGCGAGCTACCTTTGGATACAGAGCTGCTTTGGGCACCTGGGGATGGAGCAAGTGCTGTCAAAGGCAGCGGCACCGCTCGGCGGGGCTCAAACCCTGGCTCAACCCCCGCCGCTCGGGGCCGGCCCGCGGTCAGCGCCGGTTCCTGCGCGCCCCCAGCTGTTCCCAGCCCCCAGCGAGCGCTCTGGGGGCACAAGGCCCGCACGCTTCACTCCGCACCGCCGCTGCTGGCCCTGCTGCGCTCAATTCCTGCTCTTTTTAGGCAGCAGCGCGGAAAGGCGCGGTAATGCTGCGCACCCGCGGCTTTACCTGGCTCAGCGCCTCCACTCTCCGCGCCGAGAGCCGCTCGCTGTCCCGCAGCTGCTCGCGGGCCTGCCCCAGCTGCTCCAGCAGGCTCTCCACCAGCGAGGGGGCCGGCTCCGCGCCCGCCACCGCATCCCCGCCCGGCGCCGGGAGCTGCCGCTGCCGGGCCAGGCTGCCCCTCAGCTCCCGGATCGTCGCCTCCTTGGCCGCCAGCTGCAGCTGGAGGTGCTTCAGCTGCTGCGCCGACTCGTGGTACAAGCTGCAGAGCGCGTTGTACCGAGGCACTTTATTCTTCAAGCTCCTGTTTTCCCGGTGCAGCTTCTCCAGCGTCTCCTCCACCTGCCTGAAGCGGGTCACCAAGGGGTCTGTGCTGCCGGCCTCGCTTACCGAGCACATGGCCGGAGCAGCTCCTTTCTCTTCCTTCTCCAGGGCGAGCAGGAGCCCGGACAGGTGCATAAAACCCCGAGCAGAACTGAGACAGCCGCTTCGCTCTTCCGCCTTCCCCGCCAGAGGAGCAAGCGGTCGCTCCCTTTAAGGGCTCGCAGGACCCGCCTGTGCCGCAGCTTTTTATTACGGCTGGGGCCGGGCCGGGCCGCGCTCCGCCCCCGGGGGAGAACCCCGGGCGAGCAGGGAGCTCTTTCCCCAGCGGCCAGCGCGGGACGCGGCCCCGAGGGCAGCGCTGCCCGGGGAACCCCGGCAGGGGCGAGCGGGAGAACCGGCACCGGGGGCGAGGGGAGAAACCTGGGGGCGAGGGAGCGGCGCAGAGTGAGCGGGAGGCTCCGAGGGCACGGGGGAAGTCCCGGCTGAACGAGGGGAACGCGCGCAGGCGGCTGCACGAGGGGCGCCGAGGGGGAGAAGGGGTCCCGGTGGAGCGAGGGTCCCTCGAGGGGCTGGCGGGCTGTGCCGGCTCCGCGTTGCGAAAGCCCCGGAGAGCGGCGGACTCCCGGCGCTGCTGCGGGAATTCCCGGCCCGGAGCGGGACTTTCCCCGCTGGCGGCGACCCCCGGGCTCTCCGCTCTCCCCGCTCCGCCTGCCCGGGTGGCCCCGGCCCCAGCCCCCGGGGCAGCAGCAGGAGAAGAAACGCCCAGGAATCCTCTGTTGGAGTTGTGCCTGCAGCGGTGGCGAGGGGATGGCTCCGGACCCAGGCAGAGCAGCACATCCCTCCTCACAAGCCGCGTACCTGTGCAGGTGTAGAGGAGGAACTTCTTTAACAAAGACCTCGAAGAGACCAAAGTCTTCGGTCGTCAAAATCAGTATCACCAGCCAGTATTTATACTCTCAGGCTTAGTTGATGGGAGCAAAACCAGCTACTTGATGCTGAACAAGCTTCTGCCCACCGGCTGCCCCTATGGTGGAGAACTTTTTTACTGGCAGCATACAGACAGAGACAGAGCTTGTTAATCAAGAATATCACTGTCAGAGAGTAACGCTGGTGTAGTATTGCTCATAGGGTATCGTAAGCTGGACTGACAGAAAGCATATTTTAGATTGGTTTATTTATGTCCATGTTACCATTCTGGTGAAACCAGGCGGGAGGAAAGATCCTTAAACCAGTACAAAAATAAATCCCAGGTTCCATTTGGTTATTATTTGCAATGATATTTATTTTGTGTATATGTATGCATGTGCATCATAATGTGTACAACACAGAGCTCCACGTGTGCACACAGCCTTAGTGCAGAAGGTTCAGCACAATCACAGGAGATGTTTCTGGGCCAGGTGCCTAAAACACAGCAAGTGAAAATCACCACATGCTACTGGTGG
Organism: Picathartes gymnocephalus; assembly: GCA_013390045.1. NCBI lineage: Eukaryota > Metazoa > Chordata > Aves > Passeriformes > Picathartidae > Picathartes > Picathartes gymnocephalus. The sequence goes on from WEKY01001332.1 coordinate 50,985, forward strand.
AGGCAGCAAAAAAGAGAAGACTTTAGACAATGTGATAGAGAGCAGTCTCCTGTGTTAGCAGGTCTCACAGTAAAAAAACACAGCAATGAATAATTTGTGTGGAAGAATTTACAGGAATAGGAATATGATGAAAACAAAAGATGGTGAACTTCAAAGTTGAGACTATCAGTCACCCTGGTGATGGATTAGGAGCCTCATGGTGCATATGAAACACAAGATAGAAAATTTCAGCCTTTCATTAAGACAATGAGTGCAAATTCAAACAACATAAGTTGCAATAATGTACAGGGGAAACTATTTTTCTGTAAGGGTAATAAAACATTAGAAATGTGGGTTAAGGACTAAAGACCTTCTGAATTTCCTCCCAACATGGATTAGCCTGTGATTCAATTAAGTTTTTCGAGGTGGGAAGTCATTACTTTGTCACCTTAATTATTCTAGAAAGAATTATCCAAACTATTAGGAGTAATAAATTCAAACCAGTCTGTTAGCTTAGCTATTTCTAAAAATATAATTGAATTTTATAGAATTTTATTGCACAGAAGGCCCTGTGAAGATGGGTCTTCTGTGCAATAAAATTGCACAGAATCGCACAGAAGAAAAGGGTAAAGCACTTGTTTATGGTGCAGGTCTCTGGCATATTTGTTATTTCATCTAATACTGTAAATATCTAATGATTTAGGACAATGAAAAATCTGTGTGGAAGTTGAGGGAATACAAGTTTTGACTTTTTACTTTTACAGAATTATATTCTACACCCTTAAGATGCTGACTTTGCTGTGAGGAAAGTTCCTGCTTTAAAATACCTGCACTTTATAGTTTTTATATGCATTAGAAAGAAAAGTGAAAAAAACACATAGACTGCATGTTATATTTTCATTATTATGTTACAGTCAGAGCTAAGGGAAAAATTTGGAGCAAGATTGCTTTTGCTGACTGTCAAAATATTTTGTAGAAACATATGATGAAGCCCTGGTACTGGAGAAATGTTTGGTTTCCTCCCAATTAATTAGCAAACTTTGAGGAAACTCAGCGATCCCGTGTTTGCAGATGGGGCAGTGCTATCCTTAGACCAAGCATCAGGGAATTTAGTTAGCTGCCAAATAGAATCCTTTATGATACAGTTTTATTTGTAGTATTGTATTGGTATATTAAAATCAAGCATTACTGAAAAGTTGGTATTAATAGTGCCTTGGATGAAGCCAGAATTGCCCTAGGAAAACACCACTGAGTTAAGGGAAATTTGACCTGCGTAAGCGCTGAGTAAGAAACTGATCCCACATGTTCTTGGGAATGCCCTTAGATGACTGTTTCCTTTTGTCAGTTCTGAAATGCGGAGGAATTCCTGGGAATTCAGTCAAAGAAACTGGTGCCAAAGAATGAGTCACATCTTAAGCAGTGTTTCGTAGTACCTGGCTTTTCCTGGATTGCCTCTCGTGCGCTGTTACACGGTTTGTTGATAAAGCAGCTGGTTTGTGCTGTGACACACTTGTCCTTTTTTGGGATTGGACAATCGTGAGGGTTTATTAAGTATGAACAACAGGTATGCTCTGCACGACTTAATATAAAGAAAAAAACTTTATTTTCCATACTCTACTGGCTTCAACATGAAATATAAGGTGAAGTTCACTTTAATTCTTTCTCAGTATAGGGTGTAACAGGATATCAAACCCACATGGGAAAAATTTAACCTCAGATTTTGTTAAAGAACTCTTAACAAAGTTGTTTTGTATAAGTAATTCTGTGCACAGCACAACTTATAATGTGTGAGACACATCATACAGTGCATGAACAAAAGTGGTAAGATACTGCCTAGAAACGAAAAGGAAGTGGAGCTGCTCCTAGGAAAGCAAGAAGAAAGAAAGGTGAACAGTATGGTTAGATTAATTAAAGGTTCATAAATGTACATATATGTAAAATTTCATTTTTAAGCATGAGTTATTTGTAGAGGTAATAAGAATAATTCCTCTGAATGTAATAGTTCTATTTCTGTAACATTAGGGAAAGTCTTATGAGTCTTTGTATTTAAAAGAGTAATTCACCATTGACAAGACTATACAACCTATTGGGGGGGTTCTGTCATTTTCTAAATAGTGATCTCTGCTCAATTTGTAAGAAATTTTATTTTTTACTTGTGAACTCCAGATGTCATTCAGCCAATCAAGCTGTGGTTTGCCCCGTGGTCTTAAGTCACCACTAATTGTCCTGGAGGGCAAATTGTGACATAATGACACTTATAAAGTGTTCGAATTGCCTTGAGCTGATTTACCTAAACAGAACTGATTAGAAATTAGTAAGTGATCCTCTGGCTGCTGCAGGCTGAAAAAAGCAGTAAGTTCACATTTCCTTTGCTGTAGATTGTGCAGTTCAAAAGGGGGGAAAATAACCTGTAAGGAAATAATCTGACATAGTCCCTTCTACATCAGATTCCTGCCTGAGAACCCCATGCGTGTCCAAAAAAATCTGATTTTCATGATGAACAACTGAAATGTTGATACTTTTGTGACTCATAGATTAACAATAGTTGTGAGCTGCAGGCATGTTTACACTTCTTCAATGGGCAGGACTAAACATCCTTTATACACATCATGTATTGGATGTTCTGATGATGTAATGTTCTACACGTTTTACTGCTGGAGTAACAAACTCACTGAGAGGTTGGCCCGAGGGCTGCCAGGATTCCCGAAAGTGGATGAACTCATTGCCATGAGGTACATGTGTGGCCATCTCTCTGCACAGAGGCTCTGTCTTGGAACACGACGTTCCTTTTTCAGTGTTGTTTTCTTTTTACACACATGAAAATATTTAGTTTATCCAGGGGAAACAGAATGGGGTCTATTTATTTCTAATGTAAGATTTTTCCCTGCATTTTTTTCTCATGGTTTGCACTTTGGAGGATGTAAAAACCGAAAGTGCTGTGATGCAGAGGGCAGAGTTCCAGGGCCCATGTCGCTAATCACAGTAAGGCTGAAATAACCAGTATGAGCCAAACAAAGCCATGACATTGGTCAGATCCAGAGCAGTCCCAAAGCTTTTCCCTGAGAAGTGTTTCTTTGACATTTATATGGACTAAGGTAGCTCAGTCTCATCCTTATGGGTGGTAGGAGATAAGCTGGATATACACCGTCATGGTTCTCCCACAAGGCCCTTGATCTGTTCATGGCCATATCCAGGCAACAGCTTTCTGTTATGCCTTATTATTCCTCAACACTTTGGGTCTTTGCTGCAGTTCACTCTCCTGTGCTTACTGGTATTGTCTGTATCCCCCAGATACCCCAGTGGCCTGTTCAGCCACTTCAGGCCCTGCTTTAGTTTCCCCTGGATATTCCCACTTTTTGCAGTTTCTCTTTTGTCTGCCCAGGGCACAGTAGTACCAGTTGGCTCGGTCTGACTTTGCAGACTGGAATTTATTGCAGTGCTGATTCTGTCTCTGGATCCAAGAAGTTCAGGCTGTTTTCTTGGTTCTTTAGAAAACCCTATCATGGTGTCACTATTTACAGGAATGTAAAAAGGTGATTCTATTTACAGGAATGTAAAAAGTTCTCTGGTGAATGCAAGTGATCAGCAAGTGGAGGCTGTTTCCTTACTCACAGGCTTAGATCACTTCAGCTACTGCTCCTACTTAGAAGCAAGTTACTTCTTTGAGCTTGTTCTGGATAAAATCTTGGGGTTTGCCCTCCTCAATTTCTTCCTGCTGAGCAGTGCAGGATATGTTGGCTTGTAGTTGTCATAGGACATTTTTTCCTAAATCTGATGATTTGAAATACTGCAGACAAATTTTTTTTGTGTGTTGCAGGAAACACTTTCCTAAGTCTTAATAGATGATCGAGATTACAGACTTTTTGGTGATCTTATATATATTAATTGGATTTCTGCTTTGGTTAATATAGAGTGATGTGAGTTTTCTGGTTTCCATTATCCACTTTTCCTCAAAGACCAGGCAATTTTAGAGCTAAACTGAGGGGAAATAATAAAATTATTAAGTCTGACTAAGTACTTGGCATTCACTTGCAAGACTGGAAACAAAAGGTTTGCAGGTAAAAACCTAGATGTTTGCAGATTTGTTTGATATATTAATGTCATGTAATGAAACTTCCTACAGAGATGTCCATGACGTCTCTGATCAAGACCACTCATTCTAACTAGAACAAAACCAGTTTCAACATTTTTGATCTTTAACTTCTTCTTTTTAACAAACAGACTTCTAGAGTTTGGTTAGATAAATTTCTGATTTAAATGTCTTATTTTAAACTTTTGTTTTAAAGGATGACGGGAAAAGGTGATTTCCTAAGACTATTGGGAACGTCAAAAGAAATCATAGGTGAGTAGAAATTCAATTCTACTAGAATTCTAAATCAGGATAAAGAAACATTGGATGCTTCTTAGAGTGTCCTTGGTACTAGGTGGTGAAATAGTTTCAGAACAGTCATATAGAAGAAGTGTTGGGAAGAATTAAGTAACTAGAACAAGAAACTGGAAGTGTCCTTACCACACCATTCACTCTTCTTCCACAGAAATAGCAACATTTCCCAAAATTCTGATTAGTGTCCAGTTCAGAGGCAAGAAACAGCACAGTAATATTCCTCTGAAGGTCCCTCTGTAAAGCAGAAAATCCATCAATCATCCTGGCAGGAAAAGGAAAAGCAGTTTCCAGCAGAGTTTTAAATTCAAGTCATTAATGTAGTCTTTTGCAGACTGAAGGGAAGAACTAATGCCATGTAGACACCAGCTGCTGAAAACTTCAGCTCCTGTGCAAGTGTGTTTTTGTTATAAGCCAGAGTAAGCATATTCTCAGTCATAGGTCATGCTTGAAGTAGACAAGCATTTTGACACTTTCTGCTCTCAAACAGAATTAATGGATCCTGGAAAAATTGTCTTTCTGAGGAGCCTGCATGCCAGTACCTGCTCAACCTTAGCACAATAAATTGGTGTAATGTGGACATGCAAGTAGGTATGGATTGTAGAAGATTAAATCAGGAAACCATGAGAAAAAATAATGTACTTATTGGAAGTGATAATTCCTGAAAAAAAGCCTCTGCAGCTGTTTTCATGGCTGAATGTGTCTGAGCTACCCAGTGGCACAGGAACTTAAACTCATGCTATAGGGAAGTATGCCTGTATCTATGGGAATAGATCTTTCCAGCTTTAAATTAAATGCTTTTCCCAATTAATTATGTTAAATTTATGCAATATGTTACGATTACTGCTGGGTTAGTGTACATTTTAGAGTAGGTGGCTGTTTGGCAAAGTCTGTACTATCTACTTGCCCTAAGTTGTGGAGGAAATAATACAGGGGATTCTAGATGTATGGTTTCCATTAAAGTTTCTGATGAGAGCTACTAATATATTTAACTGAACAAATAAGAGAGGCCACCATCTAATGGAATGAGTTTAAGAATTGATTGACACTGATTTCCACTGTCTCTTCCCTTGAGTTTGTTGCTTGGCTTGAGTAGGTTTTGTAAGAGCTTAATTTGCTTTGCCATTTGAATCTTCCACTACTGGCAATAGTGGCATTGCTGTAGATGACTTAAAGGCAAAAAGGCTTCAGAATATTAAGTGTTTGGTTTATGGAATGAAGATCCTATCAGTCTGTGCTTATCCTTACTTTATTTTTAGAGAAAATCTCAAAATTTTCACTTCAAACTGGTTTAACAGAATGACTGACATTATGACTATTTAATTGACACACGTACCTGTTTATGATTGAAATGCTTAGAAGTCAGCTGTGAGAAAGTTAATTGTGTTAGGCCTTGCATAAACAAAATACTGGAATACTCTACATACTAGCCCCGTCATTTGGGGGCTAGTAAGTCAGATTTAGTATAATTGCGATGTTCCAGTTTCAGGGTGTGCAGATACATAAACACCTTTAAAAGGACTGTTTTCAGGAACAGTGGGCTTGAACTTCAAGGATTTCCACCAAAGTCACAATTTTCATGTAATCAACTTTGGAAATACTCTCTGAGAGCAGATTATAGTACTTTTGTAATCTTGTATTTACTGAAATTACACCTTTAAAAAAACCTTAGAGAGGTTTGGAGGGAGAGTGTTTCTGTTGGATCCTCTGCTGTATCTGGAAAAAGAACAAAGGCCTTTTGAGATTATCTCTACTTCCTCAGATTAGCTGGTCTGTCTCTCCCTACAAACCTTGCTTCTATTATATCTGTATATCACATTCACACCATCAGTACTGGGACTTAGAGATAAAACAACTCCTTGTAGTATTTCTTTAAAATCAGATTTCTGACATGATGGTGTGGCCATTAGTTGACCCAACAGTTTTAAAAAAAATGAAACATAATCGCGTCTATCTCTTATTTCCTGTGAGCTATGCAGGAAGTGTCTCAGAATGAAAGAAAAGCTCTGAATTTGCCAGATCATGAATCCGAACCTTGGTTCATGGTTCTTTCCTGTAGGCAAAATTATAGGTTTCTTGTAAACTTAAAGGAAGTGGAGTGAAGAAGTTCACCTGTGTGAGAGTGAGAGTAGCCAAATGATTGATTAGCTGTTGAGAAGAAAGCTGTGCTTTGGGCATTATTTATTTCCAGAGGTACTAGAGGAGCGTGATGGGTGGATCCCAGGTGGCAGATAAGACCCCCCCCCAGCAGGTGGGGGGAGAATCAGAGGGGCAGATGCAAGAGAAACTTGTGTGCTGAGGTAAGGAGAGTTTAGTAACAGAGAAAAGAAAAAGAAACCAAACAACTGATGCAAAGGCATCACTCACCACCTCCCACCAGCAGCCGATGGCCAGACAACCTCTGAGTAATGGCTTGTTTTGACACACCACCACCACCCCCAGTTTTATCACTGAGCATGGTGTTCAATAGCACAGAAAATCTCTTGGGTTATTGAGGGGCAGCTGTCCTGGCTGTGGCTTCTCCCTCCTGCCCACCCCAGCCTTCTCCTGGGGCCAGAGAGAGAAGCAGGGAAGGCCTTGAGGCTGTGCAAGCACTGTCCAGCAATAGCTAAAGCACTGCTCTGTTATCAGCACTGCTTTAGTCTCAGATCTAAAACACAGCATTGTTCGGGCTGCTGTTACTAAAATCAGCTCCATCCCAACCACTCCCAGTGCCACAAGTGTTACCCCAAACAGAGCTGGGGGAAGACACTGGTATTTTGTAGCGTTTACACAGCCTTTGGAATTTTCATTTAACAGAATAAAAGCAGGCAAGGATTTTATTCTTTCTCTATTTTGGTATGAGGAGCCCTGAAGCAATGAGGTACCAAGAGGTTTGCTCAAAGTTGCATATAATATCAAAAGATTATGAACTGAAGAAGCACAAAATCCTTGAGCTAAAAACACTGAAAACACTTTGGAAAAGAATAGTTTTCAGGAGGTAATGTCTGATAATAATAGCACCAGAATACATTCATGACTCCTGCTAATAGAAAAAATTATGTTTAGAATAGTCAGAAAACAAAATTTATCTCTTTCCCAAGTTTACCCATGGATTAATGTCAATCTATACTAGAAGAATCCACATGGAAGACATTTTCCAGCCTCTCCTTTCCCCATCTTTATTAATGATGTCCCCAACCTCAGCAAAATTCTCAGAAGTACCTCTCCTGCACAGCAATATAAGCCAAATGGAACAAGTCTCTACCAGAGCAGCACCTTTAAAATTTCACAGCGTGTCTCCGTAACAGCTACAGGATGGCTTTGCCACAGGGGAACTCTGGTATCTGTCATGTCAGGCTTTTCTGTAGCTCTGACAGAGCACATGACATTCAAAGTGCTGTTATCCCCAGGGTGATCACTGTGTATTTATTCCTACAGCAGCCTACACAGGGGATTGCTACCCAAGAGGGATCTAATTTTCTTGGGCAGAGGCAAATGGAATTGAGAATCTGACCTTCCTGTGCATTGTGAGAGAACTACAGTGATAAAATGGCTTTCCTGGCTGCTCTGTGTGGGAAGCACTCTGTGAGTCTTGTGCCCTGTTGAAAAGAGGAGATGGCTTGAATAGAGCAGAGAAGTGCTGTCCCTGCTTGCTGTGAACCTTGTGCTGCTGTTTCAGTTTGGAGCTGCTCGGTGCTCCAAGGAATTTCATGGGCTGTTCATCACTAATGCACAGATGCTGGAAGCCTTGTCGGAGGAGTCAGCCTGGTGCTGATTTGGTCCAGATTTGTCGTGCTGTGGCTTTAGTCTTACAAAGAAACTTGGAGTCTTTGGGATCCATGAGGGCAGATAATGGAGAAGGGCCCTTGTGTCTGCTCCTATCCTTGTGTACACAGGCTTTTCCATGTGTGGAAATGAGTAATGTCCATAATTGTGCCCAGCCCTCTGACAGTGTCAGCCTTGCAGTGACTATGCCCCATATGGCTTGTCTACAGACTGGATAGATTTAGTTAAATACAACATGAGATGTGATAGAATGGGGAAGTGATACCTTTTCTCAAAGTGTAACATGCTTAATATGATGGTGAATGGCAAAAGTGTATTATTACTGTTACTTCTGAAGGGTGATGTTGACTAATTTGAATAAATGTACGTCATTTATGGTTCTTGATTTCAAATTTGTGTGAGATGTATCCTTCATTTTCCCAGCATGTTCCTCACTGTTTTTAAAGCAATATGATATTATTTGATTATTGCAGACAATGGGAAGATAGTGGATGTAGCAACTGGTATGGAGGCAAACAGGGAAATGCCTGCACCATGTGTATTTGTTACGAGTTATGCCAGGGCAAGCTTAGTCTGGATACTAGGAAAAATTTCTTCACCAGAAGGTTTATCAAGTGCTGGAACAGGCTGCCCAGGGCAGTGGTGAAATCAGCATCTCTGGAGGTATTTAAAAGATGTGTAGTTGTGGCATTGGGGATGTGATTTATTGGTGGACTTGGCAATGCTGAGTTGACAGTTGGACTCAATGATCTTAAAGGTCTTTTCCAACCTAAACAATTCTATGGTTCTATGAAATATGTACTCTTGGCTGGTGGTGATCCAAAGTGCAATGTAGTTGGTTAACATGCAGAAATCATCCTGCTGCTTACATGAAGCAAACTGTTCCAAAAGATTGTTTTTCCGTATTTTTGCTCCTTCACTGAAGCAGAGAAAACCACCCAGCAACACTCTTGAGGCTTGTAGTGGTCGGGATTGTACCGAAAGTGGTTGAGAATGGGCCCCCTTCACACACCAGTTGCTTGTGGAATCAGGCTGGCAGATTATCCTGCTTCCCAGACCATGTGATGCAGCATCCAGCTTAAAAATTGTACATATGCACAGCCAGCCTTTGGTTCACATCCTCATTTCTATGCAAGGAGCTTTTAACGTTCTGTATTTCGAGCAGCATTGCATATGTAACCTTCCATGGGTGGAGCAAGCAGCTCTGCAGCTGCTTTTAGGTCAGGCCAGCAGCCTTGGTCCATTCCCAAGCGCCATCAGGATCCTGGGACAGTGGCCAGGGCCCTTGCTGACCCTGACACTGCCTCACTGCTCCTCACCTCCCTCCCTAGGGACTCATCCAGGAAATCCCCAGCTGCTGGCTGTCCCTGGTTCCTGCCCAGAGAGCTGCTCTGTGCTTCTGGAATGACTCTTGTGGGACCATGGCTTTCATGGGTGAGTGTGCTGCCCCTGCCTGCTTTGCTGTCCCCCTTGTTTTGTTAAGGTAACCAAAATAATGGAAGTGCTGCTTTGTATGCTCCAGATTTTTGTGTTAATTGCCTGAGGCACATAATGCATGCCCTGGCGCATGGGTTTGGGCATATATCTCCTCTTTTCATCACTTTCCTCCTTCATAGCAGGCTGCTAGTGAGGCTTCTGGAAGAGCAAAATCCTTAGCCAAGCCATGTGCATATTGTCAGATCATTAAGCAAATAGTCCCCTTACTATGCTCTTAAACATGTAGCTGTTTTACCCTGAAAAGACACCCAGGAACCCATTAACACACTGGATAGCAGAGATCAGAGTGCAGGAGGAAACAAACTTCATAATGAAATAAATCCTCAAATCTCTGTATGGAGCCTGCTTATGAGAGTGTCTGAGTTGCTGCTAAAAGTACAGAATAACAAAAAGAACATTATGGCATTAGCTCTATTTTATTTTCCCCAAGAAAACTTGGGTTATTTTACTTGCCACGTGCCTGCTGTTGTTTTTTTTTTGTCTAAAGTCTGTGTGGTGCACTGTACTTGGAAGAAGTGGAAGTTGAAATTTTGCCATACGCTTGAAAACAGTTAGCCTGTACATACTGAAAGGTTCAGCAACATTTATCACTGTTGCTCTTTGGGTGTTTCCATTTAAAATTCTAAAAGGTGGTGTCAACAAGCTTGTGTCAGGAGTTCAGAAGATTTGCAGTGACATCCTGCCGTGCACAGATCCTGACATAAATGATGCCAGGCCCCCTTAGCACACCTCTGTGAAGAACATCTCCACTTGGATACACTCAACTTAAATATTCATCTCTGCGCCATGTTAATGTTTAGTTGAGTATCTCTTCTTGTATGATGCCAATTTACACACAACAGTCAGGCCATTTAATGGCACAATACTTCCTAGACACCTCCTGGGAAAATGAGGCATGCTAGAGCTGTAGAATGTGGTATTGATTTCTTTCTTTGCATAATCTGAACTTTGTTTCTGGTTGTATCTATTTAACAAGGCACAGCGTGTTCTCAAGTCTATGTGCCAAACAAGCAAAAGCACAAGTTGTAGCTCTGCAGTTTCCACCATCAGGGTTCAGTGCTCAGGACTGTCACGTTTCTTGTTCTGGAGGTCCCCAGTGCATTCCTTGATGTGTCAGCCAGGAAAATGGCTGTCATGGCTGTACTCGGGACTTTCGGAAATTTTCTTGCCACCAAAAGAAATCTGACTGAATCTGAACTTAACCATGTTAGTGCAACTATAGGAAAACTTCTGAGAACATTTTGTTATGGGTAAGGGCAGAGTCTGAAACTGAGACTTCATCACAAACTCGTGAAAATCTATAGGATGCAGTTTGTGTGCCTTTCCCCTCTGTGTGACACTGCAAACTGAGAGGAGTGGTTCCCCTGGCTGCTGTGCATGACTCTGCACTTATGAGATTGCTTTTCTGTGTGAGATGGCTGGGCGTGTAAAAATAGCTCTGCTTACTCAGATGCACCTGATGCCTGCAGAAAAATACCACTGGATGGTAAAGCTGGAACACCTTGTGCTTCTTTCCCATAAGCAGCAGCAAACAGAAAGCAAGATTAAAAAGAATGGGGAGAAAAATTACTTCATTTTCAGCATTCTGGGGGGTTTTCAGCATTTTTTTTTTAGCGTTTTCTTTTTTCTCATTCCTTTTCATGAGTTCAGTTATTTTTTAGGGCATGGAGGAACCATTCATTCTTTATTCCTTTGCCAGGGTGATGCCAAACCTATATTTCTGTAACTTGGGATCTTTGTAAAAACGAGTTCTTAATTTGTATTCCACTTTATCTGCCCAACTGAGACATCTTTTATAGACACTAACATTCCCATTGGGGTCATTGCAAGGAACAGAAGATCCTGCTGCCTCAGTGTGTTATTCCCATGTAAATAGAGATTTTCCCTGAAGGCTAATTACAGGCTTTTAAAACAATAAAAACATTTCCTGTAAGAATTCTGGAGTAAGAATTTCTTACTCGGTATTATAAAATGTTATATAGAAATAGAAATGATATTACATATCATAGGAGCTGTTGATACATTGTTGGTTCACAGTTGTGTGCATGTGTAGACACACACACAGAGCCAATGCTGTACAGTCTTTGCAAATAGAGTACATAACTGATACAACATACTGGAGAAATCTAGATTATAAAGTGACAGATTATATTCAGATGCATCCCTCACTCTATTTAGAACAGTAATGAGTTTTTTTGGTTACTCTGGATCCTTGATTGTTGAGCTGGGGCTGTGGGGTTTATTTTGTGTGTCTCACAATTCAACCTAAGGCAGTGTACTTCAGTACATGCTGATAATTATCTAATCTTGTTTGAAACAGTCTTCTTACCAAAAGATTATGCATTGCACCCATTTACTTCAGAAATACCGTGAGTCACAGCATCAGAGAGAAACTGAAACTGAAATCACTCGTCCAGTTAATATATTTTTTATCAATTTTTATTCTAGGGGTACCCAGATAGTTTGCTAACACGTTAGGGCTCTGGATGTTCTTGACATGTTACTCAGGCGCCATAGCTCAAAGTTCTAACACCACATGGCCAAGATAAAAAGGAAACACTATGATCAGTTCCATTTTCTGGTTAGTTTCTCCATTAAAAAACCAAAAAAGACCGAAACACAACAAGGAAACAAACAAAAACCCCACCCAAGAAAAACAAACCAAGAAGTACAGGAATGTTACTACAGAGGTCAGCAGGAAAATGACTAGTGAAAAATCTTCAAAGTGAATTAGTCACAAGTAAGCAACCCTGTGGGGTCTATTTAATTCCAGTCAACAGGATTTTAGTATTTACAGGAGCATTTCTGTAGTGGTTCTTAGCAAAGTTCCCAGCAGGCTTCAAGAAATGAAACCATCATATTCTGGTAATGTATAGACTTGTGTTGAACTGACATCCTTCTCAAAACATAAGTTATTTTCATCTTTATTGCATCATGATACAGCTGTATGAAATCTGTAATACAAAGAGGTCCAAATCATACTTTACAGTAAGGTTTGTAAACATTTTCCCATTACCAGTTGTTCCCTTTCTCTGTTCTTTTGTGATCTAAATGGGGGACTGTGACATGTTTGGTTTTCAGTAAAGTAAAAGGAAGTGCACACAATGAGTTTACCAGGTTTGTCACCGCAGGCTAATAAATTGATTTGCCTCATCTTTGTAGAAGCCACAGTCTCACAAGAATTTTCTAATTCAGTACAAAAAGAGAAGAAAAATCCCTGTAGCCTAATTAATAAATGTATTCAGTAGAGCCCTTTCTAAAATGTTGAATAAAGTGAAACATTCATCAGAACTGGTCCAATTACCAGGAAACTGTTGCAGATTTCATTTAACATTTATTAAACATTGATATTTTCTCAAATTATTGATTTACATCTAATAAAAAATATAAAATGTTTATCTGGCTCAGATAAAGTGCATTGTAGATTGCTATTCCTTAGCAGCAATGTTACCTAGAGTCTTCATCTGCTTTTTTATGAGCTTACAGAGATAAGGGAGATTTCTTATTCCCTTTTTAGTGACAGGAAACTTTAGATGAAGAGTAACTAAGGAACAACTAAAAAATCTAAGCAGATAAAAAACAGGTGTACTAACTATTATATAAAGGAGCCCAAATAGAGAAATTTAATGGGGAGGGGGAGGTGTCAGAAAGAACGTGAAACAAAATGAAATCTAATACCTGTTCACTGTAAAGACACAGTTCTGTTTCATAAGCCAGTTCTGACATCACCACTCATTTTTCCACACTACTGCCACACGTTTTTGTCTAGAAAGAAGATAAAGGTGAATCAAAAATGCAAGGCCAAAAAGCGTTTTCACACCAACAGGAGAATGTGCTCTTTCACAAGTTTCGTCTGTGTCATCGTTTTCCCATAATGTACGGTGCAGTTTATACACTGCCTCTCAGTTTCCTTCTGTGCTACCAGTAAAGTTGCTGTGGTTTTAGTAATGCTGTTTACTGTGGCCAGTGGAGGGAAAAAACTCCAGCTTTTGTTCTAGAGAAGGAGGCAAATTCGATACCAGAGATTCAATTCTTCCTCTCGCAGATTTTTTCTCATGTCACTTCAAATAAGCCTGACCCCTGCTTCAGTCAGCTAACTTAAACTTACCATGGCAAGGCCATTGAAACTAAGTTTATCATTCATCTGAGTTTACACTGACACCATGACTATGATGTCCTTTCCCACAAATGTTCAGGTTTCTGTTTCTGTCCTGAACTCTTTCATTTTTAGCTCTCAGCCACTTTCCTTCCATTATTATGATAGTACCGAACGTGTTGATGTGTGTTCAGACTTAGTATTTATTTATTTTCAAAAATAATGGAAAAAAAGTCCATCAGATTGCTGTGAAGTCAAAGAGATTATGGAAGAAGCTGAGAATTGATACTGTTAAAAAAGAACTCATTTGCTGTTCCTCACTTCCAGTACAATACTGGACGCTTTGGTGGAGCAGTGCCTTGAAATTGGCAGTCACTGGAAATCTTCAATTCTAAGTGGCATTTGTGATATCTTTGATAAAATGTCCTGTACAGTAATAGATTGACACTGAAGAGATATATCAGAACTTGTCCGTATTTTTAGTAGTTTTGTTGCTTTCCTTGTTTGGTGTTATGGAAATGCATGGTAGCAGAGGGAAACAGTGGAAAAATTTGACTCTTCTACTCCCTTTTCACAGCATTTCCCTGATCTTCAGTATTGGAAACCTGGATATATTTTATCACTCATTTCCTTCCTGATCTGTAGAGAAGCTTTAGTCTTTGTCCAGGTTGTCAGGTATCTATATCCAGTGGACTCTGTTTTTTGACTCCTGTTTTTGGGGAGGACTGCCATCCCCAACAAGAGCAAAGCTGTTTTGGATCTGCTGCTCAACAATAACTTGATCTCACCCCCTTTACATGTGCAGTAGTTCTTCTATGGTTCAAAGTGGTCCTGGGCAGTGTCCTCAGACACAAATACTACCTCATCAATATAACTCAGTGAGTTCCAGAAAAGTGAGATCCAGAAATTCATTCAAAAATAAACTGACAAAAGTATAAAGCACTGAGCATTAGATCAGTTTTTGCTTGTTAGTGGCTGAATGCTGATTAGGCTTTCCCATGCATTACACTCTCACAATTTAATCCTACCAGGAGAACCACATCACCCAGCCCACACTCTCAGCTGGTATTGATGATCCACCTGCCACACAGTCCAGAACCATAGAGTGCTGTGTTTTGCTCTGCTGAAGGATGTGTGGATCCCTCACCCCAGCTAATAGACAAACCTCCTGGATAATTCTGCTTCTTCCCCCGTGCTGGGAGTGCTGGTGGTTCCTGTTGGCACCTCTGCAGCCCATCTGCCATGCTCAGTTGTTCCTCACTGCTCCGTGCCTCAGCAGGGCATCCAGCACGGCCTGCTGGTCCACGTGCCTGTCACAAGCAGGGCTCCTACATATATCCAAATCAGTTTGTGCTATTCACAACAAAAAATTAATATTTCCTGTAGCTAAAGTTACAAGATCATAAGGCCATGGTATTTGTGCTGGTATTGTTTAGATGGATGAAATTATATTTCTGTTACCCTGAATAAAGAAAAGGGAAAAAAAAAAAAAAGCAGAGGAGGATTAAATGTACATTTACAGGTTTTTTTCTTCTATACTTTCTTTTCTACTTAAACTGTCCATATATTAAATTTATCTCTGCAGACTGCTCTAGCATAATCCTATTTTGGACAAGTTCTCCATTCTTTTCCCACACTTGTGCAGAAGATTACTGGGGAAAAATGACAAGTTTGTTCACTAGAAGTTCATGTAAACATACAAATAGTTCATCATGCATATATGCATATATATTTATAGACAACAAGTACGTGTACATATTTATATACACATATTTTGTGTACGCCCTTGTGTGTACATGATGTGTATGTATGTGTTTATATATATTTCTATACATATATATACATACATACATATATATACACACACACACAACACCATAGTGATCAGACCACATATTTTCCCATTTTTACTTTCCTGTATGAGACTATGGGAAAAGCAACAAATATAGCATTTGGAAAAATAGAAAGCATGTGAAAATCAACAGAGGAAAACTGGCAAGACTAGTATTTTCCCATACCTCTAATCTAATCTGCTCTAATTGTTATCCAAAGCCTTATTCCATAGCCAGCCAATGATCTTTTCTTTCCTTCTTGCCAGTTCCACACTCCCCTGTGGCCTGACTGCAGTACAAAAAAAATTACATTAACTCAGTAATAAATAAATACCACTTGCTTATCTGTCTTGGAAAGAGCAGTGGCTGCAGCTGGAGGGGAAGGGAGGTCACACAGCAGGTCCTGTGCTGAGAGGGGAGGGTGACAGCAGGCTCCACCAAACCTCCCTGTTATATGAACTTGCCTAAGTCCATAACTGACCTTTCAGTCTTCTGGCTTGGGATTTTTCCACTGGCAAAATGCAAGGATGAGAACTACAGGCCAAGAAATTGGGGGAGGGGGAAGGAAGGAAGGTGCGGAAGGAAGGCGCGGAAGGAAGGCAGGAAGGCGCAGAAGGAAGGAAGGAAGGCGCGGAAGGAAGGAAGGAAGGCGCAGAAGGAAGGCGCGGAAGGCGCGGAAGGAAGGAAGGCACGGAAGGCGCGGAAGGCAGGAAGGAAGGAAGGAAGGAAGGAAGGAAGGAAGGAATTCTTCCCACAGCACGGTGGCAGGGAAAGAGGAGAGGAAGCAAGAGGTGCACCTGCAGCCTTGTGTTTCGTGCATTGCATGCTGAGGTGCTGTGCTGGGCTGCACCGGGGGGGTGTGCAGCTGCCAGGGTGTTTTGATTCAGGATGGAAACCCAGCTCCACATCCCCCTGCCACTCCAGGTCTCTGCCAAGCCTCAACAGCAGTCACAGGTTAGCAGCTGCACTGTGTCTGTGCACGGGGGTTGTAAAGAAAGGCCCATCTGATTCGTGCCATCTTCCCCGGTCTTACAGAGCACAGCTGCTCCTTCCCAGCTGTGTATATCACATCCCAGCAGCAGAGGCTTTTACCAGTGGGATACCACTTCTCTCTTCCCTTCCAGCAAAATGCAGCCATGTCCCATTGTATTTTCACGCTGCTTTGCACAAGCATTGCAAGAGCTGCTGGGGAGGGCTAAGACCGTGCACCTGAGGGTTAAAGCCAAAATAAACAGCGTTTGGTTATCGTCTACAGACAGAGGGTGTAGCTGGGGAGAGAGGGGATGCTGCGCTCCCAAAGCTCCCCGCTGCCAAAGCGCCGCTCCCCCGCGGGCGCTGCCTGACCCATCTCGCAATGCCAAGGTTTAAGGGCGAAACCATTATCTGACCGTCCTGGCTGACTCACAGTAAAGGAGAAAAGTCGTTCCGGGGAAGCCGAGGCTTTGCAGGGAACCCCTGCCCTGGTCTGGGAGCCTTCGGTGCCCTCTAGTGACAAGCCAGGAGCAAGTGACAGAGCCCGGGGATGCTCCCCTGGCGGCAGGGCAGCGAGGAATATAAAAGTAAAAATCATTAAACAAACATGTACCGTTAACCCTCTTGGCTTCTTTCGTGTTCATCAGCAATAATATTTTGTAATAAACTTTTTTATTAGTGTCATTAATTTTTTGGCTCTTTAGGAGGGATACCTTTTTAGCTTGGATGATAGTCTTTTTTTGTTATGTCTAAATATTTACAATATTCTTGCTGAAACAATAAATAATGGAACAGTAATGACTTCGCTTTTAAGAATTCCATTGTGCTGTCTGATACAGGTGAGTAGTTGAGATCAGCTGTGATTGAAATTCCCATTATCCTCTTACCTCCCTTAGCAATGCTTTACAAAGATAGCTTTCCCAGCACACTGATAAGAGCCCAGGTGGAAGCAAGTGTTAATCACAAAAGGAGGCAAAAATGCTGTTGCTAATACAGTGTTATCTGAATTTCTGAAATATCGCCACCCTTACCCCTGCTTTAGGTGGTAATTTTACACCACTAAACCTATGCCAGCCCTGGGGATGATTTCTGTGTCTTACAAATCACAGGCACCAGTTTAGACAAAATTTTTTTATTGCTTATTTGCAGGTGTTGATGGGGGGAGCAGGTTTTATTTTGTATGATGAAGGAGTAGGCTCATGTTCACTGGATTTTCCTGTGTGATCCATAGTTTCTCATTTTAAGTGACATGTAACCATGGACAGCCACACTCCCCTGGTCGATAGCTGTGCCACCTGTCCTGTCAGAGACGGGAGCTCAGTCCCTGGTTGTGCTTCTTGGCTGTGGAGCTCTCAGGGTAAGATACTCATAACTCTGTATTGTTGCTGAGGAGTGATGGATGACCTGCTATACTCTGCTGCTGAATGATGCTGATGACCTGCTAAATGAGGAAGGGTCAAATTTTTGGCAAGAGTAAGGCATGCAGCACCAGGTGGTTCTGCCCCATCAGTATGTGTTCCACCCAAAAGCTGCTCATGTCTTTTGTCCTAGAAGAAGGGGAATGCAACTGCATTTAGAGGCTCTTTCAATAGAAAATTAGCCCACAAATATTGGAAGGCCCTTGATCCTTACATTTTCATTGCAGATTACCTCCAGGGCAGGAAAAAACTTAGAAGAAGGTAATTCACGCTCCATTCTGCTAAGACTATTTCCTTGTCTGTAACACCTTGAATTCCTCCTTTAAATACTGATCACAGTCAGAGGTTCACACCTTACATCAAAAATCTTTTTTGTTGCCTTTCTCAGACTTCAGAATATTTACTTTTACATAATCATTAAGTCAACTCACATAAAAAAATTTTCAGTTCCTGATGAGTCATAATCATCAGTATAGTGCTTCCCACCCTGACTGTGGCCACAGGAGTCGTTACCACAAACCCTGCAGTTATTTATGGTGTCCACTTCTTAGAACACCGTGTCCCTTTACCCTTGTCTTGGTGTTTGACTGGTGAGAAACAACCACCCGAGTACAGAGCTCCTTACAGGTCCTTCTGTGTGTCTTTGTGGATATACTGAAACGCCACTGTGCCCCAGTTCAGAGGGTCACGGGCACACAGCCCCATGTTAGCCAATATTTATTTCTACAGTAATCATTTGCCAATGCTGTAAAATCCTGGGACTTATCTCAGCATCTGTTAATGTGACTCTGCATGTTGGATTTGCAACAAGCACACAGGTTGCGCTTGTCCCAGTCACACATCACAGCAAGTTTCACCTTGCCTCTGATGATGCACAGCTCTTCCCAGGCCTGCCTGAGGAATGCTTCCCCTTCCACCAGTCTTCCCCAGGCTGACAGTGATGTAAGTGCACAGAGCCTGGAGTTTCTCTAGAAGTTCTCAGATCACAGGATGAATGAACTTGAGCTCTAGACCGTGAAAAGAATGGGCTGTACATTTTTCACTGCAACAAAAGATAACATGTACAGGTGCTGATAGGCTGCATCAACCTGATGAATTGCATGGTGGATTAAAAAAATGAGCTGGCACAGAACTACTGTCTGTCTGTGAAGAAGCTGTTGATCTCTGGATCATGCATTCAGAATTAGAACCATCTGACAGCAATTTATCTCACAGCTGTCCTGAAAATGTTGGCTCAAAATTCATTGTGTTATTCTAAAAATATGAAAAAACAAATTACA
This sequence comes from Picathartes gymnocephalus, assembly GCA_013390045.1. Taxonomy (NCBI): domain Eukaryota; kingdom Metazoa; phylum Chordata; class Aves; order Passeriformes; family Picathartidae; genus Picathartes; species Picathartes gymnocephalus. Next base: position 70,208 of record WEKY01001332.1, read on the forward strand.
AAAGGGCAGATATTTTTAATGGTCTTGCAGGAGACAGCAGTACTAAACTTTATACAGAACAAAAGAGAACAGAAATTCCATATTATCATGGGAGTGTAATGGGGTCTAGAGCAGCACAAATCTTTCCTGCTGCATGTTGTAATCAAAACCCTTGCTATTCATAGAACAGAATGTTCAGCACTGTAGCTTCAAATCCTGTAGCGCAATAGGTATAGGGAGTAGGATGTGCTTTGTTTCCAGACAAAATCAGAAATACATCTCTCACATTTACCATATCTCAATAAAGTGAGAAACTCTGTAAAGTCCCTTGTCCATTTCCTTCTGCTTTGTCACTCCTGAGTAAACTTCCCAATTCTTGATGTTCATACTCCTGTATAAATACAAAATTATATATAATGGCAGTGGTATTTGCTGTCAAATATTTTCACTATAGGCATCAGAAAGCTTCCTAGTCATCAGCAGATTAAAGGCTGCAAGTGTGAAACAGGTGTGGCTTGGTTTACATATGCCTTTTGCATTTTGTTAAATAGATGAGTGACAGAACCACAAGGGAAATTTAGAAGTCAAGACTCATTCTAAACCTTCTTTTAAAGTAATCCAATATACATAATATATAAACATAAAGTAATTCAGCAGCTTGACCCAAAAAGTAGGAGCTCTGATCTCTTAATTATAACATGGAGCATTTTGCATATGTCAGATCTCATTTTCCTTTTTAGTCAAGTAGAGAAAATAGTAATTACCCTCCTCATAGGGTTGTTAATCCCTTTTAAGAATTTTTAAGCACTATAAAAATAAAAAAACCCTGTGATGGCATTCCTAGTAGGTATGTGGTTTGACTGTCTGCACCCTGGAGGGCTTGACTAGTTACCAGGGGATGCAATAACAAGGGTTTCAGCCACATCTTGATGAGCTGTTGTTACTCAGGACACATCTTTAGCCTGTTGCTATGTTATGAGAACTGCTGCCTTCACCACTGAGAGTTGTGCAACTTCCCTCTGGCTTCTAAAGTTGTTCTCTCCAAGGAATTCCTTTCTTCTGTTAACTGGTAATGGTTTCTCAGGCAACGAGTCCAGATGCTGGTGACTGTTTCACCTCATCCTGTTTTATTTTAACGTTAATGACACAATAGAAACAGTCAGACCACATCTTCTTTTTATCCTTCCAGAACTTTTATATATAAAGAACTTCTTTCAATTTAAAGTGTGGGTGCTTGTTGGAATCAGCTGAAAACCAAGAAGTGTCATTCATTGCACAGTTCTTCTCAAAGAAAAGGTGGAATAAATATCAGTGGACTAGAGAAAGAAGAGGGGAGCTAAGGCCAGCCCTGCTCTGGCCAGGACAAGAGCAAATAGGGCAGCAGCAGGGATGTGTAGGAAAGATACTACATCAATTTTTTGGTAACAGTTTTACTCCTTACATCAAAAAATCTCAAAGACTGATGTTCTCAAAAATAGGGAGAAAAACTTCACTCATGTTCGTGTGTTCCTCTTAGCTCACTCTGATGCCTTGCATTTTAACTTTCATATTTTCCAAATCCTGTAGTGCTTAGTGTGTAACTCTGAAGTGTCTTGTAGCCTGTGAGCTGCTGTTCTCTCACGTTAAGACAGACATAACAAAGCCTCTCCAAGCCGGCTCTCCAAGGACACCCAGAGTGTCCCAGGCCCAAAATGCGTAAACCAACATCTTGAGATGGGGGGGTAAGCTGGAGAAATTCCATCATTAACTAAAGTTTTAGTTGGCAAATTTATGCTGATGTGCAAATGGACCAAAACCTATAAAGGTGTGAAGAACTCGTGACCCATCATTCACCTTGGGGTCCAGTGTGTGAGCGGCCTCTGGCTCCCCAGGGTGTACCTTGGAAGGCCTTTCAAATAAATACCCACTTTTATTCTCTTACTCCTGTCTAGTCTCTGTTTCTAGGTAGCCACTTCAGGTATGAACTCCCCTTGGATACTCAAATACAATGGATAATCCTGCTCCCAGTAAAGCTTGTGGTAGACACCTTTTCGAAAGGGAAGAAAGAGTAGCATTTCCATTCCTTAAAAGAGTAATAGTAAATAAATACTGTACACAAAGGTGGCTTGGAAATGGAGGAGCCAGTTGGGTAAAGCAAGGTTTGATCTCCTCTTGCAGTGTCCTAGAGTAGAAAATTGATTTTTCATGTTGTACACAGAAAGGCTTTATCCTGAGTGTGGGCATGCCCAGCTGATGGGCTGAGAGTATTTAATGTAATTGTTTAATCTAACAATCTAATTATCTGTCACCAGTTTACAGTTGTCAATCAATCATCAATTTCCTATTTATTGGTTCAACAAACAATACTAATTTTTTAATTAGCTAAATTGATAAGTGGTGTTTCCCTAAATGGGGTGCTCTGACCCTTCTGGGGCTTCGAGAAGTACAAAGTGCAAGAAAGCACAGGGGGAAAAATGTGCTCGTACCCTGTGTTTTCCCCCACCTCCAGCTGCCTGGAGGGGCGCTGCAGGGGGAAAATGGGGCAGGAGGAAGGAAATAGTATTCCAAAGTGGATGAACAGGATGGAGAGGGGCGGGGACCAGGTGGGAAGGGCTGGGAAACAACTGAGTGAGAAGAGCAGAAGCATGGGTGAAGTGTTATCCAGGAAGGAATAGAAAAGGGAGCAGTTGTGTCCGGTATGGCTAAATGGACACGGGAGGAAAGGAACAGCCCCAACGGAGCTCGCTGGCTCGGGGCTGCCCGAGCGCCGGGAGCGGCAGCGGCTCCGTCCCCGCTCCCAGCGCGGGCTGCAGGTGGTGCAATTGCCTCGAGAAACGCCTTTCAGGCCTGCTGAGCGATTTCCCACAGTGGTTTAATCACAGTCACGGAAACTTTCCCCCCTAAGCACTGGTTTGATGGCAGAACAGGCAAGAGGGTTACCCTAATTTTAATTTCATCCTAAACCCTTCCTAACCCTTTGATAAGCGTAGTAAATCCCCAGGTCATAGCACTGAGAGTTAAGCCATCGTTCCTGGAGACGGTGATGTAACTGCTGGTGTATTCCTTTATCTCATCTACAGTTTAATTAACAATTTTAGACCCTGCAGTCAGACTTAATAATCTATACAGACGTCTCCTCTTGTAGATAATGATCAAGTCGATTCAGCCTGAGGGATGCAAGTAGAATCTGCACACAGATTCATGCAATATGTTACACAAGGAGCCGAAAGAGACAAAAATAGCTAAAGAAATAAAAAATTCATGTTACACAGTGTTCTTTTAGTCTTTTTTTTTTTTTTTTAATGTGCCACTATGAAATGAAGTGAGCAGATACAATAATTTCATTGCTTTGGCATTTTGTTGTCCTTTCTGCAGAATTACAGGGCCCTTTGGGCCTCCTGTTAGGTTTTACCACCTATAGCTCCATGGCCAAAAGGTCAACACCTATAGACTTGCAGTAAAATTACATTATAAACAGTCTATATTATTAACAACCATGGCAGAGCTGTCTTTCAGTGGGTGAGCTGTTGTCTGGATATCTCATGAAACATTGCCAAACATCCTGGAGTAAGAGCCTCCTCCCTGTCACTTTGAAGTCCATGGGACTTTTGATGTTGACTTCATTAACAGTAGGATGAAGCCTTTATGTTGTCTATGTATGGTATAAAGCTGACCTTTTATTGAATCACTGTTGCTATGTGAGTCAATCATCGCTTTGATGCATCATCTCCTCACTCCCTTTAAGGCAATTCAAGTAAATGTCACCTGAGGTGCAAGCTGAGGAAATTCCTGAGACAGAAGAGCAACAAGTTCAGGGAACACGCTTCTCTATCTTTTTAATTCTTCTTTTCCCTTTGCACATATCTTTTCCTACAAGCATTGCTCTTTGTGAAAATACATAGTCCAATGCTTGTAAAAAGATTAGAGTCTGTGTCAGTGAAGAAGTGCAAGTGTTTACTGAAATGAAAATGCATGTTTTATAAATCTTGTCAAATCTTGTAGGAAAACTCCATGTGAAGTTCAACAAGGTGAAACAATTCTTCCAACCTCAAGAGTTGCTTGAACTTGTAAAGCAAGGTACTGAGTCATGTCACAGGGGACATGGGGATAGCAATAACCTCTTTTATATCATAGAATCATAGAATATAGATCATAGATATAGAATCCTACAATGGTTTGAGTTGGAAGGGATTTTAAGGGTCATTTAGTTCCAAATCCCTGCCATGGGCAGAGACAATCTCCCCTAGACCAGGTTGCTCAAAGTCCCATCCAACCTGGCCTTGAACACTTCCAGGGAAGAGTCAGCCACAACTTCTCTGAGCAACCTGTTCCAGTGCGTCACCATCCTCACAGTGAAGAATTTCTTCTCTAAAATTATATTTAATCTAAATCTACACTATTTCAATGGACAGCCATTCCCCCTTGTCTTATTACTATGCCTTTTTGATGTCCCTGTCAGAAGTCCCTCTCCAGCTCTCTTATAGGTCCCCTTTAGGTACTGGAAGGTGATGCAAGGTTTCCTCAGAGCCTTCTCCAGGCTGAACAACCCCAACTCTCCCAGCCTGCCTCCATAGGAGAGGTGCTCCAGCCCTCTTATCTTCGTAACCCTCCTCTGGAAGTGCTCCACCACACAGAGCTCCATGGCCAAAATGCCAACAGCTGTAGGCTCCATGTCCTTCTCATTTTGGGGGCCCCAGAGCTGAACACATTCCTCCAGGTGGGGTGTCATGAGATCAGGGTATAGGGCAGTCAGTTGTTGAATTTTGTAAGCAGAAGAGATTATGGAATTGTTCTGAGTCATAGTCATTAATAAAATAGGCTTTGCTTATAATTCAGCTTCAATTGCTTTGGTAATGTTGTAAATATTTACGATTAGTTCTTTATTACTCATATGAGAAACATAACTAATGTGCAGCAATCTTCTCTAGTGTTTAATTTAAAATCAGGATGGAGAAATAGCACAGAAATAAGTTTCTTTGATGTTCGCATGGCACTGACTCCCTAGAATGGAGTGATCTATAAAACGTGAATCTTCTCTCACCTGTGTTGGTATCCTGATGCGACTGGAAAATTACAGTTCTATTCTTCTCTACAGTTCTATTATTCCCTCGGAAATAATATGTTTTATTTTATGGAATAAACAGATTCAAAATCTCAGATATAGCTAGAAGGCTTAATACATGTAATCTTTTGGCTCACTTTCATTTGTCCTTAATATTCTAGCTGGCATTGGCCTTATTTGCCTCTATATCTATATATGTTGTGTAGCCTTACCATATATCACTCACCTCTCCCAGTGCAACTGTTCAGAGGTGTACACCAGCCTTTTGCAGTCAGTGGTTAATACACATTTATCATTTTTGACTTTTTAGTATCCTTTCATCCATCACACATGCATTCAGTAACTAGTGAGACAATCAGCTCAGGTAAACATTTCTGATCCCTTTGAAGGGGCAAGAATATGGGGATGTTATGTAAGCCAAGAATATCAGAAGTGACTTGAATTTTGGGGGTGAATAGCTGAGTCTGTTGATGGCCAACACAAGCCACAGGGCTGATTTTCCAAAGCAGGTGAGATACATGCTTTTTGAAAGTCAGGTTCTTCTACAAGATCTCAGACTAGACATCTAAAGAATGAGTTGCTGAAGCTGCTTCTGGAAATCCTGACCAGTGTGCTTGGTCTGAAGTCACACAAGTTCAAGGCAGGGAAAAATTAGTAACTGACTCTTGCTTTCAAGTGACCTGTGATGCTTCCTTTGCCTACTCATTAGATTTCTGAATGGCTTTTGTCTGGTCTACCCTTTTTCCATCTTGTAATTACTTAATGAGATTCATCATCATCTTGCTGCTGATTTGTCATTAACATTCCTTTCCTGTGCTGCCTCCCCCCAGAAGCAGACCAGTCCCTATGCTGGCCTGCTGGTGCTGTCACACCAATTACTTATTTATTTTCTCATATTTCCTTTCTTTATCCTTCTGTGTTCCACATTGCACTTGAACATGAAACTCTTCAACACAGGAACCAATATTTTTCATTGCACAGCATCTAGAATAATTATGTCTGAGTTTAAAAATTAGGTTCTTTGGGGTTCTGTGGGGTTCATTACACTACTACTATTACTAACTACTAAAGAATTACAGGACTTGCTGATCATCCATGTTGGTTTTTCAGTTAAAAGTCAACCAAGTGCATTGAGTTCATGAACCTGATGCTTGAATGCATTAGGGTGGGATTACTGCTGAAAGTTATTTCCAGTTTTTAAGTCAGAGCTACCAAATCTGTGTATTAGGGTGAGAATCCACCCTTAAGGGGAAGGAAGCACCCAAGATTCTGAGCATTTCTCAGATCATGGACCGCTCTTGGGGCAGGAGGGAGGCACCACCACCATCCATCCTGTGGCTAAAGTCAGCTTCTCTGGGCCTCTGCACTTGGGTAGGACTAAAGCAACAGCACTTACTCCAGATGACAAAATTTATCTTTTTTTTTCCTGTACTAAAATACTGTTTTTTGCCCGAGGATGCCCTCGCACGTCAGAATTGCCAGAGTATTTTGTGTATGAGGCTCCAGAACTACCTCTGTGAGGTTTATAGCAAAGAATTTTCCATAGTCGGTGCACAACCCTCATTCTTACAGTCAGTTAGAAGGATGAAGCTGCCTATGCCTAGAACATTTTTTATCACAGTAACAAAACATGTAATTTTTTTTCCTCATTGATACATTTAATATTTATGGATATATCAGTTTGTTTTTCTCTGTAATATACAGAAAGTAAAAATTCCTGATGCACTCCCACCTGCTCCAGTTTCTTGGTCCAGCTGGAAAGCTGTGTCTCTACATTTTTCACAAATAGACAAACACTGTTCATGCTCAATGATGTACTTTGCAGACCCTGTCCTTCCTTAAAACCTGGTTTAATATTGAACACATTCTGTAGTTTTTGTTATTATTTAATGGAAGTCCTGAGTAAATCATAGTCATAAACCGCTCAGGAATTCAGTTTTATTAACCAATTTTCTCAATTTTAGTAGAATTATATAGCACACAATAATTTATCCTTACAAAAATCACTTTCAAGAGTAGGGACCTTGAATGTCTCATTGTCCTCACAATGAGGCAGAGAAGTTAAATCTTACTTAGGTCAGACATAGTTGCTTCTCATAGGTATTACTGATGCAGCATGGTCATATGAATGATTGAAGTGCCTGTTTGATCTTTTTGCAAAGAAAATGACTTTGAAAAGGACCATGACCAAGAGTTCTCATGGTTTCCTGAGTGTGTTGACCTGGACCCATGGGTTAAGTGAGGCACATCAAGCTGCGAGTGCTGGGCACTGAAGCGTCTCATCCGCGAAGGTGCTGATGTCACTGTGGTGTAAAAATGTGCCACAGATTCTGTTATTTCCATTGAGTCCTTATTCAGGTCCAAATTCAGCACAGAAAATGGGCCTGTCTTATTTTAGGCATGCAGATAGTCTTAGTGCTTTATTTTTAGTTTTGATATTTTTTCCTTGTTGAGCTTGAGTGACTGCTTGCTAACTTTGACATCTAGATTTCTTTTACTATTCTTTACATGTTTCCTGGAACAATCTTATGTCTTCTTTTTTTAAAAAAACAAGATATCAGAATACCTGCACAAAGGCATCTAGGTGGGGGTTTAAAATTCTTTTCTTGTGTGTTATTTTCCCCCATCAGATGAGAGAATGTACTTTGTCAATATTTCTTTAATATTCCTCTTGCAAACGTATTTTTTATATCTCCAGCTCAGTATTGGTGTATTTCTTTGTTGACATTCTTGTCCTTGTGTCTTCACAATATCTGTATTAATATGCATTCACAATAATCTTGTGATTTCAGGTAGATCTATTATCTCTGACTTACAACTGGTGTCTCTGATCTGGACATATTAAGTGTCAAATGACCATCATTTTAAAGATTTGATGACTTTAGTGAGCACGGTGTTTTGCATGTTCATTTTCTTTGATTGTGATGGGTTTTTTTCTCCTTTCTGGAATAATTTTCCCCATTTACTAGACAGTTTACAATTTTTTCTGCTTGGAAGGTAAGAACCCTACTAATTATACCATTATTAGCTGCCCGTCCCTGATACATTTCCCCCTTTTGTTGAGGAGGAATATTCACCAAATGCATTCAATAACACAAGCAAAACCATTATGCTATCACGCAATTAAAGGCTGAATTATAATGCACTTTCATGTGTGCACATAATGAATTTAATTAATTACATTTATCTATGTTTCCCAGTTTTTGAGGCCTGGACTTCATCACTTTTGCATTTTTCTAAGTAATTTTTAAAATAATATTGTAATTATTAAACAGATTAACAGATGTATTTTGTCACTTAGATTTTATTCCTAGGTTGTCTCATGGTGAAGTTTATTTACAGAGATGTGCATACCAAACACCACAAAGAGGCCTTTAGTGATCATGGCCAGAAACACTTAGACTTACGATTTCTGGACTTGTTGCCTGATTTTGGTAGAGGAGATGCTCCAGCAGTTGTAGACTCTCCAATTTATTGGAATCTCTTGACCTTTTCTAACCCCAGATCTGAAATTAGTGATGTGGCATGGGTTGATGCCAGATGGATTTCTGCTGGGGACAGCCACAGATTGAAATCCCTGGTCCTTGCTGCCCAAAACTCTCATCTTAACACCAATCCCAAACTAGCTTATCAACCCCTTTCACACACCATGTAAAGTCTGCCATATCAACTCCACTTGACTTTGGTATCTGTGGCAGGCAGGAACCAGTAAGAATAAATTTAGTATTAACTTAAATTGGTTTTTGGGTCACAAAAGTTACTATGATTCAGAATGGGATAAAAACATGTCCGGGACTTAAATTTGCCACCCAGACTGAATTAGGTTTGGACTTGGGATTAACTAAAGGTATCTGGGTCGGCTGGGAGAGAGTTGGGCTTAAGGTTTAGGTGATGGAAGGGGGTGCAGGCAAGAAAAGTCAGTGAGTTTTAGTTACTTCTGGATCTGGCAAGGGTTGCAAGGTTTGATCCCAGGTGTGGCCTCTTTGATTTTTCTGAGGCTGGAAGGCCTCACTGTAAAAGCTAAGCAAGGATTTGCACTGGTGTTGGATTCATGCTTCTCTTGGCACCAGCCCTAAATTTAGCAAGGGCTTCTCATTCCAGTACTGTTCTTTCTTTATCAGCCCCTGCTGGCCTAAGCTTTTTCCCAACAAAAATCTAGATTAATCTTGATATTGAAACTTCTGTAAGGTGAAGTTCTAAAATTAAATAGGGATTTCATATTGGCATAAGCCCCACCTTAGTAAAGCCTTCCACATCCACCTTTAACCCTTTATCATAGCCCTTGTCAACATGAACCTTAAACCCCTGTAATTTCCTAACTGTGACTCTTGCCAACCCAACTCTTGAAACTCCAGCTGAGAGCCTTCACATCTCAAAAATTCAAAACAAACAACTTTAGAAACAAAGTGAGTCTTATTTCCACTGCCAGAAAAAGTGCTGTTTAATGTGCAAGTGCAGTGTTTGTGTACGACAACAGTGGGCGTTTTGATATATGGCTCACATGCTGTTTTTCAAAATAGCACTTACTTTGAGCTGACAATGGAAGCTCTCATTAGAAAATTAGTAAAGTTGCATCATTCTTCTCAAGTGTAAAATGTGTCAGTTCTGTTCCTTCTGGTAATCCATATCCTTCACCAAAAGATATGGCTAAAACTTTAACACACATAGTAAAAAAATGGACTGTTTCTGAAATATCTCCTTTCCTCCTCTCTGCCAGATCAGAAGGGTTATCCTGGGATTTCCCTTTCATGGAGAGACTTTCTGAGGTGCTTAGCTAATGTCTCTTGTCAGTTAAGAGATGCTTCTCCTGTGGATACAGCAGAACATTCCTACCTTTCAGGTGTGCTGGGAGAGCATAAAGGAGAGTAGGCAAGGTCCTCTTGGTGCTTCCTGGTGCAGCATTGCACTAAACAAAGCTCAGATAGATCACGATCTTTAACCTTCTTTTTTCTGACAGCTTAGGAAAAAAAAACATTAAATAAAATGGCAAAAATACATAGTTCACATTTAACAGGATTTTGAGTGTTGGGAAGAACTGGAGGAACCCAGCTCTTTCAGGGGTGAATGGGCTATGCAATAGGCAGAGAAATACTCAGGTTATAACAGGGAAAGAAATAATTAGTTCCTGTACTCCTTGTCATCACTTACTAATTAACTCCAAAAATTTCCTTATGTTGACTATGGAAAATGTCTCAGTGGGGAGAAGCAGCCAGAAAAACTACCTAAACCTTTGGCTGCATAAAGGACTGGAAGACACAGTGCCACAGACAAAGGAATGGCATGTTCTTTGTAGCCATACTCATGTCTGAAGAATCCAAGCGATAAAGAGAGCTCTAAAGCAGGCAGTGGAAGTGTTTATGGGGATGGTGTGCATGGGACTTGGTGTGGAGCAGGTGTGCTCTCAGATTCCTGTGCTCACATGTGCCTTGGGACTTCGCTGAGGGGAAAAAGTGCAGCAGGAGTCAGTGCTCACAGTCCACAATGCTGAAAACAAATCCCAGGATATTAGATGGGGTAAGGGTTGGGGTTTTTTTTTCAGAGATACACAAATACTTCAGAGTGTGAAAGAAGTATCTCGCTTATGGGGAAATTATCTTTTAATTTTCAATTTTCCATCTGATATTTTGTTGTGCCTTCCTCATAATTCTTTTAACACTGAACACTTCTAGGGAACTCAGTGGAAAATTCATATGCTTTAGTCAGAACATTCCCATATAACCATGACTCCTTTGATTCAGATAATATTGAAATGAATGAACTGTTCCCTTGCACACCCATTTCGAGGACAGGAGCTGACTGCTGTGAAGCACTGCCCTGTTGTTTGCAGTGTGAAACGAGAGTCACAAGGTAACATGCTTGACTGAACTTCCTCATATTAACGCTGCTAGCCAAGGGCTGGGCTTCTGCTTTATATGTCTCACTGATCTTCACAGAAAACTGACTTGGAGGATGAGAGGTGTAGGCGGAGTGAGTGATAGGAGGAAGGGTCATAGACAGTTTTGTGTACTAAACATTCCCCCCACGCAAATGGTACCCTGGGGGCGGCTGCCATTCTTAGTTTCAAATTTAAAAGCCACAATCCAAAAATAAAAAGAGTGTCACTACAAATAGTAGAAGTGAGGCCAACAAGTCAAACCTGGGCTGTTGCTTTTTTATTTTTTTTAGAGGTGGATGTGTGTGGGCTGTGAAGATTATTTGAACAAGTCACTTTTGAGAAGGAAGAACAACATGGGAAACAAATGAAAAGTGTTTTAGCTGTTGATAATTTCCTTTTTCATAATAACAATTGAATGGAAAATATTAGTAAAACTCACTTACTCTACACCCACACTTTATAATTTTTAGAGAGTATGCTGGGTGCTTAATCCAAGATGCCAGATAAGAATCTAGTCCTCTTGACTTAATCACTTGTTTAAAATGTGGTTCAGCATGGCATGTGATTTTAGACAGCAAGGAGGACTATTTATGATGGTCAGTTAGTACCTGGTAAATTAAGGGGTGAAATTACAGTCTGCTCTTTACCTGCGTTCATTCCTCATGAGGACACTTCTACCCTTACATGGTGAGTGGGGGAGGCAGTGCTACCTCCCAGGTCCAGCAAAGTTGCTGTGTCACTGCACCCTCCTCCCTTCTGGCCCCATCTTTCTCTCCCTGTATGACTTGCCCCATTTGCAGCAGTTCCTGTCCTTGCACCATGGTGCCACATTGCTCCATAGTCCCTTGGCAGGGATCTTTCTGGCACGGGGTTATTTTGCACTTGCATGAAGTGGGCTTTATCTGTTTCTGGCAGGAGGAGGCTGAGGCTCCTGTCCTAGGGGTGAGTGGCTGACAGCTACTACCAGCACTGCCCCTAAAGCCAGTCAGATCCCTCATTCTCAGTTTCCCACTGTCAGTCCCATTGCATTTCCATGTGAATGGCTGTGGGATTATTTTTGTGGTCTTTCACCTACATCTGTTTGACTTCTCTTCTGCTATTTGTCTGCCTGCAGACACACAGAACTGGTGTGGCCTCACCTTGAGTACTGTGCTCAGTTTTGGCCGCTGTAGTACAAGAAAGACATTAAATTATTGGAGAGTGTCCAAAGGAGGACAACAAAGATGGTAAAAAGCCTTGAGGGGAAGCCGTGTGAGGAGAGGCTGAGGGCCCTCAGTCTGCTCAGCCTGGAGGAGACTGAGGGGAGACCTCACTGCAGTTACAAATTCCTCGTGAGAGGAAGAGGAGCAGCAGACATTGATCTCTTCTCTCTGGTAACAGTGACAGGACCTGAGAGAATGGTCTGAAGCTGCATCAGGGGAGGTTTAGGTTGGATATTAGAAAAATCTTCTTCAACCAGGATTTTCCATTTCTAAGGCTTGCGTGTTTTTTCTGGGAAGAAGTTCAAGACCACCAAATAATTAGGGATTATTACTGGCCTTAAGTGGAACTGAAAGAATAAAAGGTGGTGGTCTGAGTCTCTGATTATAAGCATTTTTGTCTGGAAAACAGTCAGGAGGAAACATGGTTAAAATAAACATGAATTAATAAGGGAAGGATATTATGTAGTTTCTGCTGACTCTCAAGATCTTTTCCGATGTTTGTTTTGCTTGGCCTTTCTATCTGCATCAAGATACGAAACCCTACAGCTTGAGTTTTGGTGATTTCCCTTTGAAACAATATAGTGTTTCGACTCTCCAAAGACCGAAGGCTGAACTCCTATCACAGCTGTGATGGTAGAAATGTGGAATAACTCCCCTGATCTCAGTCTCAGTTCCTGTAAATAATTTTATGAGGTGTGGTTTTAGCTAGGCTTTCCTGTCATTCTTGTATATGAGGGGGTTTTACCAAGGTGGGTTTTTTTTCCCTTAACGTGTTATTCGTAATGATAGCAGTACCTTCTGAAAAGCCTTGGATCGACACTCTGGACATCAAAGTCTCTGCCCACAGAGCACATACTGAAGTACTGCCCAGATGATGTTGCTGAAGCATAACTTGAAGGATTATTTGGTGACTGTTGAGGATAATTCAGTCTCTAAAGCTATTCAGGCTCTGGCCCTAAGCAGCTACAACAAAGATCAGTTTGTCCCCAGACTCCTTCACCTTTTAGTCCTCCCCTCTAACTCTACTTAAAGCACTTCCCAATGTCTTATTCTTTTAGATAATTTGACACTAGACTGAGTAGATTTCCCCTATCTTGTGGCCACAATTCTGGTCATTTCAGGTAGTTACTTTTCACACAGTCTGGGTAATTTGGACACCCAACTTGTGTGGTCAATATATGGCTCTTAACACCCTGTCTCACACCCAGTCACCAGGTGGATTAATCATGCCTGGTCACCAACACTTAGTTCTGCATTCTCCCCTACAGCTTTTCTTCCCACTTTTATTCAGATTTTCTGTCTTTTGGTTTCCAAGGGGTCTTGGTTAGAGCTGGGTTCCAGCTCTGCAGGATGTGGGCTGGCTGTGTCACACCTCAGCACACCACTGGTGTCACTGGATAGCACACATGGGTCAGGGTGGCAGCACTGACAGTTGCAGTAGACAGGAAAGGCAGTGCTGAGAGAAAGATTTAATGGTTTCCGTCAAGGCAGATGCTGCCATGCAAGGGACATGCACTTCTCTTGGTATAGCAGCTGTGTTATCTCCCATTCTGTAAGAAAACACAGATTGACAACTGCTTATCTCAGTAGTGAGGGTATATCCTACCTTGATGTCCTGCATCTTTTTTTGTGGTATTTTCAACCGCCAGAAAACTTTCAAAATCTTTAAGGGCTGATAAATTCTTGATAGAAATATTTCTTTGTGATTTATTTGTGATGTTCTCTTCTGGATGAAATCAAAGATGCCTGCATGTAATGAGTTCTTTCAAAGCCCATCAAAAATCTGGGGAATTGGTTTCCTCTACTCATTATTGTTGCAGAAGAGTAGACTGTCATTTGGTCTGGTCTTAGGAAGAAAAAAACCCAATAATTAGCCGGTACTTGAATTCCTTTTATATGTTTGTAGTGTTTTTTAAGTTACACATAGATACAAAATCTAAGTTTCAGTGGATGAAGACAATTCATAAACCTGAGGCAAGTTTTATGTTTTCTCAGCATTTTTAAATTTTGTTCTCTGGCTTGAATTTTCTAAGCATATATTTTTACTTGATCTCTCTGGAGACAGGAATGGTTTCAAACTAGCTTCTTAATCTTAATTTTAAAGAAGTGATGATCCTTACCAGCAGAACACTTCAATCAAGTTTTAAGCTGGTCTGAAATACCCATAGGTAGTGCTGTCCACAGGAACTGCACAGGCCAGTTTGAAAGCTGGTGCTGTGGAAGTCGGCAGCAGCAGCAGAGTGTCCCAGTGGCTAATGGCAATGAGGAAGCTGTCTGACATTTGGCAAGGTGAGGACAAACCTCACCTGAACCTCAGGTGGCCCTAGGAAGCAGTTCTCAGCTTTCAGGGACAGTCTAGGTGATATTGCAAGGTTGGAAATATCAGCCTGAGGCAAAGCATTGCCCAATGCCTCATTGTAGGGAAATACTTTCACTGGCAAACTCAGCACTGCTCTGGTTCCAGGGAATAGGTTCACAGCTCTGGGAGTACATGGTAGCCAATGTCCTGAAACACACCTGTCCTTGGGCAGCAGCCAGTATTAGTGGGACACAGCTTCTTCCATGCTGGGTATGAATCCGACAGCTTTTTTTCCCAGTATTTTCTGTTCCATTAGTGGTGGTGGCAGTGTTTGCAGTGACACTGTGGGAAATCCAGGTTGAAGTCTTTTTTTGTGTGTCTGGGATGCTACAAACCCCTGTTGTGCAGATGCTCATGAGAGGAGATGCTGAGAAGAAGAACTGGAGGCTGGGATTGCAGTTTCTGTCTGTGGGATTCCCCACACTTCATTGTATGACACTGCATATAAAATACACCATCCTCCTGCTGCATCCAGGCTGCATTCCCTCCAATAAAAGGGTTCATAGCCACTCTATAAACCTCACAGAGACTTGCTGTGCAGCAGTAAATGTCGGCTTTTGTGGCACAATGGATTTTCAAGTAGCACAACCAGAGCTGGCTCCCAGAGAGCAAGCCGAGGAACAAACCCATGTGAAGAGCTGTAGAGCTCTGTGCCAGCTGATTTGGCCTGTGTTTCATCTGGACTCATCAGCCCAAGGGGAAAGCAATACTGATGCAGTCACTCTGCATCTGCTTTCTAACCAGTTTGTGCAGAGCCAGCTCTGATATTTCTACACAGTAGCACATTGTCTTCCTAAATATATTCTCCATGCTGCCCATAAAATCACACTGTAGCACTCTCACTGTTTGCACATGCCATTGCTAGCCCATATCATTATGTGTCCTGGAGACTTCTAGTTTAGGATATGCAAGTGAAAAGGGCCAAATTTTCCCCACATTATTTACTGGTAGAGTACATACTTTCTATCCGAGATGATCTCGATCACATGTATTTAATTAATTCTAATATTAAAATTACTTACAGCTGCTCAGAGATGGCTTTTATTTTGCAATACCAGCATTAAAAAGTATTCTGTGTATTGCTTCTAATGTAGCTGCCAGTGTTGGAAAACATATATTCCAGTGGAAAGATTAAGCAGTGTAGACAGCAATGTAAAAAGCAGACTATGAAGTAGGCTAAAGAGAGGCATCTCTAAGTGGGTTATCTTCACGTGGGTATAAAGCATAAAGGAAAGAAAATGCAATGCTGTTCATCAAAGCTATGATGTAAGAGTTGGACAAGAATGAGTACTTATGAATAATTCTCCTTCTTTTGACTTCTACTTGTCCTTTAGAAACCTAAAATATGATTTAGAAACAGATTATGGAGCACTGAAATGAAAATGCATAGAATGATCTGGGGAAAAGAATAAAGAATATCAAATTGGACTGAAATCTTTCTGAAAAAGCATAATGAACATTGGTAAACCTGAAGCCTAAAGGAGCAGTGCTGGAGAAACTGTACAACAGTCCTCAAAGAAGAGGATGTCCATCTGGGAGAAGGGAAGCCTTTGCAGGAAATAGGAGATGTGTCCTTTTGGGTGTTTATTTGCCAGTGATGCTGTACCCTCACCAGAGTCAGGATGCTGTGCTGACAGCAGACTGTTCACCAGATGGAAGCATTCGACTCAGATCCGGTGGGGAAAAGGATCTGCAGGTGCCAAAGCCTTGTTACCATGACACCTAATCTGATTTAGAAAAATCTCTAGCAATTTTGTAGCAAACTGCCTGAGAGGTGATAACAGGCTTAGATTTACCCAAGGAAAGTCTCAGAGAAATTTCTCAAGGCATCGAGTGCCAAACAAAGGATAACAATCATTGGAGGCAGAAAAGAAAACATGTTCTAGGGAAGTTAGTCAGGCTTTTCAATCATAGCTGTAATGCTGTGCAAATGTTTATGCAAATGTCAGCACTCAGTCAGAAAGGTGTATAAGCAAAACTTGTGTTTGTTTAAAAGATAGTTTGTGCTAGTGAAGTGTAGCATATTTTGTGCTTACCTGAGGCATCGTTACCAGAACAACAACTGCTCTTAATCTCCTAGTATCAGTAGAAGGAGAACTTTCTTCCTTAGCTAGTTTGCTCTGTAAATGTTAGTGGTCCATACCACTATTATAAATATCTTGGGGTCATCTTTATTTAGGACTCCATCTTTGTGTCATCTGCAAATTTATCCATGCTTATTTTCTTTTTACTTCCATACCATTCCATGATAAACCTCACTGAGAACTTGCTGAAATCTTCCAGCTGGTTCTGAATCTGTGCGCTGTTTGGGTTTTCTGTATCACCCCACCTCTATCAGGATGTCAAGGCTGAAACCCTGAATGCATACTTGTGCTTTCGTCAGATTCTTTATCTATTTTGCCACTATTTCACCTAAGGTGGACAAACTTAATTTTTTTTTCCACAGATCTCCCCCACAATGTGTTTGAATGTTTTTGATGTCATATTGGCATAACAGTTGAACCCCTCCAGTCTTTTGGAATTTCACACCACCTGAATTTAATGTTGCTAATGCCAAAAATCTATCAAGAAGCAACAGTAGGCCAGAGGTACTCCACAGTCTGCTTTTTCACAGTCCCTGGGTGCAAATAATGTAGGTTGGCTTATGTAACAATATCCCAAGAGATGTCTTTTACCATCATCTGACTTATTTGCTAACTTGACCACAGTTCATCATCTTCATGTGATGTGGGAATATCATATTCCTTCCTCCAAATAAAAACTAAAACTCTTTAGTACTTCTGCATTTTCTGTATTGTTATCGGCAGATTTGTAATTTCCTTTGACTGATGGCCCTTCTAGGATAGCTAGGGTTTATTTTGTTCTTAATGAATGTCTAAAATTTCTACTTTCTATCTTAACTTCACTCCCAGCTTCTTCTTTTAACAGATTTCTGCCATACACTGGCAGTTGCCAACCCTGTGGCAGCCTGTTATAAAAACCTGTCTCTGGCAGGTACAAAACAATCCACTCAGGAAGGGGCTGCCTGTGGAAAAAAGGCCACTCACACATAGCAGGACCTGAGCTACAGGTCCAGACAGACACAACCCAGAAGACACAAGGGCTCATTAATTGTTTGCTGAGACCATCTGTACCTGTATGAAGGGTTTTAGCTGTGATGGAAAAACATTTCTGTGATAAGCAGTGTCCGTTTGTGTTGAAGGAATTTATGATGTTTAGAATATTCATGTGAGTGAGCAGCCTGTGGGTGCTGCTGCTGCACTGACTGATTCCCTGACAAGCTGAACAAGTCTTCAGCAAAGAGATAACCAAGGCTTTGATGTCCAGTAAGCCTTGAGGTCAGGCTGTGGGTTTGCATGAGCCTGCCAGATCCTGAGGACGTGACATTCACTGCAGTCTCTGTGACCACCGTGGCAGTGGAGGCAGAGGAGGGGCTTTTTGCACAGGCCACAGAGATACAAAGACGGGGAGGAAATGGCTAGTATACCCTGCCTTCAGCACAGTAGCAGAACCTAGGTTTGACATGGTTCTTATAAATCAAGTATACTGATTTGCAGTAGAGGGGGAAAGATAAAGAGCACATGGACACATGGAACTTCTGGCTGCCTGAGTAGGAGTACCAAGTGCCATTGGAGGTGCTCTGAGCAATGGGGCCATGTCTGCAGCTCCAAGGACAGGGGTGCCTCATGCAGCTCCTATTCCATAGCTGTCAGCTCCTCGGGAAAGCTCAGGATACCTTAAGGCATCTCAAATGGCAAAAAAATGCAAATTGTTAGGCATTTGAATTAAGCCCATTGAGCAGGAGTCAGATTAATACACCATAATTGAGGAAGCAAAGTGGAGATACTTTGTTTGCAAATAAAGCTTCCTTCATAACCAATGGAAATCTGGGGAATGCACCCTAGTGATTTGATAAAGAATAGGGAGCTGCATTTGGGTAAGCTGAGTAGTTCTTTTGAAATATTGGCCAGGCATAGGACAATTTTTCCTCAACAGAGGCACGTTGTGGCTGGTCAGGGACCTCACCTGGCCTTGGCTGCTGCTCCTGGGGTGCAGGGCCTGTGTCATAGCTGCCCTCCCTGTGCAGATGTCGCTGATGCAGCATCTTAAATAACATTAGCCATTTATGTGTGCAACAGGAAAGCCAAAATCAAGCCCTAGAGCTCCACTACAAAGAAACATTACTCAGCTAGCTCACGCAGATACATTTAAGTTTCTGTATATTAATCTAGAACTGAATCTCACTTGCTGTGTTTGATGCAGGACTCAGATATGTTGAAATAATTGTTATTTCCAAGCCTAAAATTGTGCTTAGTTTGTGTGGAAATGTAACATTTCTAGACTGCATGTCAAAATGTAGCTGCTGTGGTCACACATTTATGTGGTTTATTTTTAACCTGTGCAGGATATGTCCTAGGCTCAGATGTTATATTCGTAAAAGCAGATTGTATCAGCAGTTTTGTCCTTTGCACCACTGAGACCTACAGAGTCTTCACATAATTTATATACATTAGTGACCACAGGGAGAGGAGAGTTTACCATACCTAGCAATGTACACCATGGCCTGAAGTGAAGGAGTTATATTGGTATTATGTGAGCAAGGAGCTGCAGCACTGTATGATTGTCCCTTATAAATTACAGCTTCTGTCACCTGGGTTTTGCTGTGCTTTATTCCTAACGTGAAGAGATGTTTTGCAAGAGGAGGAAGAGGAAATTGCAAAGACTTTCTCAGGCACCAGTCTGTTCACATCACAAACAGAGAGTTGTTCTACTTCTGCAAACACATCAGTTCTGATCAAGGCAAAATTCTCTCCACTTTTCTGGAGGAGAAAATCACTGGAAATGGTTCATGGCATCAGTGAGTTCTGTGTGAGAAGAAACAGGAGAAATGCCTTCTTTTTTCTCAGTCATTTAACATGTCACAGATAACTCTGCCCGAACGCACTGGGGAAGATTCATGAATAGGGCCGAATAATTATTTGGATATATATCTGTCAGGAGACAATTTCAAATTACTTTACAAACGGCAAGAAAGTAACTTTCATAACACTTCGTGATGTAAAGGAAGGTGAAGGAAAATTTGTATCATGCTGAAAATATGTGGTTGGCTCAATTTCGAAAAATATAGGTCTTGGAAAAATAAATGAGCTGCCTTATCATTGTACCAAGAGCAGAAGTAACCATAATATTTAAATATATATATAGAGAGAAACAAAATAAACACTGACCGTTTACAAACTAGAGATTAGAACAGCTCGGACTCTTCAGATTTTTGACAGTAGGAATGACAGCTTGCAGGCAAAGACCATTTTATGCTGTACTGAAGCTTTTGGTACCTTGTTTCACCAGTGGTTGGGTAGCCCATGTGTTTTCTAAAAGTCTTCCTATAGACTTTCAGTTTTTCAATTAACTATATGCTTTGTGACTACCATTTTTTTTTACCATTACTATCTGTTCTTGATACGCAGATAAAAATTATAATAGAGTTGACTGAGAGGTTTCAAAGGTCAGATTGGTGTAATTCATCCTATATTCCTACTTCATACTGCAGTGTTTCACAACACATGGTCCTGGCACCAGCTCTGTTCTGTAACTCCACAGCAGCTCTTGTGCTTGCTTATACTGATCCATCCTATACCATATCTATTTCTGCCTTAAGATTATGTGGGGCATGGATATAATTTATTGTTTAAATAACTTTGTTTCTTGTAAACCATCATGTTCATTTATGGATACTAAAATTGTCAAGAGGTGAGTTACAGACAATGCCACCCATGTCTCTCCTCTTTCCTTATTCTCAGTTCAAGGTTCACATATTTTCATTAGGACTGAGACTGTTCGATGTTTAAACTTCTCTTGAAAACTCTGCATTTTGAATACATTCTTCAATCTAAAGTGGGGTGTTGGGGTCTGGAGTCCTCTGTATTATGTCTGTCACAGAGCGTGTGCTCTTCGGAGCGAGACTGCAGGGTACAAGACAGCTTCCCCAAGGAGACAGCACTCCTTTGTTCAGTTCTGGCTGTGTTCTTGGCTTATTAGTTGAATTCTTGGCACAGTTGTTGGACAGATGTCCACAGCGGTCACAATCACAAGACTGTTTTGGGTCTTCTGGTTGTTAGGTTTGGTTTCTAAGGAGCCTTCAGCTTCCTTTTCATTTTCTGTGCCCTTTTGAGAAATAGCTGTCCTCTCCACCACCTTTCTGAAGAGTGAGATGATTTTCTACAGAGTTCTGATCTCTCTCATCCTAATAATACTGCTATGTCACAATAATTCAGT
Organism: Picathartes gymnocephalus; assembly: GCA_013390045.1. NCBI lineage: Eukaryota > Metazoa > Chordata > Aves > Passeriformes > Picathartidae > Picathartes > Picathartes gymnocephalus. The sequence goes on from WEKY01001332.1 coordinate 90,940, forward strand.
TATATCAAATCCACAGATATTTCTTATTTAAGAATTGGAGAAAAGGTAAAAGAAAAATTCAGAGGTGCTACCTCTGCTGAGTTTTTACTGTTTGTACTAGCTTCACCTGGGTCTTGCAGGAAGTGCCAGCAAAATTCATGGTGAATGTACCAGGCCTGATGAGATAGGACACAATGACTTGGGTGCTAAGAGCCAATCTACAGTTCATCAGGTGACTACAGAGAAATCAACTGAGGCACTCCCAAAATGACAAGGAAACAATTCGTATAAAACACTTTAAGAGCAGTGATGATGATATAAGAATGTTTTTATTGATCCTATGGAAAGTCCATCTAGCCCAGTACTTCTTTTCTCCAAAACCTTCAAAGTGGTGAGTGTTCTGGAGGGAGAAGTGTTATATTTTTTTTAATTGATGATGGGTTTTTCTGATTCAGGTTTTCCCAGGCTCACTTGAAACCTGACTGAACTCCTAACATCCACAACAGCCTGAAGCAAGCAGATCTACAGCCTAATCACACAGTCACAATTTGTGGCATTTTCCTATGCCCTTTTTGCAGTGGTGTGTCTTGCACTAAAAAGTTTCCAGGCTGTGAAGCTTGATGGATTTATACTATGACATGAGGTTGTTCTCAGATATGTTCTTGGTTTCCTTGCTGATAGTCACTAATGTTCTGTTTGCAGTTTTACTCTTGCTGAGTATTGAACCGCCAGCATTTTGGAATTCTTACAACCCAAGCTCTCATTCCTCAGTGGTAACAACCAGCTCAGGGCCCATTTCAGTTGCTGTTAGGAGGATTTTTGCAATTATGTGCTCTGCATTTCAGCTTGCTCTGTTGCTCAGTATTATTAAGTCTCTCCCCACACCCAGCATTTATTTTTACTACCCCAAGTAACTCGATATCAGCACATTTTTTCATCTCCCTTCTCACAGGAAGTTTTGCATTATAGTACTTTTATTAAATTGTTTATGACTATGATGAACAGCTTCAATGCCATGCTAAGGAAGGAAGATGCCTTTCCTCACAGTGAAAACTCTGTATAAATCCTGCCTTCTTTTTCCCATCTTTTTGCCATTTCTTTGGACATTGGTGGTCAGTTTCTTGAAAAGTCTTGAAAAGTAATAACAATGAAGGTGTTTTAGAAATTTGAATGCACTCTGTGTGCTAGATCTCCCTTTTCACATGCCCAGTGAGTGACTCCTTCAGGGCAGTCCAGCAGATTTACTCAAGAGGCATAAGTCTTTTTTCTAAGAACTATGCTGACTCCTTCATAACACATTATTGCTTCTCCTAATTGTTTTACTACACTCTTTTTTAATTCATTCTGGTCCAGATGCCATGCCTGTAGAACCCTGACTTTTGGAATAATTATAGAGAAATCACAGTCACATTTATTACCTTTCTCTTCTTGGATGAAATGCTGCTTTTAAGCCAAAGGTTATTCACCACAGTTTGACTATATTAACTTAGAACTCCTGGGAGAATAGAGTCGTGTTCAGGTGAAGGGGTCTTGCATGGGAACATCCCTAACTCTTTTAGAGAAGTAAAATATTTATTCAACTTCTCTGTAATGGTTTCCTATGATCTTATCTTCTCTGTGGCTAATTTTAATCTTTAATCACATATCGACTCCACTGATTGCCTGGTTTGCTTTCGCACTTGATGCATTTGGAAAAGGACTTACTATCAGTTTTTATACTTCTTGCAAGCTGCTTTTAAACAAGAGTTCTGGTCTATTTTAGTTTGCTTTTAAGCTTTGAAAATTCATTATTATGTATATATTTGCATATGCATTGGGTTTTAAAGGACACTGTGATACGTTCTACATCCTTGAAGGACATAAAATATCTGATCAGGTTTGCTCAGTTCAAAAGGAGGATTGCAGTGAGGATGCCAGCCAGAAAGGTGCTAAAAGCAGTGTTAAAGAGAGTTAAAGTCTTCATGGTAAGTGTATTTAAAGGTAACTGGGAACAACAGGGCAAATATAGCCCACATATGAAGAAAGATTTGAGAAAGGCCATGAGGATGTTGTCAAGGTCAAAGGGCAGGATGTGGGTGATTCAGTGTCCTGTTGTTAGGGACCAAAGCTGGAAACTGCCTGGTTTCCCTAGCAGTACTTGCCACCCACACCAGGAACTTCAGTTCCCTCCACCAGGCAGAGGTCTGCAAGAGCTCCGTGTTTCCTCACACTAGAAGGGTTTTGGTGCTGCGGCAGCCTTCAGCCCTGGGATGCTCCTCCTTTGGTTGTGTCCAAAATAAAGCTTGCTCCTGAGACATGTCTGCTTTCACAGTCTTCTAATGATGATTTCATATCTAAATCCTCCTACATGGTACTGAAACCTGCAGCCACCCAGCTTGATGGTGTTCATGCCTGCATAAGCATGTCTGGAGCTGAAGAGCTCTGAAAGGCCATATTGCTATGCTGGATTTTATGTCTTGCCCTTCACTCTTCTTGGTGTGAGCCATCTTAAAAAGGCTGTAGTTATGTGAGTAGTAATTTCCTTCTGGAAACTTCACAGCAATGTAAGTTATATCACTTTGACAAGATGAAAATGTTGTTAGTCACTAGCAGCAGACTGGAATTGTTCTGATTTCCGTTACCATGCAGTTTGCTGCAACAGACTGGAAGGAGTAGGAGGCGATCACAGCACAGAGCACTCAAATCATGACTTGTTTGTTGGAGGTTTAGTAGTGAGTTGTTTGGGATTCTCTGCCCCTGCAGCTGAGGCTATCTTTCATTTGCTCAGTTTCAAAAGTGAAAAAACCAGCACTTTACCTTGAGACGTGTTTCACTGCCACTGAAAATTTTGTGTTTACTGTTATTCTAATTATATGCTTAGTGTGAAGCTGGTTACATTTTGGGTTTTAAGGAAATATTCCTTTGGAACTTATGAGGGAAACAAATGTTTCTCATCGGGCTTGCCAGAACACAGGTTAGCAGATGAGGTCATGTGGGAAATGTTGATACTTTGTGCTAACAAGGGCAGGCAAGTTAAGGAAAATACATTCTTCTAGTCTCAATAATGGCTTTCTCCTCACTTAATAAGTATAATCATGAGGATCGAAAATCCCAGCTATCCACAGTGTGGTTATTTCCTCTGAAAACAAGGCAGGTGATAGATTACTTTCTTGGAATTTTTATGAAACCCTGTTTTTCAAATGTTTTTTCATGTTCTTTCTAGATATTTCACGGCACTGCAAAACGTTAGTCAAATGGACATCTCTTAGTTTCCCATTACCGAACTCAGTAGTGCAGACGCCAAACCCAAATTATAGCTGCTTCCACACAAGCACACAGAGAGCCAGGCAGGAGAGTGTTGTTTGCTGTAGGGAGGAGTGATACAATCTACTTGCAAATGCACTACAGCAAAAAAGAAATGGAATCACCTGTGTTGCCAGTGACAGTAACAACTGCAGACACATCACTTGACTCTTGTCCTGCACATCAGCTACTCTGTAATATTGAAGACAAGGAGGGATGCACCAGCTATCTGCCAAATATCTTGGAATCGTATTAGTGAGTTTATTTCCTTAAGGCTTCAGCCAGAAAGCATGACAGAAACAGGCAAAATGCCTTCACGAAGCCTTGCTTTTTCTGGCATGCTTCCTCCATCCATAACGGATTGTTCTGTCTCTGCAGGGATACAGTTGGGCCCTGGAATTGGTTATGTAACAAATTAATTGCAGTATTTGTCAGCATTAAAAAACAACAACCAAAAAAGCCAAGAAGGAGGTTGTACTTTTACCAAAAGTTTGGTAAAAGTCCTAAAAGTCCTTTGCTCTTTTTCACATCTCTTTATCTTTGGAATTTAAATGTTTTTCATGTTTCTCTGGCAATTCTAGTGAACAAATAAAGAAAAGTACGCTCTTTGTACCTAAATATATTGTCATTTCAATGCATGCCTGTTAAGGAGAACAATTAGAATCCTTTTACCTCTTGGAGCAAGGAGGAAGCATGCCATTATTGATGTGTACTGCCCAGTTACTGGAGGCCCCATTAGGGCCCCTTGATTGTGTCTCTGGAGCCAGACTCTCTGCATTCCCGTGGGAGAGCAGCTAAAAGAGAGAGCAGCTAAAAGAAAGAGCAGCAAGCAAAATTCAAAGTGAGTACGATTCTGGGATAAACAAAGCAAAATGAGAAATGCCTGAGCATATTTAAAGAATTAGGTGTGTTACATATTTAAACAGGTAACCCAGTCCTAAATCCCACAGCCAGGAGTCCTGTTGGTATCACATTCCCAGCTTTTAATCTGTCACTTCTGTATTTTTGTAGTTATATAATTCTCTGATGCTTTTCAAGCACAGTACAAGTATTTGAAATTTGACACAAATGCTTTCTTTCCTTGAGACTGAACATGTTTTTGCACATTTTTTGCAGAGTTATTGGCAGAATACAAATAACCAAAACAAAAATCCCCAAGCACCCTATTCTTATTCCCACCCCAGGTTTACATTTTGGATGGTGCCTGCTTTGGTGCAGACAGCTTACACTGGGCTCCTTATGACTCCTTGTGCCACATGACTGAATAAAAAGCAAGGAAATAAACTTTCCTGAAGCAGCTGGAGCTCAAAGTGTGTGGTGAGCCATCACAAAGGGGAAATCAGGTATAAGCAGAGATTGTGCAAGAAGCAGAAAGACTGATGGCCAGAGGTAAACTGTGTCTAAAGGCCAGGAAATCAGACTTGCCAAGTACCAGCTAAATTAGTCATGGGAAAGCAATTATAACAAATAAACCAAGGCTTTGCAAGCGCATTAAAAGAAAAGAGAACCAGGAAGGAGGAAGCAGAACCACAAGGCATTGAGGGACAGTGTCTTTCTCAGAATTCTGGGTGAGCTGGTAAATGAACTCACAAATAAGTATTTTCATAAGTCTGTTAGATTTGGAGCCTAGTTCAGCTAAAAATTACATCCTATTTTCCATAATGAGGGTTATGCAAATTCTATATTTTAGAAGAACGGAGGTGAGAGCAGTATCAGAACTATAGTCCCTTCACTCTGATTTGCCATATGCAAATTTGAAGAAAAAAAGATTATGAAGGATGTAGAGATAAAAGATATAAAACGGAATTTTTTTCCCTGAAGTACATCATGTCAGACTAACCTGACCATTCTCTTTGATAGGAGCATGGATTTTTTTATATTAAGGTTATATTTACTGATAAAATGAAGTTGGAATGTTTCCTCACAACAGCAGATTATTGTAATTCAAAATGATTGGATGGCTTCCATGACCACCAAGCCTGCCAGAGTTCAAGAAGTATTTAGACAATGCTCTCAAGAACATAGTGTGATTTTTGGGGTAGTCCTGTGCACAGCCAGGAGTTGGACTCCATGATCCTTGTCTGCATGCATTCCAACTCAGGATATTCTTTGATTCCATAACTTCAAGAGTCTGTATTATGTGAAGTGATAAAAACTTAGATTCAAGTAATGAGTTTATTAGTTTGAGACAAATGAGAAAGAGCGAGGTCATAAAACAACTATGATTTCCTGATGTTACACAAGTGTGATCCTAAAAAGTACTGGGCACAGCTTTTCCAGGAGGAATGAGCAAGCATCCAAGTCCTCCCAGCTGGATCACTGCATGCAAATTAGGTCACGCAGAAAGCTTAGCTTGTACAAAAGCAAAATTCAGCTCAGAAGAGAGACGGAGAAAGGCCTGTTACCCTGTAACACAGTTTGTATCAGGGCTTAGCCTCTGTTTTGGGGGTGGGGAATATTTTCCTTGCAGAGCACCAAGTGTGCCTTTCCAACATGTTCGGCAGCCCACCCGCTAACACACTCTGCTATTCAGTAATAACACACACAATAATTTTAATCATGGGCTGTACCCCATAAAATGAAATCACAGGGCATATTCAGCCAACAAAGTGAAGGTTCCCCAAACCTGCTTCAGCTTAATGCACTAATCTGACTTCTCTGGAGACTGAAAGTTCTGGGTTTAGTCAGGCAGGAAAATAAATGCTGTCATTTCCACCAACAGCCAGGATGTTCTGACACAGAACTCACACGAAATCGGTGGAAGAGCTACATTGAAACAGCTGTCCTGGTTGTGGTGTTCATATGGGACTTACGTTATCCAACCTGCCCACGGCTGTGCACAGCTCTCAATCTTTGTGCAACAGAAACCTGCGGCTGCTGTTGGCTGCAGCTGACACACACACTGTGAGAAAGCTTAAGAAACTTCATTTTCCTTAGGCCCTGCCAGCACAATGCCTTCCTCATACTCAGAAATGATCTTTCTGTTTACACAGAGACTCCTTTGAATCCAATAGCAGGTGTTATTGTTTATAAACACTGTGTTTATGTTACAAATTGATCAAAGGTCATCACCAAACCCCATTTCCCCCACTGCTTTAGTCAGTCTCTGTTGTGCTTTAAACACTGGGATTTTTGATTCACAGACCAAGACCCCTCTCTGTTGTATTCAGAAGAGGGATTCTCTTTGCTGCTTCATACTACAAAGTTCTGTGAATGACAAAGAGAAACACTAATAAATGGCATTGACAGGAAATACTGCACCACCACCTTATTTTCTCACCACAGAAACTACGCTGGTACCACCATAAAGGTTAAAAGCTTTAAAACTATGTTGAAGTATTAGCTGCCTAATCACTAAAGAAATCTGCTGCTTTTTATTCAAACAAGCCTCAGAATGATACACAGATCAATGTTTTAGGAATAGTGCCTTATTAAGTGCTCTCTTTTCAGTTACATTCTTATTATAAAAGTAAATGGAGTTAAAACTGATCAGAACCTCTCAGAATAGTAATACTACTTTAGATAATTTTTACAAGACAAAAACTACATTTTAAGTTGTTGAACATTTTTAAATAGGTTTTTAATGTTTTTTCTTATTTTGCTTCTGCATGCTTTTAAATGTAATTTTGATTTTTCACACCTCTGCTTATATAAGAGAATATGCTGAGTTGGGACGGACCCACAAGAATTGTCGAGTCTGACTCCTGGCTCTGCACAGCACCATCCCCAAGGGTCACTTCCTGTGTTCGAGAGCATCATCCAAACGCTTCTTGAACTCTGTCAGGCTTGGGGCTGTGACCATTTCCCTGAGGAGCCTGTTCCAGTGCCCAGCCACCCTCTAGGTGAAAAGCCTTTTTCTAATACCTAACATAAACCTCCCCTGACACTAAATGGTTTTAATTTTTATGACTGAAAACCACATAGAATTAAAAAACCAACCCCCAAACCCTTCTTTTTTTAGCTCCAAGAACACTCCCCTCCCCCCAAACATCTGGGAAGTAATAAAAGACAAATGGAAAAACAAACAAAAGACCAATAAAATTCAAAACATTGAATGAAATAAAAACATATCTTAAATTAACATTTAACATGTAAGAATGAAGCAAACTTAATCTTACCAAATTTTATATGTCACCTTTTAGAGAACTTAAAAATACCTTTCCAACCGTGCAACATCTTTTGGGAGTACAGGTAAGCTATAGAGTAACGGGGTGTAGCTAGCATGGATGTAGGGAAAACCTGGATAAAATGAGAGTTGAGTGCAGAGGTAACGCGAGGCTCTGTGTGTGGCCAGCCTGGAGCCAGCATGGCTGGTGCGGCCCTCGGCTGTTTCGGACCCGGGCTACCTCTGCAGTGCCCCTGGAGCAAGAAGCCAGGCACTGAGGCACGGACAGCCCGCCTGTGTCCATGGAGCCCGGCCGAGCCGGCCGTCCCTGCAGTGGGACACTGCCTGCACGGGCTTCCTGATGGACACAGGACACCTGGGACAGTGCCTGCACGGGCTTCCCCACGGACACGAGACACTCGCAAAGGAACGTCACCGCTTGCTGGTATGCTACAACCTCCATTCTCCCTGCCCCTGGTGCCTTCCAGGCAGGCACCTGTGTCAGACCCTGCTGCCAGTCAGATAAAACCCGTTCCCCAGGTCACGTCCTCTGGGGCTGCAGCTTCTGGAGGTAGTGGAGTCACCGTCCTCGAAGGTGCTAAAGGGAAGACTGCACTCAGTGCCACGGCCCGGTTGACACGGTGGTGTTCGGTTATAGATCTGACTGGATGATCTGGATTCTGTGATGCTGTGCCAGGTGCAGACAGACCCGAGGCAGTGGCCGCAGGCAGGGTTCAGCACAGGCAGCCCTGACAGAGCTCAGCGGTGGCTGGCTGGGGCCGGACCCCTGCTGCCCCTCCTGCCCAGCGCTCCCCGCCCGGCAGCCCCGGGGGGTACGGCGCTCCCCGCCCGCCGGCCGGCCTGCAGCT
>WEKY01001332.1:99245-111266 GCA_013390045.1 Picathartes gymnocephalus
CGGGGCGCGAGCGGGAGGCGGGAGCGAAGGCTGGGCCGGCCCCGGCAGGTGAAGGAAGGGGCGGGCGCGGGGCGCGCTGACCGCAGCGGGAATGAGCGGCCGGCGCGGTGGTGGCGGCTGCCCACGGAGCTGAGCTGAGCCGGGCTGCGGCGGAGGTGAGCGCCCTGTGCCGGCGGGGTGGCGGGGGCGCTCCCGCTGCCCGGACCCCGCTCCACTCACGCCCTTTCCCCGCGAGTGCACGGGGTGGGAAGGCCCCCCCCCCACACTCCGTGTCCGCGTCTCCCGGCCCTTTCCCGCCGCGGCGCTGCCAGAGGGCGCCGGGAAACTCCTCGGGTGAGTCACGGGAGCCTCGGGAAGCGCCGCGCCGGGCCGGCCTCGGCAGAGCCTCAGTGCCGGGCGGGGAAAGGCGCGGGGCTGGCGGCCGCCCGGCGTTGAGGCTCTCGGGAGCGGCCGGGCTCCCTGGGGAAGGTGAGGTTCCCGTGGCTGTGGGGGAAACAGCGGGAAGACGCCTCGTGTCTCCTGTTCCATGGTTCGACGCCTTCAGTTCGGTGCCGCTTTGATCACCTGCAGGTGGGAGGTGGGATGAAGTAAAGTCATCGGGTGTGAGTCCGCCCGTTGGGAAGGGAAAGGCTCTTCTGGGGGCGGGAAAAAAAAAAGGTGTAGGTGCTTTCCTTTGGGAAGGGAAGGATGAAAGAGCTGTATTGCCCACTTGTGTTGAGTGTGACTTTGGTGTTGAGTTGGGAGCATCAGAAGTCATTTCCTAGCACGTTTCCAGTGATAATATATGTTAAAGGATGAGACAAGACTTTTTAGAGTTGAAACATAGCAGTGAAACGTAGGGTACAAATGCATTGTGCAGCATTTTCTTTATGTTGCTATCTGCTTTGATCTTGGATGCCCCCTGTCTTTACTTGGGTCATATCTGTCACCTCAGTCTAGGTACGGAGTTTGCATCCATCGGCGGAAGTAGGCTCTGTGCAAGCCTTGTACCGTGGCTCTTGTACCACTGGAGGACACCTGGCATGTGCTTATTTAATTTGTCAGCTTTTATCCCCAAGTGACCAGTGCAAATTGGATACTGCTATCCCAAATGAATTGAGATGGTGGATAAATGTTTCCCCTCCTACAGGGGAGCCCTGTCTGCTAAGACCTGTTTTCTGAAGTCTTGACGCTGACAAAGTACAGGTCAGCCTCATGCTGTGTCTAAATTCATCATTACAGGTGCAGTAGTTCCTGAGTGCATGTCACAGTCTCATGCTGATGTGTGGGCTTGGTCTGCCTGTGCACTGAAGTTTCCTCTTGGAAATTAGTTGCATTAAACTAAGAAAAAAAAAAAAGCAATTTTCCACTTTTTCTCTGCTCTGAGGGTTAGTGTGTCACAGGTTATGAAATAAATTTAGATCTGAATAATTATATACCTCTTCTGTTCATTTTTGGTTATATTTGTACAGGAAATGTAGAACTGAAGCCTCTGCAGCTTATTTCCTTCATGCACCTCTTTCACGCTTTAGACAAAAGCAGAATTAACTTTTAGCTAATTAGCTATTTTTCTTTTAGGCATAACACATTTCTTTCCCTTCCTGTTGCAGTATTTTAGAGCCATCTTACTGTTGCAGGAGAGCTGATTAATAGATACCCTTTGCCAATATTCCATTACTGAGGAGTTAGTACAGGGTCAGCTTAGTAGTGGGTTAAATCCTGCTTCCTGTTTGTAATTTTTTTGTTTTAAATCTCTCAGCTTTCCATAAACTTTTCCACAAAGCATGACAACTTCATGCTAAAGGGTCCAGAAAATAAAGAGTTTTTTAAAAAACTTACAGGGGAGGGAGATGGAGAGGTGACAGTTCTGGAAAGAGTTAAAGGGTTTGAAGTTATCAAAGCAGTAAGAATGAACACACCAAGATAAGTGCCTGCAGAACCTCAGGCAGGACTGCCTGAGTGAGAATTCCTGTGTTTGAGGCCAATCTGACCAGCTGTCTGTGAATCTGTAAACTCTTGCCAAGATGAACCCCTTGTACTTTGAAGACCGGATTTCCAATCTAATATTGTTGCTAAAAAATTTAGCTAGCCTACAAAAAAATGCAAAACAGGGGGCATGAGAAGTCTCCTTTGTCAATTTCTTAAGTGGATGTGAAGCAGTCTCCTTTGACAGAAAACCAAACATGGCAGCCACTTTGGTAATAAGTCCTAAGTAGAAATGGAAATTCTTTAAGAAGTGTTAACTTGTTCTTTACACCACTGAAGCACAAACATTGATGACCAAAAGGCACAAAGTATTTGCCATTTTACCTGCAGGAGAAGTGCCTCTGACACTCAAACCTGGTGGTTGCAGTGTTGTTCTTTGCCCCACAGCCCTTAAATTGCTGGTGCATTTATTGCTCTGTGTTACAAGATTGCAGGAATAGAGAGGTGTGTGTTTTAACCTGACAATATTGACTTGGTGTTGGCGCACCTTCCAGTCTGTTTGGCAAGGGATGATAGACAATGGGTATCTTATGCTTTTGTCAGACTATCCAACAGTTTCATAAGTTGTTTGGAATGTGCAGCCCTGCAAGTATTGTGTCCATTAATTGTTTCTGGCTTAAGCCCTGATCTTAAAAGTACTTGCAGATGTAAGTAACTGTACTATTTGTAAACAGTTCGTATTACTGAAGGATCAGGATCTTCACTTGCTTGCTACTTCTACTGGACCTTGCAGGAAAGTTCATAGAAGCTCAGATTCTTGGTAGTGTTGATTAATAGATCTGTAAGCAATGGTGAGGACTCCTAACAGCTACCAGGAAACAGCCAGAATAAATTTGGTTTTTTAGATTTGAAAATACTAGTTGATACAATGATTCTTCCATGATGTGTTTTGTTTTCTAATAGGGATTTTTTTCTGGAAGGGAGAAAAGAACCTCTTTGGCGGTTATTCCCCTCTTGTGTAGCTAAACATTCTTCTGGCCTTTTTTTAAGGTGCACTTACTCCATGAAGGTATTTCCTCATAACATTGTTTCACAATTGCCTTGGAACCTGTGCTGTAGTGGAACAGTGTCAGGAAGGGAGTTTGAGAATGTAGAAATCAGGGGGATTTAAGGCAGCCTCAAAGGTAACCTGAGGCTCACTCATTTCTGTAAATATGGTACTAAAGGAAATGTTTATTTCTGATACTGTTATCACATGTACATATGTCAGTGTCTGTTCCTCCAATATTTATGAACCATTGCTAACTCTTGTCAATCAACACCCCTCTTGTCCCATCAACACTGCTTGTTTTGTGCTGGAATGCCTAAATGAGTTATGCCTTTTGTGATATGTTGAGGAAAGAATTGAAGGCACTGAAGTTTTGATCAGTGTAATGACACTGGGTATGGTTGTAAGCTTTTGGAATTATTTATCATGTTATATATAACAAGTATGTGTATCATTGGTTTGCTTGCTTTAGATGACTAGACTAGAGCAAATGGCAGAATTCTCAGTACACTGTGCTTTTAAAGAGAAATATACTGTCTACACAGTGTTTCTCCAAGATCTGTTGGAAGTTTTTTTCAATCTTGTCTCTTCTCCATATGCTTCTATGCTGATTTTCTTGCTTTTTCCTTACAAAGAAAGGGAGTTGAAGAGTCTACATTTCATCCAACACATTCAGGAATTTAAAAACAATTTTTCTCAAGATAAGGAATTAATTTTAAGCAAGGCAGTAGTTAGGGTACATGAATTCCTGTGGAAACAAACCTAAATGTTGTTTTCCCGCTATTGCAGCACAGCAGCATAACTGAAATAATCTATTTCTATTGTTTGTGTGCCAGGTCATTTCCTATAATGACTGAGTTCTTATCTCTTCCGAGGTGGTGTTATTGCAGTAGTTACGCATATCTGAATATCTTTGGCAGAAAGATCCTTCAAGATGATATACAGCACAGAGAAAGAATTACAGTCACTCAGGAATCAGACCTTGGCAATACTTACGGCTTCAGCTCCTGCAGACTGTGATTTTAGGAGCAGAGAAGGGAACAGCTTTCATGCCTATTGAGAGGATTCCTGCTGTGTCTTTTTGCTGTTGTCACAGCCTGGTTTAACCAGGCTAACTCAGGAACACCTAATGGGTAGCTAGGGCTCTTTAGTCTAAAGTACTTCTGACAAATCTTAACCTCACAGAAAGTGGACGTTCTGGGTCTGTCTCCTAAAACAGCTGTAAAGAGCTAGATAGCTGGGGTGAAATAAGTAAGTCTGGCTAAATTCAGGAATTTAGCTTGCTGAATTTTGTTGCTGGATTAACTTTCATGTCTGTAGTTGCCCTGAGGCAGGGAAAGTACACCTTTGCTTCCTTGCAATCTTTTCTTTCTGGAAAAGCTACAGGTAAGACTTCAAGACATCCAGGGAATGCTTGTATTCATTCTCTTAATGTTTGAAAATTCTCACTGTTCAGCTGGTTATGGTTAAAGTTTTCTGTATTTTTATTTTCTTTATGCTAAGTTATAACATCAACTGATGAACTGTACATCATTAATCATGTATGATCAGAATCACTTCCATCCTAATGGAACGGTAGGTACATTGGAATCATTAGGCCTGTTGTGTCTTCTAGAAAATCCATATGTCTCCAATTCCAACCCAGCTCTTCTAGTCTTAATTTAGCAAAGACAAAACTTCCCAATTCAAACTAACTTTGTATCCTTATATATTTAAAAGGTAAATGCTTTTCTCTTAGTTAAATGCAACCATTCTGCTGTAAATTAGAAAAACACAAAATTCTTTTGGTCATGGTGAACCACTTCCTTGGGTATCTTAGGGCAGGAATACAGGAGTTTGGGATTCTTTTCCTTATATTTTGACTGGCTAATTTCTTGTAGATGGTGCTACTATATATGATAGTGTGTGAGCCCTTAAGGATGACTTTGTTAATTCCTGATTATTCTTCATCATTCAAAGTGGATTAGGTGCCTACAGAGACTTTCACTCTCTCAGGAAGCATTTAGAAAAATTAGTACCTGCACATACATTCAAGATCACTTTTTGAAAACTTTAGAGCGGTCCATGTAAGCAGATAATGGTTTTTGCTGCTTGATGTAGTAGGCATTGCAACTAAACTCTGTTAATTTGTGTAGTATCTTGACATGTGCATGCACAAAGGACTTGCGCAAAACTCTTCTTTGATATTCTTGATTGTTTCAGTGCAGGGACTATATTGCAATCCCCAAATAGGAAAATTATTGAACATGTTTAACCAAGACTCTTATTTTGTTATTCTTTCAGCTTTGCCATAAATGAGTGCTAAGAGAAAGTTGGATTTATGCCTTTCCTCATGAACTTGTAAGGACTCTTCAAACAGGAAATCTTTCATGCCAGATGTTTGCCTCTAAATATGAAAATGGAATTTATGTTGGAGCTCATATGGGAGCAACAACTGAGTGAAGTATCTGTCTTAATTTTTTAAAAAACCCAGTGGCCATGCTGAGTACTATTTAACCTTTTTTGGGGAGTACAAAATCCTTGAAATTTTAGAATTCTATTGTTTGTGGCAGAAGCACTGCACAAGTGTGCAAAGGTCATGAGTGAGGTCGCTAAGAAGAATACGATGTCTGTATTTTAAACAAGCATTTATAATTCACTTTCCTCCTGTGTGCCGGCACTGTATGTTAAAGCCTTTCCTCTAATAGGAGCTTTAAAAAAACAGAAACTAAAATCCCTCATCATGGTAGCTGGGGCCTTAAAAGAAGCAGAGCAGAAGCAGTAATATGTACACCAAAAATTTACTTAAATATGCAGTTCTTAGAGTTCGCTGTTAGTATTTTATGTTTCAGTTAATCTCCTGTCTTCACTGATTTATCAGTTTTCAGCCCCTGGTTTAAGACTGGTTACTAAATTCCAGTTAAGTGATTAGTCTCAACTTGCTATAGGAAAACAATCTGCATTTTGGAGTTTAAATGGTATTCCTCATTCTTGCTTCTGGCAGTAATTGGAAAGAAAAGGCTGGGAGGCAGTGGCACCAGTGTGCATGTCTGGAACTGTTGCTACCTCAGAGATCTTTCTTTGTCCAAATGTTGACAAAAGAGAGAGGATGGGAAGTGTGCTGCAAGATTCGTCATGAAAGGTGATTTGTACATAAGAGACATGACTAAAGGCAAAAGATTTCTCATTTTGATGTGTAGCCAAGTAAACAAGAGGAGAGCAAATTATAGAAGGAAGTAGGAGAATTTGGTATCCCTAGGCTTAGTACTTGTATGGTCAAGAAAATGAAACAAAACCATACTGGGTGGTGGAAATAGAGTCCGCATAAATGGGTTCTCTTAAAGGACAAGAATGTGAATTTAGATTGGACTTCAGTGCCCTGAACTCCATCGTTAGTCAGTGTAAATGTACTTTCTCATTGTTCGGGTTAGCCAGCTTGGAACTCCCAGCTGAACTGGATCTTTTGGTGTTATTCTGCTGTAACAGATGGAAATAAGGTCAGGTCTAGTTTAGCTGGCAGTATTCCTGTTTAGGTGGACCATGAACCTGTGCTGTGCAATTTAATAATTAATTGTTAAACAAAAGCAAAGCTGAATTCTAAATGCTCTTCAATTGAAATGACAGATTCATCTTTTATTATCATTGAATTTTTAATTTAAAGATATGCAAAATAAAAAACAGGAACCCTTGGAGGTTGGAAATCTTACTTAATGTGTCAGTTCCCACTTCCATGTTCAGTTCTTCTCCAGACAAATAAGCTTCCTACTCTCCAGCAGAGCTTTACTCTGCTGAAATCAGTCACTGAGATGACTGGCTTTACTAATGCACCACTTCAGGGCAAAATCTGAGATCCTGAAACAGATTTTAATAAGTGTAAAAGCATGTTTTACTAATTTTCATTTTTTATTGTATAACTGCTTAATAACAAAAAAGGAAGAAGAGAGGTGGAAGTAGAGTGTCTGGTAAAATATGTCTTGTAAGACAAAAAAAAAGGTGGTTTTGTAGGAAGCTTTGTTTCCTTGTTCCAATTTTAACTTCAGCTACTGTAGTGGTAGACATTAATCATCATTCTGGAAACAGTAATTTTTACAAATACAGATTTTTTAAAAATACTCATAGAATTAGCAGTTAGATTTTTATTTGTGGTTTCCTTCAATATCTTCATGTTAATCTAATCACAAGTCAAAATCTCTTCGAAATGGTCCTTCTTGTCATGTTTTATTAGCTCTTACATGATTCTACAAGACTTAGCATACTTATAAACATCAACTTGGGTGACAGTCTCTTAATTGGTGTATTTGTAAAACTTGTTAAAATTCTACTATAAAATAAAAAGTTTTGGTTTAAATTCCACATCCTTACAAATTCCACCTCAAAGTCTACCTAGTTCCCCTTAACTTTCTCAGAAGTTGAATGCATCCAAGTGCTGAGGTTGGTGTTCAAACCGGACCACGGTTACCCTTCAGAGCTAGTTCCTGCAACCAAGCAGCAGAGGCTTAAATTATTAGTCTCTAATCTTGTGACAACCCTACTAAAAAGAGTAAATCATTACCTTGATGTTGCTTAACAGTAATTCTGCTACAACATACCACATAATTGTTTGTTTCTCCTAGACCAGGCTGGAGCTCTGAAGAGACTTCAGTTCAATGTGTTACGACTGCAGGACAGTTATTTCCATAAGTGGAGCATCTCTTATCTTGGAGTGCTGTGGTATGACTGAACATTGGGTTTGCATTACATAAAATGTAATGTCTCCTAAACCTTTACACAGACCTGTAGTCATGCTATTTTCAGCAAGCATGTGTACTGAAGTCAGCTTCTGATATTTCCTTGTACTGATAAAACTGTACCCCTTAGACACATAAGCTCATGTAAGAGCTACTCACCTTTATTTTTGTTCTGTTCTGTACCTATTCCTGGAAGGATTAACTTTTTTTCCTACTGTTTTTCTATTTTTCCTGACAATGATATAAAGAAGAATTTGGCATAAGGAAACCTGAACTGTGAGCCTACAGGTCCTACTGGCAGATGAAAGGCTTGTAATTACCTAATTCAAAACTGATCTGTAAGCTTGACTAATCAAAATAAGGCACTTTGAACTATGTTTGGGCAAAAAAGTGACCTGACTTGCCCAGCTGCTGAGCATCTGCAGCTGTTAATTGCCTTTAATCAGGCTTAAACATTCAAGCTTTCCACTGTAATT
This sequence comes from Picathartes gymnocephalus, assembly GCA_013390045.1. NCBI lineage: Eukaryota > Metazoa > Chordata > Aves > Passeriformes > Picathartidae > Picathartes > Picathartes gymnocephalus. Next base: position 107,381 of record WEKY01001332.1, read on the forward strand.
TTTCAGCCAGTTAATCAGACTCCAGTGTGATGCCAGGTAGGCATGTTTCCAAAGCACTGTGTGTTTTAAGTGAGTGAACTGGGATTTGTGTATATAGATTTTTGTACACGTTATGTGGGGATATACAATTTCTGCTGTCAAAGTGGGTGTACCACATGTAGGAGCATGGGACAATCAGTCCCCTGCAGTCTCTGTTTGGTGTCCAGGAAAGAGTCCTTCAGTATGTAACTGGAGACTTGCATTAGGGCTAGGTGAGTAAGTGAATATAGGTGAGTATACTCATCAGAATGCTAACCAGAATGGCCTTTCTGAGAAGACAAAACACCCGTTGCAGGAGGGGCACACAAGTCTTGCTATAAGATTAGTAGTTTTCTTCCTCCTAAAGAGAGTAGAAAACCACCTTGAAAAAAAATAATGAGGTTATATACAACAGAGCTGTCATCCTGGGTTTAGGAGAACCCAAACAAATAATAAGATGATGCATAGTCTGGCACAAATGTATTCCACTCCCTCCATCCATAAGCTTGTGTGGGTACTCAGGAGTAAATTAAGCATGGCAGACTGCTGGGATTATGCTAGATAAATACTTGCTGTGTGACTGTGCAGTGGGGGAGGATGGGAAAATTGGAAGGCAAAAAGGAATATTTTAAATGTACTCTTCATGTTTAAACTAGGAGAACAGTGTTGGATAGCCAAACTATTCTCTAGCCACATAGAGGAAATTACTGGATTTGCGGGAAGCTGTTATGGGAAGAACTCACAGTGAAATTCTTTTTTCCTTCAGTCCTCAAAGTCTCAGTGAGTCATCTGCCTCCTGCCTTCTTCTACCCCCAACTCCAAAAAAAAAAAAAAAAAAAAAAGCCCTTATTTCTGTCCCTTGGCAAATATCACAGCTGTTGTGAAGAAGGCTGTAGTTCAGAATGCCAGTGATCCAAGAGGCCAATTGAAGCACTGTCAGAGGGATGTGTGGATTTGTTGAATCTCACATCTTTTGCTTTGAGGTGTAGATAAGCTTTCTCATAATGATGGAAACAACTCTGATAAGATGGAATACCGTGTTTCCAAATGTACACAGTGCTAGATGATACCAATGTGATTAAGTGTGGAAAGTGTCTGTCACGTTGGCACAGTGCCTGCTGTGCCTCTGCTGCCAGGTTGTTTCTCCAGGGCTGCATGGCATCCCCATTCCCTCAGTGGAGAGCAGTTGTGTTTGTCTTCCTCCCTGCTGGCTGGTGGCTCCTCTGCTTCATTCACTGGTCCTAGAGGAATGAGAGGACTGCTAGGAGTAGAAGGATGTGGTAGTGGGAGAGAGAGGTGTCACAGTGCTACTGATGCCACCTGTGCACTTGCACTCGGGGATTTGGCTCCCCAGCAGAATTGGGTTGGCAGGTGGCAAGGGCTTAGTGATAAATCTGTTAATTACTAAATGTGTACTAAATGCTGTCCTAATGGGCTACAACAATGCCATGGTATTTAATAATTACTTGGTAGCAGGAAGCTCTCTGCTGGGCAATTGAACTGGGAGTTGGGTCTCTTCTTCCGAGTTGGAGGTCGTGCTCCGAGGAATGTGTCACTTGATGGACAAGCTTTGTTTATTGGGAGGAAGCCAAGCAGAAGGGATTTGCAGCAGCGTCTTTGCTGTGAAATCTAGCAAACAGAAATCTTTTGGATTGAAACTTTTCATTTGGCAACTTTACACAATTCCTTTCCTTCCTGGAGTGTTCTCTTCCATTTTATATAGCAGGAAACATATTAATTAGATGCTTCTAATTAATCCTTGTTTCTGTGCCTCTACCATTTCTGTCTTTCTAGTCAACATACTGAGTAATTTGCCTGCCACTTGTTATTCACGCCCTGTAATTTTTATAGCCCTAAGGAGATGAAGTGCATGGCCTTACCAGAATTTTGGTCTAAATGTGCTTGCTGGCCTGTGTTAATTGAGAAGGTACGTGGAAGAAACACTCCTGACGCATGAATCAGGAGTTTGAAGTGTCATTCTTACAGAAACAAATGTTGTGAGAAAGCTCTGTCTCCCCACAGTCCTTACCTGTTCTAGCAATGGCATTGGGCAGACTTCCTTCCCTTTTTTTTTTAGTTTCTTATTGTTGGAAATTTATTGTTTTGAGCAACTCGGAGGTAAAGACCAAATATGAACTTGGCCTGATACTCAGGCATTAGTCCACATAAAAAGCAAGTATAAACCTGATGTGTTCCTAATAATCCTGTGTTAAGAAGATAAACTGTATCACTATTCACTATTTAACCCTAGTGACTTACAGTCTGATGGGTTTATGTTGCGTATTTCTGCAAAATAGCCTAGAAAAAGAAGAGCGAGCTTGTATTAGAATGAAAAGGGTTGATGATAGTGTTCTGTAGAACAGCCAAAATGTCAAACAAATGGTGAGGCTTGGGGAATAGATTCCTTGTGATTTCTAACTGAACAATTTAATCTCCAACAAGGTGGAACGAAAAATAGTAAAGAAAAACGATACAGCATTCCAAAGGAACAAGAAATGCAAACTTGAAAATTCTAAGGTATACACTACGTAGGAAGAACTCTTCAACAATTCTCCTGTCCTTGCTGACTAAAGGCTTATGTTTCAAATCCAGTTAAACTATAACTAGTGCTGTCTTTGCACTTGATTGTACCGTGCCAGCTGCTGCTTCTCTGGTAGACTGCACAGGAGAGGAAGTGGCGCTGGAGGAATGGATGTGACCCACAATGATTTTGTGATTATATCAATCTTTGCTAATCTGTGATGAGGCCAAAGTTAGAATTTTTTAATAAAATTCTGTAGAAAAATTTTTTTCAACTGTGTAACGGGATAATTGTAGTTTGAAGTGTTTGGCTTGTTAGGCTTTGATCTGTTGGAAATGTACCTGACAGGAATTGAAAATTAGCTCTATTGTATCTTGGAAATATACTTCATTGATATACTGGCTTATTATTTTTTTAAAAAGTGACTAGAATGCATGAAAGATTGTCACATACTTTCTGGAAGAAGAGAGGGCTTTTTGGACAGAGTGTAATGCACTTTTAATGCTTTTTAGTACACCTCCAAAGCTGAGATTTCTTTTTCTGGCTGTAGGGATAAACAATTAACAAGTGCAGCTGCACTTTGATATAGTTATGATGTGCAGTTTTTTAGAGGACGTTAAGTGGATCAGTCTGTATGATTTCAAATACTAAAAAAAATTATCACAAATATCATTAAATATTTTTTAAATGTGCAGAAAGAGTACTCTCTTCCTGTGAAGTTCTGCTCTGGTAGACCTTTTATTTTGTGGTAACAGTAATGCCCACAGCTGAATCAATGCATCTGTGGCATTGTTAGGCTTGGGTCTGGATGAATTGTTCTTGTGTTTATTATACAAAGATGTCAGGTTTGCTTACTTAGGTTGAAACAGAACCAGTGCCACTGACCTAAATTTCTGAATTTCCTTTGTGCAAGTAAAATCCATCTTCAGCTCTTCATTGTGTACAAGAAGTGATTCATATTTAGAATGCCTTAAGAATATCTTGGATGTGTATAGCAGGAAGAGATTCTGTAAATCTTGTAAAAGCTTTTGCTCGAAATGTTATATGCTTCATATAAATTCTGTGTAGAACCAAAACCTGGAAATGAAAGAATGCTATACAGACTCCTTGAACATAATAATGACTGTTAGTTCCAGGCAGTGCATTAATGTAAGATTTTGGAGGTCGTGAAGAAGGAGCCCTTCTGCCACATAACCAGGTCATCTCTGTAAAGAATCTGGCTGCACTGTTTTGAAAGCTTTTCAAGGAAACCATAAAAAAGAATGGTGCACAAAGGCAATGTATTCTTTGTAGCTCATCCTGCAAAAATAGAAGAAAGGGCTGCTAACATTTATAACATACACCATT
>WEKY01001333.1:0-10428 GCA_013390045.1 Picathartes gymnocephalus
ATCAGAGGGATGGAGCATCTTTCTGCCTTGGAGTGAGTTATTATGATAGTATATTTCCTGATCCTCTGCTTTGTGCCCAAAAAATGGTTGCTGTATCTTTAAGGCAAGGGACTGGAAGTGTGTGGGGCTGGGGGTGGGGAGAGCCCCTCTTTCGGTGCGGGGGTTTTTAAAAGCCTTATTGTCCAGGTTTTCCACGTCCCAGGGGATATTGTGAGAGGTGTAAGCTTGGCCTGGGACCTGGGCGGGGTGGGGCCTGGGGCTCTCTCACTCTCGCTCTCTTCTGGTTCAGGATCAAGGTGGCGGCTGTGTGGGGACACAGTGAGTGCATCTGGCTTGAAATACTGTTGCCCTGTGTTTTTTTCCTGGCACTGCGACCAGGACCTGCCTGCTTGCTTCCCCACTTCCCTGTCATTCAGGAGCCCAGAGCCAGCACATGTGGTGCCACCTGGTATGGGGACCATGTCCCACCAGACCCCGGCCTGCAGTGTGGTGGCTGCGGCTACTCCTGTGTGTTAGGCTCCAGGACTTTGATCCGCTGCAGTTTCTACACTGCAAGCCTGCTTGTTTTTTCCCCATTTCTCAGCCATTTGGGGGTCCAGAGCCAACATGTAGGGTGCCGCCAGGACTGGGGCTGCCCCCGCTGGGCCACTTCTCTGCACAGTAGCCTGAAATTGTGACCAAGCCCTGCTCACCTCCCCAGAGTGTGACAGATGCCAGTGGGGGTACCAGGACCAACTGCTACCCGTGAGCTTTGCAAAAGGAGCAATCTCCTGTCCTCCTCTTTGCCCAAGCTCCCACCACCACCTGAAGAGGTTGCCAAGCTCATGTCAGAGCGTCCCCTGCAGCCTCTCTGCCCTGCCAGGAACCAACAGTGCCCCCTGCTGGTTGTTATTGTAACTACACTCAAGGGAAAATTTACTTAACGGGTGGGAAAACTTCTGTTATTGTTTTTTTGTTGTTGTTCTGTTTTATATATATATTTGCCAGTTAAGAACTGTTATTCCTTTTCTCATATTTTTGCCTGGAAATCCCGTAATTTCAAACCTATAATAATTTGGAGGGAGGGGGTTATCTTTTCCATTACAGGAAGATTCCCACCTTCCTTGGCAGACATCTGTCTTTTAAACTGAGACACTTTGCTATGAAAGGCTGAGAGAATTGGGATTGTTCAACCTGGAGAAGAGAGGCTCCAGCATGACCTAATTGTGACTTTCCAGGTCCTAAAGGGAGCTGACAAGAAAAATGGAGACTATTTACAAGGGCCTGGAGTGAGAGGACAAGGGGGAATGGCTTAAAACTGAAAAGGAGTAGGTTTAGATTAGATATTAGGAAAAAATTCTTTACTGTAGGGAGGGTGAGGACCTGGCAGAGGTTGCCCAGAGAAGCTGTGGCTGTCCCATCCCTGGAAGTGTTCAAGGCCAGGTTGGACACGGCTTGGAACAACCTGGTCTAGTGGAAGGCACTCATGACAGGAGGGGCTGGAATGAGATGAGCTTTAAGGTCCCTTCCAATCCACGCCATTCTATGATTCTATGAATATTACAGAACAAAACTTACACCACAAACCTTCACCTGCTCTGTGATCTGGTCACATTTAAAGAGTTACTTGAAGCAAGGCACTGCCCAGTTAAGGACAGATTTATTCTATTTTTACCCAAATTCTTCAACAATCTTCATATTCTGCCCAAAGTATCTGAAACTGACAATTCAAAGACAACAGTGGCAATATCCAAAGGCCAAAAAGACATTGTGTGACTTCTTACACAGTGCAAATCAGTGCTGTGACTTCAGCAGCAGGAATGGAAAACACAGAGAGGGTATCAACCTGCCTCTAGCTCGAGAAGTACACTGGCAAGCTGGGAACTGAACTCTCCTGCTAAAGGTGACAACTTACTTCCCTTCCCCTGGGTGTCATTAAACTATGAGTTTATAAAATCTCACTTAGATAAGATTAAAGAGGGAGGGTTTTTGGCCTGATCTAACAATTTTTTTCCATTTATGAGAACAGGCGAGATTTCACTTGCCAGTCATAAGTAACTCACAGGACAGAAATTCTGATCTAAGATAGTCCAATATTTTGCTGGACCTTTATAATCTTGCAGCCACAGGAAGGGGACTGCCCAAAATAAATATTTTTTAACCCAAAGACATTCATAATAACACAGTGATTTCTATTTGCCCAATATGTAAGAAATACCAGGGAATTCACCCATAACCATAAAGCTGCCATATCATTATTTAGATTGGGTTTAGAGAGAAATAGTAAGGTTTGCTGGGGTTTTTTGTTTGGCTTTCTTTCTTTTTTTCTCCCCCAGAAACACAAAGGCAGGCATTTATCAAATGAACTTGGGATAATTTATTCATGGTATGTAAATAGAGTCCATTTATTCACTCCTATGGAAGATATTATTTGCAGTTCAAAGTACACTTCCTGTGAAACATATTTTGCATTCATGAAGAACAACAAAGACTTTGATGAATTTTTTTCAAGAAGTTTGTATAATCTGCATAAAAATTACTTCAGTTACAGAGTTTTCAGACATGGGCTGATTAATTTGGCTGCTTCAAGCACATCACTGGAAGTGGAAGTAATTAGATCCCATGTGTGATACTTGCATCAATAAATATTTTAAAAGTACTCTGCACCTCCTGTGATATGCTAAGTTGCTTCATCCCCAAAATCCTTCTGTCACAACAGCAATGAATATACTGTTATATTTGGCTTATTCTGTTAATCCTCCACAAACTTTTCTCTGAAAAGACTTTTGTTAGGTAGCTTGCATTTGGCTTGATCATAATGGAGAAACACTCCCTGCTTCATAGGGAAGGATTTGCCAGAGAGTTTTCATAAATGCAACTTTTAAGGGGCTATTTGGAGTAGATTTGATGCAGTGTCGTATACAGATGCAAAGAAGTTCCAATTAAAAGGTTTTTGCAACAGTAAGCTGCAAAAGAAATAAGACTACTACCCTCTATTAAATCCTTACTGATGATTCATGACTGACATATTAAACAAAAATGTCAGAAAGATCAGGACAACATATATTTTACATTCAGAGAACTATCTATATAATGCTCAGTACCTATTCAGATAGTACAGACTTTTCAGTGACATGAAAAAATAGCATCTTAACCTCCCGTATTATATAGAAGAAGCATAAGTAATTTTGTACTCAAAAGATAGTGTTCAGATTTCAAAGAGGCAGATTTTACAGTAACAAAAGTCTACTATAGTCACTAGAAATGTTTTGCTGCGTTAATTAACAAAGAAAATGAAATCACATGAGATGTCAAGAGCAAGGGGGTATTTTCTACCTAATGCATTAATAGGCATTTGCTCATATGTTCTGTTAGTAAAAGAAACTCTTTAAAATGTATATTCCACTGAGAAGCTCATGGTTTAGATCATATTTCAACAGAAACATTTACTAGTAGAATTGTGAAAATAAGAGTGGCTTCTCAGTTTGGTACTTTTCAAGAAAAAAACCACACTTTAAGAAATTATTTTGAAAGAAATATTTTAAGATTTAATAGACTGAAGAGAGAAGCTTCATTAGTGCTTTCTGGTTTTAGGCATCTACTTTTAACCACCTCAATCCCTCAAAGTTTATATCAATGTAAAACAAAAAAAAAAATTAAAAACCAAACCAGCATTTTAGTTGTAACTACAAACCAAGTATTTCCAGCACTTAGGACTCATGCATTTTCTTCAGCATATTTTCTATTTCCCCAAAACATGCAAAACCCCAAAATGCTAGACCCAAAGCCACAAGTACAGGACCATATCAGTGTTCTTACCTGTGTGCTTTCGGAGATGCTCTTTAAAATGTCCAAAGTGATCAAACTGCTTATCACAGTATTGGCATATATGTATTTTCTTGCCAGGTCTTTGCTTCTTGCTAGCACCACCTTCATCAAGGTGATGACAGGTGAGGTGTTGTTTCAAAGCACTCTCTCGTAGGTATCTTTTATTGCATATGTCACATTTGTAATTCTCAGTAGAGTGTGTTTTCATGTGTTCCTTAAAATGGTAAAACAATTTAAATGAACGGTTACATTTTTCACAGTGGAATAAATTCTTCACGTGCGACAGCTGAAGTTCCACAATTTCAATATCTTCTACCTGTTTGCACGAGGGATCAGTTGCACTACCACCTTCTTCTTGAATCTGGCATTTTGTCTCTCCTTGACGATACTTACTGGTGATATCTGCCAAAAGAGCTAAAGCAGATTCATCTGATGTACCTGTTGTATGTATGTACTTTACAGATTGCTCTGCAGAAGCTACTTCAAGTGTTTCAATGCTGTCATCTTCCACTTCAATCGTCCCTTCAGCAATCTCAACCTCAATTTCAACAGGCTCTGATTCAGCAGATGGCAGTGTTTCTGTGATAACATTAGATGTTTCAGCAATCTTCCTCTTTTTTGCTTTATTTTTACCTTGCCTTTGATTTGATTCTAAGGGTGATGAATTTTCTTTGTTCCTGCAAAACATTTACATAAACATAGTTAAGATCCATAAGCACTTACATAACAATTCCTGCCTGATGCTGAGCTTCTGCATTAAACACTAGCTAATGTTTCTCAAAGAAGCTGAATGAGTGACCACATAACCTGCATCCATTTCAGATGTTAATTTGTCCTTAATCTATACTCCTCAGAGCTGTAGAATAGCACAGCTAAAGCTGTGGAGCCTTTAACATAAGGTTATTAAAGTGTTTTAAATGGCTCCATTTGAATGATACAAAGCACCTATCAAGAAGAAAGGCCAGTTAGCCTAATGACATAGGTTTATATAAGAAATGTGAAATTCTGTACTTTGGCCTGCCTCCTCAGAAATAAAATTCAAGTTCTTCCTACACTATTCACCTCTCAAGCTCTGGAGTGCAGGCAATTGCCTGCAGCACTTACAGCTTCTTGCAAAACACTACAGCTGTGACTTCACACAATGATTATTATAACATCTCATACTTCAGAAAAACACAAAGCTAACAACTGTAGCAAAAAAGAAAAAAGCCACTGGGATGTGAAAAGAGTATTTTAACTTAATTTATCTGGGCTTAAGCACAGCTCCCAGCTCTGTTCTTCTTTTCCTTGCACCATAAATACAAAACACCCTTCCTCCAAGATGTCAGAGACAGCATCCCATCTCAAACACGGACAGAGCTGACTGGGTGTCTCGGTTTGGAGACAAATTCTAGGAGAAAAACGGTCTAAAATGAGTGGTTTTTCTCTAAGGAGAGAGGGCTTCAATAACTTCCTTTTCTTTTGCCAATGAGAGAAATGGATAAAAGGGGATGAAAGTGAAAAAAAAAAAAAAAGTAAAACTGTTTATTAACAAAGCAAGATACCCACAAAGCACAGGGAAAGAAAAAAGAAAATTGAACCTTACACCCCACCCCCACCTTGCCGCATGGCTGAGAGGCAAAGATGGCGACTGCCCTTTGTCAGAGGAGGAGAAAAGAGTTCACAAAGCAGCTGGGAACCTGTTGGATTTCTGGCGTGGGTCTTCTCCTCGCAGCCGGCAAAGCTGGTGGAGTTTAATGTCCCTTCTTTCGCTGGCTCGGTCTTTCCGGGGTTCGGACCTGCCGAAGCCGCCCCGCAGGCTCCCCGGGCAGGAGAGGGAAAAAAAAAAAAAAACACAACCCAAAAAAACCTGCCGAAAGGATTTACCACTGAAAAGCCTCCAGGCCAGGGGAAGAGAAAAAAACAACAACAAAAAAACCAACCCAGAAGCTTCTTGCCTAAATTGGTGAAAATTAATCCAGCAAGCAAGTCAACGAAGCAATAATCCGTGTAACCGCCAACCACCCGGAGAGAGAGAGAGCTTGAATACAGCCCGCGCAGGAGCCCAAGTCTCCCCGCCCTACCCCCCAGGTCCATCTTAAAGCTACAGCAGTTGTTTTCTGGGCATAAAGCAGACAGTTAGGGAATAAAGCATCATCATAAAATCACCCCAAGACACTGGGCCAATGTTTTCAAGTCACACACTCATGATTATCCACAGCACTTACATGCTGGAGGTTTTACTACTGATTATCAGTTTTGAAAATGAGGGGCTATATTCCCCTCAAATCAGACTGTAATCAGAGTAATTTGTACTTTTACCTTCCTTTGCAGCCTGATAAATCCTTTTATGTAACCTACTCCCTATCACTTTCAGGTTTTCTAGTAATAGGGGTGATAAGGTTTTTCTCCAGTATCGGTATGCCATACAGCAGAGATGTGTGGCTAATGACCTAATGCAGGATACAGCTTATTAAACTGCGCCTTACTATATTCAGACACAGGAAGAGAGCAGCTAAACTTAAGAGTTTCATCTAGACCATATTTCTGATGCCTAGAAGGTGACAGTTACTTTGCACATTACTGCAAGGAGCTCCAGGACCACATACAAAAATTAATAATCTGCTCAGCAAAGAGGAGAGTACTGTCCTTGAGTACATTGTGTGGCTCAGGTGTGAAACTGAATGAGGATACACACATACTATACACTGTACCTCAAGGAATAACAGCTAGTTGTTTTCTTTCAAGTCTAGATTATGTGCTGTGCAACTCTGATGCATTACACAAATGGTTAGTTCTATAATAACCTCTACTTTAGCTGAAGTTTCTGATGCTTGCCCCTTTTAGTCAAAGCTCAGATAGAGGCACTGTACTGCAATTTGTCCCCTTCCTTCTGTGAAGGAGAAAACTGAGGCTGACAGTGGTACTCAAGTTTGTTTTTTTAACAAAAAACACACAACCAAAAATCTATGAACAATGGAAATAATTCTAAGAATAGACTGGCCTGTACATCTATGTGTTAAGCCAAACATTCATTTCCTTGTAACATAAGAATTACAGCATTTACTAGTGCTGCATAACCAACAAACATTATACATTAGTGGGAATTAATTGCAGACTAGATAGTTTAGCTTGACAGACTGATCTGAATCCTGGTTAAACATCTCTACCAGTGTACAGAGACTCAAAGTGATACCAATTAGAACATAGTTTTTCAATTTCAAGTGTCTTAAATTTCTCAAACAGACAGCAAAGGACTGCTTTTCCCTAAATGAAAAAAAAAAAAGTTCTTTTGGTGATACCATGTTTAATCTCAATAATGTCAAAAAAGGGTATTGTTGGGGTTGGAGAGTAGAACTAGAAATGCACAATCCTATCTTTTCTATTAAAAAATCCCAACATAGTTATTCAGCTCTGCTACCAATCAACAGAATAACTTGATTCCAAAAAACAAAAAAAACACTGATATTGAAAACCAAGTTTCCAGGGTACCATGTCATGGAAGTTTTATTTGTTTGGCTACTAGAGGAACTCAGTGTCAGTGCCACTCTCCTTAGCTTAGTGTGCCTATGGGTGATAAAGAAGAAACAACAGTTTTTCCTTAGCCTGAGCACAAAGACCTTTCAGCATGTCTAGAAGAGAAAGTAAGGATAACTGTAAGGAGGAGGTATTTATTGCCCCTCCCGCTGCTTCATGACAGAACAGTATAGCATACAGAACAAACGAGAACATGACAGCACTTTGTGAAAGAGAAGGAAAGGGAAGAAAAATAGCATGATGGGAATGGCACCTGCTTTTCTCAGATTGGAGTTTGGTAATGGATTACAGTTCCTTGTACTAGATAAAAGGTGCTACAGCAGCATTTGATTAAGTACTGATCCCATAGAAAACCAATTATAACAACTACATTTGTTCAAGAAGTTTGAGACTAAATTTGCAACAAGAAACTTTAAAATCACTGCCTATTCTCTTGAAAGCAGAAAGCTGCATGAAATCAAAAGAGCAGTGCAAACTTGTTAATACAGTCTAATTACCTGAGAGATATCATCACTGTACAGCCAGCTGTCAATCAGGTGCAGGCAGTCAGTATAGAGGCCTGGTATTAGTTATCACAAAGTCACAGCCCTACAATGTCTGCAACATTTACCAGCCATGTCACTTGTCATCGAGTTCTAGCCCAAAGAATGTGACATTCATTTTTTTAGCCTGTATAATTCTGACCCATATCTTATAGTAGAAGAGTATACAATACCCACATGAGTTTAGGAGGTTTCAGGATAAAGAAGAGCACTGCAAAATACTGGCAGGTCTCATACAAGGATTCTTAAGACTACATTTCAGTGTTGGGAAGAAAAAGAGGTTTATGTGTTTACCTGATTTCAAGTGCTTTGATAGCTTCTAACATCTGTAGATACTCAGCTGCTTTCCAAACATCATTTGCTTCTTCCTCACCTTGGACCATTAGTTTTGCTGTATAGGTGAACTCAATTAGGTGACGAAATGCCATGTTACTTACACCTGTTTACAAGCAAGACAAACAGCCTCTTTTAACAATTCATCAGTCTTTCACACTTGCCTGCTCACAGTACTCCAACAGCCAGTTTCAAGATGCCACCATTGAAAGGCTCACACTGGAATAAAAAGTACTATAGAAACAGGTGAATCTAGAACAACTACAGTCATTCCATGACAAAGATAAAAAGAAGGATAAGATGGACAAAAAGCTACTTGTATAAAATAGAAAAAGTTCAAATTTAAAAATATTATATCTCTCTCTCAAGAGATCTCTGAGCAGCAAGTTACTAGAAGCTGAATTGCTCCAGGAAATCTTCTTACCTACCAGGCAGGTATTGCTCCACATCTATCCTGTTCTTGCATCCCAGCCAAGGTGTCTTTTTATTTTTAATTTTTCTTCAGGGGACGTTTTTTCCAGTGGCAATAGCTACCTGTACTGGTTTTGGTTGGGACAGATTTAAATTTCCTCATAGTAGCTAGCATGGGGCTATGTTTTGGATCTGCGCTCAATCATGGAATGGTTTGGGCTGGAAGGGACCTTAAAGATCATCTAGTTTCAACCCTCTGCCATGGGCAAGGATGCCTTCCACTAGACCAGGTTGTTCCAAGCCCCATCCAACCTGGGCTTGAACACTTCCAGGGATGAAGAGTCCACAACTTCTCTGGGCAATCTGTGCAGGGTCTCATTACCCTCACAGTAAAGAATTTTTTCCTAATATCTAAGCTAAACCTACTGTCTGACAGTGTGAAGCCATTCCTCCTTGTCTTGTCACTCCAGACCTTTGTAAATAGTCTCTCTCCATCTTTCCCATAGATTCCCTTCAGATACTGGAAGGCCCCAATTGGGTCACCCTGAAGCTTCTCTTCTCGAGGCTGAACAATCCCAATTCTAGCCTTTCCTCATAGCAGAGGTGCTCCAGCCCTCTGATCATCTTGGTGGCCTCTTCTGGACTTGCCCCAACAGGTCAATGTCCTTCCTATGCTGAAACAGTGTTGATAACACACTGATGTTTCAATTACTGCTAAGCAGCGCTTACACAGAGCCAAGGCCTTTTCTGCTTCTCACACTGGCCTGACAGCGAGCAGGCTGGGGGTGTGTGGGCAGTTGGTAGGAGATACAGCCAGGACAGGTGATTCCAACTGACCAAAGGAATATTCCAGACCACATGACATCATGCTCAGTATATAAAGTATGTGTGGGAGGCAGGTGGAGAGGCCACTGCTAGGGGATTGGCTAGGCATTGGTCAGTTGGTGGAAAGCAACTGTTTTAATTTGCATCACTTGTCTCTCTTGGTTTTTTACCTCTTTCTTTTCTCTTTTACTTGTAATTTTTAAAAAATTACTATTTCTTTTTAATTATTAAACTGGTTTTATCTCAATCCACGAGTTCCTTTCCCACTTTTATACTTCTGATTCTCCCACCATCCCACTGGTGGAAAATGAGCCAGTCTGGCTCTGTGGTGCTTAGTTGCCAGTCAGGGTTAAACCACAACATTACCTCACAACTCAAGAGCTGATATCTAGAAAGCTAATCAATATGATCAAGCATGCATTTAAGCCCATACCAGGGATACTACATTCATTTTGAGCATGGGCACACAAATCTGAAGGTTTTAATTTGCATGAATCAGACTACCTTCAATCTCCACCAAGGGCTCCTGAGTGAAATCTTGGAAGAATTTGTGGAAGAATTGGCTACAGGCAGCAAGAACTGCCTTATGAGCTTTGAAATGGTGACCTACAAAGAGAGACAAAAAATTTTGTTTAGGATAACACCTTCTTTACTCATGGTGCAGAATAAGTACAGATGCAGAGAACATCTGCAGAATCATCCAGTCTACAAATCTATTCCAGCAGCACATAATCACTTAGCATGTCTCCTTGTAACATGGGATACCACTGCAGCTAGCCTGTCCCATCTTATACAGATCCTTGCTGACATCATTGACCTTGTTGAAGCTCTGCAATTCAGTAAGATGAAGGACTCACTCAAGAGTGTTTCTCTTTTCAAATATTTAAGTTGTGGAAAACGCCTGTTCAAACTTTTTCCTGTGTGTCTTGGGCTCAGCGCTCAGATTTTAACCAAGCTTGTCATGGTTTGACACTGTGTAGTGGTTTCACATTTG
>WEKY01001338.1:3620-33319 GCA_013390045.1 Picathartes gymnocephalus
CATGAGCCCAAGCAAATCTGCATAACATTAAAGCAATATAAATAAGACTACTGACTAAAAGTAAAAACTGTAGAGGAATTAATCTGCCTCCACTGTGAATACTGTAGCTGGGGAGAAGATGTGCACAGAGTCACAACAAGCAACATGAGTCAGTAAACACACTTACCCATACTCCATGAAGACAGCAGACCACTATTTGGACTAAAGGAGGAATAAAAATGTCTGAAAAACTTTAAAGCACTGAACTCAAGCCACGAAGTACCCGGAAAGCTCTGGGTTCACCATTAACACAGCACAGTCAGGAGGCTGCTTGGACAGCTTGGCTCTGGAGCAAAGTGAGCTTGCAGGGTGCCACGACACAGTGTGTGCACATCTGGATGACTTGCCATTATGCACAGGCTGTTAGCTCATTCTCTGAAGATCTATCGCAAACAAGGTGATTATATTTTAAATAGGATTAAAAATATATGCACACTATCCTATCGAAACCCATTGCATAACTGCAGCCTTCCCTGCGGTTGTAGCAGGAAGCTCTGATTTTACCATTCAAACCCAATGAGACCCTCCCAGGAAGATAATGCTGCAAATGACCAACAGACAGGAAAAACACTGGGAATTTTGTTTAACTAAAGTATTATAAAATGAAGTTTAATTTAAGGAAAAATAAACATTTTCTGTGTTTTCAGAGGCAAAGTCCAATTCTTGTTCTTTCCCAATTCATCAGTAGCTTAATTAATTCTGAATAGAGCAAAAAGTCTACTACCAAAAGACACTGAAGTCTAAGGCAATACAGGTGTTATTTTTCGCACCTTCACTGAGATGGAATTTTTAAGTGCACAATTCTTCTTTTATGAGAGTTTAGTAGTGTAATCAGGATATGTACAAGCTTTATTGTGATAAAGGGGAAAAAAATTGCCTTGCAGTACTCTTGGCATCACAATGTATCCATTAGAAATGGCTGCTTTTAGTTTTTAACAGTGACTATAGCCATATCAATTCATGATGCTGACCTCTGTTTTTCTGAATGAATTAAGAGGAAGAGAAAAATGTGGCTTCCACTAAGCTTCCATTCCAGCACAGGAAATCCTGTGTGGTTAGATACAGTATGTGTTGGGCTCAAAGATTTCATTCTACTCCCCTTTAAAAAGCCAACACAAGCAGCATGTCACAGGAAATTCTTCCTTATTTTCAGTAGTTCTCAGGACAAGGCTTCTTTGGAAACAAGGTCAGCATGAATAGACCATTGCTTCCTTATCGCTGTTAAGCAGCTGCGTTGAGGATGCAAGACACAACACTGCACCGTGTCCCTGAATATCTCTTTTCATAAACTTTAAGCATATACAGCTCAAGCAGTTAGAAGTTCCCTTGAGCTTTTTTATTTTGAGATTTTTATATCACACACATTCAAATAATATTTTTTTAAATGTACTGAGAAACTGTAAGGATAAACTCCACCTTAAAAATAAAAAAAAAAATTAAAAAAAAATCAAACTTCAACTACTTTCAAACATCACCACACAGCAAGACTGACAAAATTAAAGCACAGAGTTTTGGCTGACTCCTCAGGAAGTGTGGGGCCCAATTCCAGCTCCCTCTGCAATGTACCACTTTCAAGGTGCAATGTACTGCTTTCAAGGTATTATTTTAAGTCTTTTACTCTCTGCAACTCCTCTGTTTTATATAAGGCTCCAGCTGTAATTAAACATTTAACTTAATAAGCAATTTATGCAGGAATTATATGCTTAAAGAGTCAAAGAAAATTCCAGTTTTTCCTGATATAAAACACTTAAAAAACATGCTAACAGTTTTCCCCTCCCCATACCCCATGCCAGTGAGACTACTGTCAAGTACACTTGATGAATAAGGTGTTGCTAATTTCCCTCAAGAGAATGTCTTGAAAGGTTTGCATTGATAACAACAGCAGTACACAAAATACTTGCATTTATTTTTTGCATATTTTTCAAAGGAAGTCAAGGGATGGAGGGAAGGGAGCTTTAAAAGCAGCAGCAGTTTGTCTAACTGGTGGTAACCAATAGCAGACACCCCAAAACCACAGGAAGGCTTTAAGATATTTAACCCCTCTGTGGCCAGACACAGAGTGGGCAAGGTCCATCCACCACCGAAAGACAAACATATCAGTTCAATGCTCTTGGCAGAGGAGATGCAGAGGCAGCACATTTGTTCTCACCCTGCAGACTTTTTGATGAAGAATTTAGGTGGAAGAGCTCAGAGGTGAGACTGACAGAATTCCTCAGGCAAAAGGGTAGCAACAGCCACCTTTGAGACACAGAATGCAAGAGGATAGAACATAAAAGAAGGGAAGCATTAAAGACCAGTGAAGAATGGTCCTAGCAGTTAAAATAAATTGTAGGCTGAGGCATACAGTGATATGCAGTACTTTGGCTGCATCACATCTCAATCCCATTTGTGCTGAGCAACTCTGCTAGTATTTTCCAGAAGAGATACCTAAACAACAAATATAAACCTGTTATCTACAGGTTTGTCTTCCTAGTTTTCAGGCTGCAGGGCTCCCAAGTGTCCTCACACTGAAAGTTCTCATGTAGCTACAGCCCCAAGCTGATGAAGTCTAGGATCTTGTATGCTCCTGGCTAGGCTGGAATGCTAAAACATCCCTCAGGCTTGTAGACAGTATGAAAATGGTCTGGGTGATTACAGTTACCTGGGGTAGAATCTCTCCTTCTCTTCTGAAGAAAAGACACAATGCAGGATAGGTTATTGGAAATTGGTGTCTTGAAGGAAATGGCAATGGTAATAACCAGCAGATAGAACACTTGCCAGATGTTTTAATTCTGTCGTAAAATGGGATACCTCTCTAAAGGTCATGCAGGTGCATTCAGCTATATCATCAGGTAAGGTAAAATATCCTACACTGTTCTGGGGTTCATGAACATCTGTACAATCTACAAAATAGTTACAGTAGAGTCTGCTATGCGTGGAATTGCAAATTTCATCTTACAAGCACCTTCTAAAAGAAATGGCATCAGATAAGAAAGTAACATTTTAAACCACAAGAATAGTAAGGAAGTACAAACCGAGTGTTTTTGAGCATTTAAGTAGGTAATTGGTATAATATTTCTATGGCACTGGGACAATGTAAATGTGTTTAATTTTGCAGTGTAAACATTGGCTTTTCCCTGAAGTGCAGAGTAGTAATTCCTCATGAAGGAGGACGAGTTTTCTTCAAGCATCCAAACCTTAAGCCTCTCCATTTTTTTCATATTGCTGTTATCCTAAACCTCAATATAATTTATGCAGCCAGTACAATTTATTTAATACCTTAACACCTGTGGGATAACTAATAGGATAGATTTTCCTTTAATTGCAATGTAGGGCTAAAAAGAAAACACCACCCCCCAAAACCACACCTGACCCCTTAGATCTTTTAACAGTTTATTGGGATTTGCTGTTTCATCTAACTTACAGCTGCACTGGAAACCAGACTAAAAAGGTACAACTGGTCCCTCAGCAGAGCACACTGCACTCCAGAATTTTTTCTTTACATTTATTCTTAGAAATCTGACTCTGTGTGCAAAGCCAGAAAACAATGTCTTGAAATGAAACATGGCAAGTACTTGTGTTGGCATAACTCATAGACCTGTCTTTAAGATCCTCTGCTTGACTCCAGTGCATTTGACAGGGCAAGATCTTGATTTCTTTCTGGATGTGAAGTTAAACTGAAGGTGAAAAAGGAGGATGAAGTGCTATTTCTGTTCTGAGAGGGACGATGGAAAATCCAAATCGGTTCTTTTTCCATATTATTCAAACTAATAATTAATTAAACCTGACCAGTTCACTGACAGGTTGCTTGTCAGTAGCTGGCAGGACCCCAAAACCAACCACAGTCAGAAAAGCCCTTCTGTCTATCATGTAGGTGCAGGACGTGCCAGGACTGACTGGCACAAAGGCTGCTGCAGCAGCTATGGCTGGTCCCACCTTGCACTGGAGGGATCAGGCTATGGGATCACATCACCTGAGTGTCACCCCCACCACTCTCCCTGCTCCCTTTCCTCAGAGCTCCACAGTCCATGGGCTGCAGAGGCCGACTGTTTTTGTACAAGGCTTTCAATTTGTGAAATTTGTACTACTTGGCTCAGGCACATTTATGGCTTATTCTACCAAGCACCTGATACATCAGAAAGAACAGGGAAAAGGTTCTGCCTGAAAAGTACACAGCATAAGCTACACTGACGTCATAATAAACACAGACTAGCTATGAGAAAGGAAACCACAAGCCTAGAAACTACCCCTCAAACAGGACACAGCTTCCAGGAAGTCACTATTGAGAAATTCTCATAATTTACATCATGTTTGTTTAAGGACTTATTTTCATGTAGTATACTGTAAGGCAGAAATGGGAAAATAATACCAGAGCTGAGACCAAGCAAGGCAGCAGAAAGCATGATCACAGAAGCAAGGACACATTGACTGAAATAATTCAGAAGCATTAGTTACACAAGTCAGCTTTAGTTACACAGCTTTAGGTCACTGTCAAATTCCTTTCAGTTCTTGCAAAATCTGAAAATCATCAATATTCATCACTTTCCTGGCAAAAAGTCTCATTCTTTAGATTCCCTTGTTAACAGAATGATCAAGCCAAAAGGAAGTTGGAAGTTTCTTTCTGGGACAGTCAAATCCATCCCTCTGCAAGCAATTTTCATTTTATAGGAAAAATATTCCTTTTTTTCAGTTCCATCTTTGACACAGAAGTATTTAATTCTCGTGACTGCAAATTTAAGCACATTACCAGCTTCCCTATCTCTCACATGCAGAAATGTACTCTTCTGTAACTTATACCTAAGACATTTCATGTAGCTACAGACTGACAGGCCAGATGAAGAAACAAAAAAAACAAACAAACATTCATGTACTCAGAGAGCTATGAAATTCCAAGGGGAAAAGGCAACTCAGAAATCACTCGGGGCCTTAGTGGGCTAAAAAACTCCACTGTAGCACAGGAGGCTAACAAATGGACAGTTCTGGTGAAATAAGGGTGGTGGCAAACCCACTCCAAAATCCCCATACTATAATAATTAAAGTACAATTTCTAAACTGTACTTTGTTATTACTTTGTACTTTGTTATGGGGTGAATCATTCAACTGGTCTCCACAGAAGCTTGGTATTTCCCATCCAGGAACAAGCATCCATTTCATTGCTGTGGTCACTTGAATTTTAAAAGTTCCTTCACCACTGGTAAAAGGATCTATCAGAGGCCACAAAGGATTCCATACAATAGGAATCAGCTTTATTGCATTTTATTGTTCTTTCAGGCAAGAACTGTTTTAATCTCACAAAAACTTTCTCCAGTCTGTTAACAAACAGGCAGGTCATTTGTACAGAGGCTTTCACCCCAGCCTGAAAGGAAGAAAACGTACTTGGAAAATGGTAGTAAGAAAATGAAAAAAAGCAGTTCTGTTCAAAGACAAACAAAACAAAAAGCACATTCACACTGCTAATAAGAAAGACTTGGAAGATTTATTTACTAGCTCTGAAACTATCAATTTTGATAGCATGAAAAGCAAGATATTTAGTACTTCATTAACCAAGTTACCTAACTCAAAGAGACAACTGTCCAAGCTCCTTCGATGTATGTAAGGACACTAACATTTGAGTATTAAACACAGAAATGCAGCAATTAAGGCCTCCAATATTTTTAACAGCGTACGGTCAAATAGATTTTCTTCTAATGGAGTTACGAAACAGATACATGCCTACTTTATGAAGCTCACATTTACTGCTGTCAGTATTAAGACTTCCCAGTGTAACCATCATCCAAATAATCAATGAAAATAGTTTGCAAAATGCCACTCTGATATTAGCAGTTACTCAACCAAGGCAAGATCTCTAAGTTTAGGAATAAGAGCAGCATTTTTCAGCATGGAAACTGGTTTGTCAACAACCATTCTTCTGCACAAAACCTCCGACAATGCCAGCTCACAGCAACACTAGCTACATTTATTGGCGGGAAAAAAGGCATCGCTTTGTACCATCAGTTTTGTGCCCTTTCAATAGCAGCTCTGGCGGTAGATTGGTGTGGACAATCGCTGTGACCATCTGTGACTACCAGACAGTTTGATAGCTGCAAGACTAACATAGGTTCAGCATTGCCACATCTTGCCCTGCTGAGTCTTTCATACAGCTTTGAAAAACTTAATGAAAATGGATACATTCAAAGCTGAATAAAAAGAGGTCTCAACAGGCTTGACCCTAAACCTAAACAATGAAACTGTAATGCAGGCACCATTGTATCAACACGACAGATGTAGGTCGTGCTAGCTTTCATCCACAGGCCTGACTGAGAGCTTGCAATTTGCTGACAAGACACCTAGTTTCCATTTTCATTTGGTTTGAGGGCATAAATTTCAAGGGCTCAATTAAGATGGAAGATGCACCTCTTTTTGTTGTTGTTATTGCTGTTATTTTTGGTTGTTCATAGAAAAAAATCTTGCCAAAGACTATAGCACGTGTCACTAACCTAGGACATTCTTATACTAAATTCACTCTACAGAATTTAATCTAAAATTACTCAGTGCAAGATTGGCTAAAAAAGTTTAGAAAGGAATACTACTGCTTAACCAAAAAAGTTAATTCACAAAGACCCTTAGTATCAGTGCAGTATATAGCTTTAATAGCTACATACCAGTATTTTCCTGGTTGCTTCAATTATGTAATCTAAGTTGTATGAAATTCTGTTAATAAACTCCAGAAATCCATCCATCCTAAGTACACATTCACTGCTGGTACAACCTCACCATGTGATTTGTCCTATTTGGGTCAAGGTGAGAAACTGATTTATACTGGAGCTAGGGAAAAACAAGCAAACAAACAAAAGCTACTAATCTGCACTCATTACTTGAAGAGAAGTCACAGGAAGTTTTATAAACAACACATTCTTCTCCTTTCTTCCTGGACAGTGCAGTTTCAGAAATTACCCAACAGCAGCTGGGACAGCTCACATTAGAACTGCCCTGGTATGTCAAAATGTATCCAGAAGAGCAGCATAGAAAGCCCTGACAGCAGCCAATTCCTCTGAGGGAAGGCCGACATAATTGGGTTTTTCAGCCTGAAAAAGAGAAGGGTTTGGGGTGACCTAATTGTGGTCTTCCAGTACCTGAAGGGAGCCCGCAAGAAAGATGGATAGAGGCTTGTTACAAAGGCCTGTAGTGACAGGACAAGAGGAAAAGGCTCCAAACTGAAAGCAGCAACAGATTAGATATAAGGAAGAAATTCTTCACTGTGAGGGAGGTGAAGCACGGGAACAGGTAGCTCAGAGAAGCTGTGGCTGCCCTATCCCTGAAAGTGTTCAAAGCCAGGTTGGATGGGGCTCTGAGCAACCTGGTCTAGTGGAAAGTGTCTCTGCCCACTGCAGGGGGATTAAAACTAGATGATCATTTAAGGTCCCTTCCAACACAAACCATTCTATGATTCTGTCATAATGCATAATAAGAACACATTAGTATCACATAATAAGAACCTCTGTATCCAAATCCCACATAAAACAGTGGAAAAAGGATCTCTGTCTAATGTGGTGAAGAGGGCTTTTGAATTGAAATGATGGGGGGAAGAAAACTACAATCCAGTGAGGAAACAGGAGATCAGGATGACAAGCAAAGGCCAGCCTAATGTGGAGAAGAGAGAACTTTAATCAACAAAAGAGAGCTGAAAGGGACCACCTCAAGTGTATGGACAGAAATAAGAAAGTACCTACAGGAATGGTATCAGGGGAAGCTCATACCTACTCTGTGAAATCAACATGACTGGGATACTTCTTCTGACACACCTGTACCCTAACATTTAGAGGGTGGAGAACAGGAGGAATTAAGAAGTTTGATTGCAGTTGCAGGGCTACAAATCTCATCAGGATCACAGAGATGTAGCAGGGTGGCTCACACAACTGGACTGCTACAATGAACAGATATAGGTTCTTTGGGGAATGAGAGGCCAGGTAGAACAGGGAGGAGAGTGAGTTGCCTTTTACATGAGAAAGGGATGGGAATGCATGAAGCTCTATCTTGGAATGGGCAACAAGTCAGGTAGGACCTTATAGCGCAGTATTAGTGTACAGACCAACACAGACATCATTGTGATGAGTGTCCACTACAGACCACTCGATCATGAGGAAGCAGAACACAGAGGCCTTCTCCGCTTCTGGAAGAAGCCTCACGTTTGCAGACTGCAGTCATCATGGTAGAATTTAACCATCCAGGCAACTGCTGGAAGGGCAAGCACAAGCAATCCAAGAGGTCTCTGGAGGACCCTGATAAAAGCCTCCTGACATGGGTGACTAAGGAGCAAATAAGGGAAGATGCTCTGTTTGATCTCATACTTACAAATCAGAAAAAAAATGGCCAGGAAGGCTGGAGCAGTCACATTGCAATAACCATGAGATGATGGAACTCAGGATGGTATGAAGAAGGAATGAAACAAATAGCAGGACAACAGCCCTGGACCTCAGGAAAGCAGGCTCTGGTCTGTTCAGGGACCTGGTAGCAGCAGGACAAGTGGCTGGTTTTCCAGGATCACCTCCTCCAAGAATGGTCTGCCCTGGTGAACACAACATCAAGCAAGAGTGGCAGGAAGGCCAAATAGATTAACAAGGAGCTCTTGACAAAACTCAAACATAAGAAGAAGGCACATGAGAGGAAGCCCCAGGGACATGCAGCCCAGGAAGAATACAAATACACTATCCAAGAATGCAAGGAGAAAATTAGGAAAGTAAAAGCCTGTCTGATATTGCATCTGGCTAAGGACATGAAGGACAACAAGAAGGGCTTCTGCAAGTATATCAACAACAAAAGGAAGATGAGGGAAAAATGTGAGACCACTGCTGAATGGAGCAGAGAACATGGTGACAAAGGACAGAGAAAATGCAGAGATGCTCGATGGCATCTTCACTTTGGACTTGAGATTTGGCTTTGGCATTCTCAGGCTCCCGAGACCTATGGGAAAGTCAGGAGCAAGCATGTACGTTTGGTACAAGTGAATTAGTCTAGCAAACACATACACAAATTGGACATATCTAAGTCCACTAGACCTGATGGAACACATCCATGAATGCTGAGAGCTGGTTAATGCCATGACGAGGCAATTCTGGAATATCTTCACAAGGTCGTAACTATTGGGAGAGGTTCCTCAGGACAAGAGAAAAGCAAAGGCAACTCTCATACTCAAGAGAGAAAAGAAGAAAGATCCAGGAACTAGAGTTCAGCCAGTTTCACCAGGACCCCCGGGAAGGTGAAAGAGAAAGAAATTCTGGAAATACTTTCCAAACATGTTAAGAACAAGGTGATTTCAAATAGTCAGTATGCAATTATGAAAGAAAATCAGGATTGACTAACCTGATAACCTTCTACAACTAGATGATTCCCCTGGCAGAGGAGAGAAGAACACAAAATATTGTCTATCTTGATTTTAGTAAGGCTTTCAGCACTGTTCCCCTACAATAGCCTCATGGAAAAACTGATATAAGCATGAGCTAGATGGACAAACACTGGGGTGGACTGAAAGCTGACTGAACTGTCAATCTCAAAGATTTAAAATCAGCAATATGAAGTCCAGCTGGCAGCCAGTTATTAGTGGCATACCCCAGGGGCTGGTACTGGGGCCACTACTCTTTTAACATCTTCATTAATGACCTAGATGATTGGTCAGAGGGCATCCTCAGCAAGGCTACAAATAATACAAAACAGAGAAGAGCAAGTTGATACAGCATATGACTGAATCAACTTCCATTCAAAGGGACTTCAATAGGCTGGAGAAATGGACAGATGTGAACGCCATAACATTTACCAAAGAGAAGTTCAAAGTTCTGCACCTGCAGGCACTAATAAATAGTACAGGCTGGGAAGCAGCTTGACAAGAAAAGTCTTGAACACCAAGTTAAACATGAGTCCACAATGTGTCCTTGTGGTAAAGAAAGCCAGCAGCCTCCCAGCTGGCATTGCCAGCAGGTAGAGGAAGATCTTTTGTCTCTACTCAAAACTGGTAAGATCTCATCTGCAGTGCTGTGTCCAGTTCTGGGCTCTCCAATCCAATGGGAGTACCAGAGTGAGTTCAGCAAAGGACCACAAAAATTAAAGCCCTAGAGCAATTTTCATCTTGAAGAAGAAAAAGTTCAAGGTGGATCTTAATGAGTAAAAATATTTAATGGGGGACAGAAGGAAATAGAAGATGGAACCAGACTCTTCTCAGCAATGCCCATTGAAAGAACAAGAGGTAACAGGCACTAATTGATATTCAGGGGAAAAAAAAGACCTTTTTGAATTTCCACTCTCAGGTTACTAATATCTTCCTTATGTAAAGTTACTGTACTGATCATTGTGACAAACAAGAACCAGCCATGATCAAGTCAGGCAAGAGGAAGAGCCATTTACTAGCACATTCTATAAATGTAACACAATGTCCCTGTCTCTCCTTCCTGGTAAAGAATCCCACATATCAGTTGAGGCTGATCCAAGGGGAGGGAGTACAATAGCTTCACTCGGCAAATAAGATTACTCATATGGGATGCACTAAAGGGGATGAAAGAGGTGGGTAAGGGCAGGAGGTTTCAGTAAGTTTCAAGTATACTGCTACTACAAAGTATCCTTCGCACCTCCACAACTGAGATGCTGTTCTCACTTGAAGTGGAATTTACCGCTCACCCAGTAAAACTGGAACATTTTTCTAGAACATTCCACAAAATAAAATTTTGAGCAAAGAAGATCACATCAGTTGTTTAACATAAAGGTCTCTGCCTTTCTCAAAGTCCAATGAAGTCAACAGCAGCTTTCTTCTGAATTTAGCAAATTTGGTTAGGTCCTTTAAAGGGACATGGATTTTGCTCTGGAAAGTGTTCTCCTGATAGGACTGAGCAGAAGGCTGTAAAATACCCAAACGGATAGGTAATTAGGGAAATAGACTACCTTGAGCCATGTCTGAGAGCTCTACTCCAAACAAGGAGTAGAATCAATCGTTTCCCAGACAACAGCAGTCTTTTGTCATTGTTGGATTTGGCATTTAAACTGCAGAGGACAGGCATAAGACAGATGACCAAATTCACCATCACCATCTTTTTGAGGTTTTCCTTTAAAAAACTCATTTAAGACAGATTATTCCACTGCCTCATTGCACATAATAAGCCAATAAACATTAAATAAGCCAGTGCAAAAGAAAGCCAGCTTCAAACCTGCTAGGCTTCCTCTTACCAGTGTCTGATGGAAAGAGGAGACTAGTTTGGTTTTTTTGCCAGAGGTAATTTCAGAAACAAATTAAGAAACCCTTGAAGCTATCAGGTATGAATTTCTTAAAAGTGCCAGTTTTATAATTTATTGCACACTGGCAACTTGCTGAGGCTGTAGAGAAGATTACTGACTTCAAGACCTCAACAACACAGAGAAAGGTACACCCCAGAACATACTAGAAAAGATTTATTATAATTCTTTATGTTTAATTGAAATACTGCATTGTATTTAGGTCACACAAAGTAAGTAAGTTGAGTAAGGGAAGAATGCAATTACAATGCATGTACCAACCTAACCCAACACATTGGAACCATGTAAAGATTGCTATTAATTTTACATTGCAATAAAGATATCTCCTGGATGAAAAATCAAAGACAGCAAGAAACTCCCAAACCACTGAATAAGCTGAAAAACATCTCCTTAAAATATCTTGACTTGGATACTCAGGGATTGGGAGAAGGCAAATCATATTTTAAGAGTTTCCCAAATAAAAACTACTGGTTTACTCTAAACTTGGCATTTAACTTTGCAAATAGATGTGCTTCTTCCAAACTTCCTTCACCCTTCCATTGTTTTATTTATCTGATTTAATGCAAGTTTCTCTTACACAAAGCAAGAAAGAATGCAATTGAAACTCCTGTCCTAACTATATGGTTTCCTTGTTGTATTATGAACCTTACTTGACTGCTCAATACTACTGCCCAGAAGAACAATACATATTTAAATCTCTAATCCCCACAAGGGAAGAGAGTCCATTAGGAGTTCTGCAGTAACTATAACAATCTTGCTTGGGGATAAAATACTGTTAAAAAATATGTGTTAATCTAAACTTACTTCCTGACTCTAACACTCCACATCCTGTTACCACTGATCTTTACATTTCCAAGAATTTGTACACTTACAGTCATGTGTAGCTGCCTCCTGTACTGGCTCATGAAGTGTGAACTGTGGAGAGGGTGGAAGTACAGACCATTACGAGTCAGAGTTACTTAAGAGTTAGGTACAGTGTCACAATACACCACAGGATTTGCACGACACCTGTATGTGTAGTGAGACTTTTAGAAACAAAAGGGACCTACCTCCACAAACAGCCGCACCTCTCAAACTCTAGCCCTGGCAATCAGCAGGAAGACATTTGGACAGCAGCTTTCAGACAGGCTATAGATTTTGCACACAAAAGTAAAAGTGACCAAGAACTTCATTCCACTCAGATGCAAAATTTCATTTTCCACTTTGGATTCCTGAAGACAACCTGCAAATATGAGCCTGCAGCTACCTGAGCTATTTAGCTTGCAGGATGGTAAAGAACCACAATACTAGTGTCACTTGTAAATTCCACCAGTGAGAGTCACTTGCTGAACACACCATCTTGTTAGAAATTTGCAGATGACTATTGAAATGGTGATGTTCAGTTCTGTTTGGGGACATAATAGAACCCAAGAGGCTCCCAAGGGAAATGACTTACAGCTCCTCATTCATCTTCTTACCAAGCATACTACCATCCTATACACAATTCCAAGTATAATCACGATACAGGCAAGTGTGGGACAGCATCTGCAACCAGTTCTCAGACATGTAATGTGGTACGCACATACCCTAGTTACATGATATGCATTTCAGGTCACAAGACAACAGTATAGCTAACCACAACAGACAGAGGGCATTCAGGTTTGTGAGGAAGTGCAGAAGAAAGCAAGATTTTGGCTACCAAAAAAATCCCAACCAAACAACAACAACAACAACAAAAAAATCCACCCACACAAAAACCCTTGCAGTAATAACTAGGCCCACAGCTTGCCCCAGAATCTTACCGGGAGCAGCTCTCTGATGGAAGTGATTCTGATAGCCTAGAACTGGTCTAGGTTGGCTATGTTCGTTCAAGGCTACAGAGTATCATCACAATGGATTCAAGGACTTGCATTACAAGTAATAAAATTCATCACTTTCTGCTTAGTGCTCTGTATTTTACATACACACAGACGCATCATGTTTAGCAATGCAATTCTGTCACCAAAATACTTTTCTTATGACAATGTTCAGAGAAATACATCATTTAGGGAATAAATAATATATACCTGTAAAGCAATTCAGTAAACTTATCCGAAATATGAACTCAAAGCTTTTTAATGTTAACACAACTTTTGTTCATGAGGCAAAAATCATTCTTGTTGTTCAATATTCTATGAAACCTTCATTCCTTCAATATTGCAATTTCAAGGCTAAACATATTAATAGGGTCATAAATATTCAGATTATGTAATAAAGACAGTGAAAGCAGATGATAAAATGCTGTTAACATTCATTTACAGCAGTTGGAAAGGCCCTGCCAAATGTTGCTTTACATAACAGGTCATGATGCTCTGACTGCATTAAGCTTTCTGATCACTCTTCCTTTATCTGCTATGATTTTGAACACAATATGAGACAGCACAGACTAACCAATGGATTTAGAAGCCCTTTCAAGCACACCACCATTTCAAAGGTTTAAAAGATTAAAACATCAAAAAGAGCCTTCTGGTTACTACCTTTGTGCTTTTGCATTTTATCGTGCAGACATGAAAGTGACATTCACATCATTCTCCATTACCTCCACAATTCAGTGCCTCCAATAAATTTTACTAGTGACTTTATTTTATTGTGCCATGCTTTAGTTAAGCTATTTACAAAAAAGGAAGACAGTAACTTGAAAACGTCACCTCTACAGTTTTCACAAGGCATCTTGAGTACTACTGAAACATTCTGTAACGTGTATAATCCCATCCACAACCTACGCTAATTTTATTTTATGAATTGCATCTGAGTCAAGTGACAGCTCTTGCTTTGCTTCAGTATATTCTGCATTACATTTCCTTTGTTTCAGAACAGTCTCTCCTACTCTTAAGAAGTCAGGATTCCGAAAGCATGGATCAGATCCTGCAAGTTCTCAGGCAAGTATCAGCCAGACACATTGACTGTGGGACTAGGTCTGAATGTTCTACTACAAAAATGATGACTCATAGTTGGATTCATTTGTTTGGCACATTCCCATGCCAAAATTAAGCCCAATCCATCAGACGTTATGGAGATTAGTAGCCCTAGGAAGGTTAAGAGCTCTAGTGAGGTCAATAAATTGACATGTGTGAAGTAAGCAAGGCTGTCCTAACAGGACACACAGCAACTATTCTGCTTGTAAAAGCAGGATCACTTCATTCATCCCTCCAACCCTGAATTAGTTAGCAACTATTCAGTGCACAGAATGCATTCAAAGCCTATTCCATTAACTGACTGAAATTTTACTGCAGTGGGTCTCAAGCTTTTCCTGTATCCTAGGCACATTAGAGAGCACTGACATGTCTTTACACAACTGAGAAATTTCCTCAGCACCTACTATTGCCAGCTCCATCCCATCCACATGTGGCACTTCTTTAGCAAAGCCCACCTCATTACTTAGGAAACCACCTAAATACCAGACCCTGGCAAAAATCTTACCTATTATAGGAAAAATAAATTCTGAAAGAGAAACACCAGCTTCATCAATACTCATTTACTGTTGTGAACAAGGAACTTGGTACTCCATTTTTGATTAAAGTACAGCTACCTTCACTACACTTAAGGAGACTCTTGTCAGTCCATTTAGCCACCTGGAATTAAGATGCCTCTTCACTTTAAATAAGTCCTCTTGCTTAAGTTAGAGCAGAGTCTTGGCCCTGACTTAGGAGAGGCCCAAAGCTATTTTTTTTCACTAAGTCAGGTTTGTTTGCACAAGAACTATGCAAGAGGTATGTCTTCCCAAAATCACAGACTCTTCAGATGAGATTCAAAGGGGTAATTCCAAGGTTATAAACACACTGTAATAAGAATAATGGCCTGTACGATCCTAGTAACAGGTCTGAATTCCCACTGCACCACACACGGTTTAAGTTGTAACCTTAGAAGCTCTTTTCCAGAGCATCTTGCTACAGACCTACAAGTAAGATGGAGTTTTCAGTGATCATAGCTAATCCCATGATTTCCCACACTACTGATATTTTACAAACTGCAAAAAAAAGTAATTGCAGAGATGGAAGTAAAAAAAGCAATTAAATTAATTTTCAAATATTCTAACACAAACAATGCTAAGCAAAAACAAAGCCACACAATGTAAACAGCATGTGCTTTGCAAATCAGATATTACAACTGAAAAAACAACAGATTACATATATATAGTTAGGGAACTAAAATTTCTATTAAGTCTTCACATATATGCTATCTCCTTATTTACAGTATCTTCAATACACTTATAAGCATACTCTTTTCCAGTAGGAACTGCTACTGATTCATGATGCCTTAGCAAGTCATTTAACCCACCAGTCAATTACAAGTTAAAAAAAAATTCAGCACATGAATAGTTACATAAATTATTAGATAATTGAATGGAGTGCAGAACAGAACTAAGAACAAACTGTCCTTTCCAATGCAAAACATGCCAGTGCACAAGTTCAGAAGCATACCTGGAGGATCATCTTAAATCCACTTTTAAATTAGGTGGAAAAAAATTCAGACATTTTCATCTTCTTGCCTGATTCTCAGCTATGGCACTTTGCATACAGCTGTTCAACCTGACCTCACCACAAACAGCTGCGGCAGTACAAGTGAAGAACAGTCCCGTGAACACACCAAGTAAAGCCCTAAATCAGTAACAAGTAGCTTGGCTTCTTGAAGGACTGTCTGCTGCCCTACAAAGCAGTTCTGCAAAGGAAATAACCTGATCAACTGTTATGACAGATAAAGAGTTTATAATTTTTCTTCCTTCCAGCTATATTAATGCACAGTAATCGTTCACTTCTAGTCACTAAACTCCAAAACACTCACTATTATTTGACTAAAAACTGGAGGTTTGCCTTGGTAATATTTGCAGACCAACTGCCCTTCTTCCCTCTTTAAACATCAGTTCAAGCAATTTTTCTACCCTCAAAAAACACAAATAACCCCCAAACCACATGAAACAAAAAACCAAAACCCTATTCTTCACAGATATGAAATAAGTCAGGAATATTTGCTGAGTAAGTTTCTGGTGGCTGCAAAAAAAAAAAAAGCTGTTTGTGAATCTGCAACTCAGGCACCTGGGGAGCAGAACTGCCATGGGACAGAGGACTGATTATGCTGTATGGAAGGAGTGCTGCAGGAAGAATCATCGAAGCAAAGGTTCAACCAAACAGACATTCATCTGTAAACCTTTCAAATAGCTCTGAGCAAACACTTCTTTCACAGATTATCTGCAAAACTAGAGACAATCTGCCAAAAATTGGTGCAAATCCTAGAAGGGCTTTAAGATTAAAAATCATTATAAAGGAAAAAGCTGTGGTTTTTTCTGTACACTGTGGTAAATAAATAAGGTATCCTCTCAATACTCCCCCCTCCAGATTAATAAAGTAAGTATTCTTAATTTGGAACGGTCACGTAATTATCTCAATCCCACAGTCCTCCTCCTTTTCCATTTCTTTAAAAAAGTAAAGCAGGAACGCACTTGTTCATAGAGAACCCTACCTCTCTGGTGCCTGGTCTAACTACCAGGCAATGGATTCATAATCACCCTGTAAATAATTAAATATTCATTAAGTCCAGAAAAGAGCTTGAGAGCTTCAACAAACAAGAAACCAGGGAGATTTGTCCAAGAATACTCAGTTCCTTAGTTCTCAGAGCAGTCATTTGCAACATGGGAGATCTGTACTCAAGACTCAATTTTGAGTAAGATAAAGGTAGCAAAATACAGAACTGAACTCCTCATGCAAATGCTGTGATCCCTAGGAAGGATGCTCTGATCAGATTCCTGATGCTGCAATGTTATACATATTTTCACATGGCTCAGCAGGAACAGCAACATTTTTAGGTCTACTCTGGTGGCAACTCAGATGACATCAGCATGGATGAGGCTGGCACTTTGTCTCTGCCAGCTGGAGGCAAGGCAGTTTCTGCTCTATAAATGTTAGAGATGCTGCATTTCAAACTATACTACAGAATAAACACATAGGCCAGTATATGCAGTCACACAAACATACCAACACCTCCGAAGTGAGGCAGCAACCAAAGTGGAACTAAATGTGGCATCTGAAAGGCAAACACAAGAGATAGAGTTCTTTTATGAATTTAATCCCACAGGATATTTTATACCCTAAGCTTCTATGAGCCTGCATGGGAAACTGAAAACTGCTACTGTAGCCTGAAAGTCTCTTAGGCCTGAGCAGAGACACCCTGCCCCATGTACGAGGTCATTCTGGAATCACCATGGAACAACACAGAGCTATACTGAACAGCCCAGCAGGCCACTATCAAAGCATGTACTTGCTATCTCACTTAACAGTCTCTCTGAACATCCATACCCTCTCACCAGCAACCTACTAGTTGGCTTGTCAGGGAATATATATTGGAGGAATTACACTTTGGCTCTTATTTTCATTGGCTTTTTCCCTTTTGATATGCAAAGGAGAGTTTTTCTTGCTCAACATTATGATTGTTCAGAAAGGTTTCCCAGCAATGTGAGTCTCTCCTTAGCGCTTAGCCAGACCATGCAGTAGATCCTCCTGGAAGTTATGCTAAGGCAGGTGGAAAACACTGTGACTAGTGAACATGACTTTATAAGGGCAAACTGTGCCTGAGAAACTTGATGGTCTTCTGCAATGTGGGTTACAGCACTAGTGGATAAGGGCAGAGCAACATGTCACCTACCTTGACTTGCGTAAAGCTCTTGACGCTATCCCACATGACATCCTTGTGTCTAACCCAGAGTCACATGGATTTAACAGATGAACCACTTGGTCAATAAGGAATTGGCTGGATAGTCTCACTCAAAGAGTTGTGGTCAATGGCTTGACATCCAAATGGAAACCAGTGGTGTTGAGTGGTGCTCCTCAGAGGTTTGTATTGGGACAAGGGCTTTTTGACATCTTTACTGGTGACAATGACAATGAGATTGAATGCACTCTCATCAAGTTTGCGAATGACACCAAGCTGTGTGCTGTGGCTGACATGCTGGAAGGAAGTGAGGCATCTAAAGGTACCTAGATTGGCTTGAGAGGTGGGACCCTGCAAACCTCATGAAGCTGAACAAGGTCAAGTGTAAGGTCCTGCACGTAGGTCAGGATTATCTGAAGGACAAATACAGGCTGAGCAGAAAATGGATTGAGAGCAGCCCTGAGAAGGACTTGGGCACGTTGGTTGACAAGAAGCTCAACATGACCCGGCAACGTGTGTTTGCAGTCCAGAACACCAAACACATCCTGGGCTTCATCAAAAGGAACATGGCCAGTGGGCCAAGGGAGGTGATTCGTCCTCTCTACTCTGCTCTGGTGAGACCCCACCTGCAGGGCTGCATCCCACTCTGGGGCCACCAACATAAGAAGGATGGGGACCTGCTGGAACAAGTCCATTGCAGGACTGTGAATATGATCAGAGGTCTGGAGCACCTCTCCTATGATGACAGGCTGAGAGCGTTGGTGCTAGTCAGCCTGAAGGAGAGAAGCCTCAGGGGAGACCTCAGAACAGCCTTCCAGTACCTAAAGGGAACAAGAGAGCCAGACAGGGAATTTTTACAAAGGCATGTAGTCATAGGAGAACGGGTAATGGCTTTGAACTGAAAGAAAGTAGCTTTAGATTAGATATAAGAAAGAAATTCTTTACTGTAAGAGTAGTTGATTCCACCATCCCCCAGGAAAAGTGGGAATACTGCTTAAGAAGCACAGGATTTGACCCACAACTACAATATCATGGCATCAGAAGTGGCTGGCAATTAAAGGATTACAATACAGTTCACAATAATCCGATGAGCTCAGCTGCAGATGCACACAGACTGCTCATTGCAGGCTGCCAGGCGTGCATGACGCCTCTCGCTGCCACGAGGCTCCTCCACGGCACCCTGGGAGGAGAGGAGCACCTAGCACGTGGGGACCTGCTACCTGCACTGGGCTCCCTCACCTCTTCTGCACAGGGGAACCTTCTCCTATTCTGCACATGGTTGACATTTTAATGCTAAGGTATCTGAGTAGATTAACACTTCAATTCTATTTTCTGTCTTTACATGAAGAATCTCACTAATTTTATGCACTGTTACTTGGAAATTAGGAAGGCACAAATACATGAAGACAGCCTCAAAAAAACGTATGTAACACAAACAACTCTATTACATTGGTCTTAACCTCAAGTAGTCCGCCAGGCAGCATGCACAGCATAGTTGTCAAGTTCTTAAACATACCAGTTATCCATATGTGCAACACACACAAAAGCTAGCTTTCTGTTACATACCTGGTTCCTCAAGGAATTGGTATTATTTAAGCCAAGAATGCAGACATCAATTTGCAAAATACACAAGGCACCTATGGACAAGAGCTTATACACTTGCATTTCTACTCATCAGGTAATCAGTGACTCTCAAGAGGTAGAGCTTGGTGTGCTGTCTTAACCGCTTACAGCAACCTTGGTGTAGTAAGAATCCTATGATAAGGGTTAAGAACTTTTTTCTTTTTAGTATGCCTTTTGAATGCCTGCATAAATACTGTCAAAGAAATAAAAGTAACTTTATGCCAACAACTTAGTCACAGCAACTAGACACAGAGACCTGTATTGAAGCATATGACAAAAGGCAAAAGTCTTTTTGGGGTGGTTTTTCTTGGTTTCAGTAAAACAAGCAGAATAACAGATCACCCTGATCTATATTTTAAAAATTCAATTAAGTGACTTGCAATCATTTCAATTTCTCCATTATTGTGTAAAACAGTAACTAAATTCTTGAGTAAGAAAGTTTCAGTTGAAACGCCTGCTCGTCTTGGTACTGAATGAACACTTATCTTGCCTCTGACCTGATGCTTTAGATTGTTTATCCTCCCTCTGCTTAAAAAAGAATCAGAGGGGAAAAGCAGAGAACAGCAAGGTTTGAAAAAAGACAGGTTGTTGAAAGAACAGAGTCACACAAGAGCTATCACTGAATCTTATTAGACTTCTGGCATACTCTGTACTTCGTCAACATGAACAGATTCCTCTGATTTTCAGGAAGCAGATACTCTGGAAGTGGCTCAAACTGTAGAGTGCACTTTCTTTCCCGATACTGTCCTGGTTTGAAGGACAGGTGTCTGCTAAGGAAGGCAGGAGCCTCCCTTGGAATGGAGAATGTAAATCCCTTCCCTCCAAATTATTATAATTTTGAAATTAAGGGGCTCTCAGGCAAAGATATGGGAATAGGAATAACAGTTCTTTACCAGTATTTATGATAAAGCAAACAAACAACAACTCCTATGGCATTAACCACAAACAGAAGCAGGAACCCGGTCCCAGCCCTCTGGGCCTGCAGGCACTGTCCCCTTGGGTGCAGTGATGGTCACAGCCGGCAGGGGGCGCTGGTGGCACTGGGTGGGCAGGGCAGGTGCAATGATTCCCCCGCGGCTGCAGGGGGCGCTGTGGCACGAGCTCCAGCAGCACGTGGCAATGGCGGCTCGGCTGGGACGGGGAGGGGTGGAAGAGAGAGAGGCTTTGCTTCACAAACCCCCTGGGGCAGTCAGTCCCGGTGCCCCAGCAGGACTCTTGGAAACAGCAAGCTGGGATGGCAGGGCGCCTCGGCAGGCAGGGGGAGCGGGGCTGCAGCGCAGTGAAACCCAGAGCAGTGCCGAGGTAGCAGCGGGGGCAGGATAATACTGGCAGCCCGGCTCCCAGCAGGGCAGGGAGAGGCAAGCTCAGGATCCCAGGCACCCGAGCAGATGGCAGTAGGTCCCCCCTNTCTCACAAGCAGAGGCTTACCCCATGGCAGAAGCAGCACAGAGCGAGAGCGAGAGCAGCTGCTCCAGCCCCGCCTTTTACCAGCTGCTCCAGCCCCGCCTTTTACCAGCCCAATTCTCGAGATATCTCTGTCCCTCAGAGAGAAAACTCCCAGATAAGAAAACTGCAACCAGATGCCTTTCTTCCCTGAGCTTGGCCACTTCTTTTGTTCTTCTTAAGCACGCAGTCGTTAGTGTTTCCTAGCAACTTATGGGAAAAAATTCTATACGTAAAAAGGAACAAAAGGAAAGAAAACCTAACGCCCAACACATATGAAAGAATGTACACTGGAAAGTGGAAGGGGATCAGCCCGTCTCCTTATTTAGTTTTACACACAGAGCAGAGCCAAAAGTGTGCACCACCCCATTTCTGACACCCTGGAAGAAACAAGCAGCATCTCGAAGACTCCCACAAAGACAGCACCAACAAACTGCTAGCAGATTTTACATGCAGAGTAATTCAGATGAGTAAGCACTGAGTCAGTTAAAGAGTCTGGATAGTTTACATGAATCTCTAGCCAGTTTTGTTTCCCACAACAGCTAATTATGTAAAGTGTTACAATCATTACTTCCTGGAAATCATCATCCGGTAAGCCAGCTGCATTTGCTTTTTTCCCCAACATAGCTAACAAGAAATACTGCACCATAACTGTTCTAATTATACTTTTTGTAACTTCTATTTTACAATAAAAAACCACTTAGGTCTAGTATATTTCAAGAATGTTTTGGTTAATATGCTAATACAGCTCCCTTGCCCGCTTGTCAGCACTTCTGCATCTATAAACACAAGTCTCAGGAGGTTGCAACTGAAACTAAAGCATGTTTTATTGGACAATAATAAATAACATAACAAAGTTAACAGGAATATTCTAACTGATAAATCCATGATCACACTTCTAAGCAAGTTCTACCGAATATGTTTTGAGAAAAACAGACGAAGTATTTTTCCCTTCTCACCACCTTAATTAAAAGCAACCCCTCAGATGCTATGAGCAAGATAAACACAGATAAAGAATCCTACCTTAGGAGAGACTTCATTAAAGACAGATCAACAGCACTGTCCTGCACCAGACAGAGTTTGAAGTAAATAACACAGGCCATCTTTAATTTATTTCACAGATATGATTATTAAAGACTCAAATCACAAAGCATAGACTTTATCCACGTTTTCTTAGAGCACTTAGTGGGTTTTCCCTTTCTACCTGTAACACCTACCTCATTATCATGCATCTAAAGCTGAGATTATTTTATCGTGCCAACTATGAATTAAACCAAGCCTTTACACCTTCCAGAGAAGACAGGAGAATAGCATGAAGTCATGGCCATGCCCATATACAAGCCAGTTCTTGGAAACAGAACATCAGATTTGCTTGGGGTTATTTCCAAAATGCTCTTCATTTTTCATAATGACACTACATCTCAGTCTCAGGATTTATCAGTCACCTCCAGGTAAAATTCAGTTTTTGGGGTTATACGATGCAAGACTGAATATTGCATCTTGAAATTCAAACAGGTATACTCCTGAGAAATAGTGACAGAGGAGAAAAAATGAGAGGGAAGGAGTTCTTAAAGAGATCTTCCTTGATCAGTTACAAAACTGAAATTAACTGAAAATGGCTTGAGAATATGAGTGCTTTGCCTGGACAAGGATTAGTGGGCAGAGCACAGGTAAAACACCTTTAGCCTACCAGGTGGCTGTAAGTCACTTGTGACACACTTCAGTGTCTACTAGAAGATGACTTCCACAAGCTGCAGAAAACAGCAGATTCCGGAGGAAGTAGTGCCTCAGGATTATGGCTCCATTACAACAGATCAAAGTGAATTGTTTGTCTTAGAGCAGTCCCACAGGACCAAGCCACCACACAAACTGCCAGAACAGCCTGCAGTTGTTTTAAGTTTTGGAAACAAAGGAAAAAGCAGTGATAACCAACTCCTTTAGTTTTGGTGCCAGATACAGCCTTGGTAATGTAAAAGATAAACAGCAAGCATTCTTTCTGTGCAGACAGCTCTGTCTCTTACCCAAGAGATAGACCCATGCTCTCAGCAACGGCCCTCTGTGCTTCATCCCAAGTATCTGCTACTGCACAGGCCACCAGCCTCATCCCTGTTACTGGTACAGAAGCAGCAATGCCAGTCATTGCACCTTCAACCACCGCCTCCAATTTTCAGCTGTTGTTTCTTCTTCCACATGCACATGTATGTACCTACACACAGACCCCCCACAATCTCTTGAACCTCAGGGTGTGTGGTACAGTGCCCAAGAGACAAAAAGTGGGGAAAGAGAAAATGAAATAACTTCAGAACAAGAGGCTATTCATGACTCGCAGCTCCCAGACTGACTAGCACAGTGCAAGGTCAGCCAGCCTCGCATGAGAGAGAGCCAGCACTCGATCCCATCAGCCCAGACAGCTCACAGCAGAGAGTATGGGGCAGATCCCTGGAACGGTCCATCCATGGCAAGGTGGGAGAAGCCACTCACAGGGGAAATGCTGCCATAAGATTAAACCCTGTAGGAAGCAGAGGCAGCCCTGCTACACATTTAGCCTAATCGCTCACACACAAACAAACCCCCACACTCCAAAGCCTATTTTGCTCTGTGAAAGCCGAGCAGTAAGAGTAGATTAGACTCTAATAGGGATTAATACAAGTTAAGGTAGCAGCGATTTCCACAAGGGAGACCAGAAAGGTTAGACGTGGGATAGCATGACAGGTAGATGTAGGAAGGGTTGGGGAAAAAAAGGTAAAGGGAAGAACAAACACCACAGGAGCTTGCATGGACACCTGCCCAGCTGCATTTGTGCTCTCGCCCATGTCCATCCCTGTCCAAAGCAGAGACCAGACACACTGCACTGTCAAGTCATGGTCAGTGATTTCTAACAGGCTATGTAATGGTCAGCAGGGGATTTCTTATCCAGTCTCAACAGCACTGACCCACTTTTTTCCAGCACTACCATCCATCACTTCTGACTGACAAGGAGACCAATTTTCACAAAAGGCAAAACCTAACACAAGCAAAGTCTGAAGCAGAAAATGGAAAGAAATTCGGATCCCATTCTGTCTTACTGCAGACATTTCAAAGCTATGTTTAATTTTATTAGCGACTAGAACTTCAGTTTGTAAAAAAGTGAACAATAAAAGATAATGGCAGGAAATTAAATGACCTTAGCATGATTTAGAACATTATTCTGCAACAGCAAAACTGCACAGAAAGTATGCTTGGAAAGGAAAAAAAAAAGCCCAAAGTGATCATTAAAAGTTTCCAAATTGCTTCAGAGTCAGAGGCAAGTTAAAACTTCATGTTAGACACTAACTAAAATGTGTATCTATAAAACACATGCATTAAATACGCATTATGATTGCCATACTGCCAGAAAGAAACACAGTTCAGACAATCCCTTCTCTACCTACCTTTTCATCTGTGCTATAGTAATCAACACTTTATTCACCTTTAAATTTGAGTGAAATAATAAATGCAGCTTCACTGTGGTGCAGGAACACACCAGCTACAGTGTGTGGTCAAACCAGGAGAAAAAAAAGTGTACTTTCCTGACTCTTGGTCATATTTTCAAAAAGGCATGAAGAAAAGGCAGGTTTTTTTCTTTAATTATATAGAAAGACTGAGAAGCCAAAACCTCTAAAGTTCCTCAGTCATCACCTTTGGGAAGGAGGCATTTTGCAGGGCTCCCCCATGCCCCAAATAATTTGGTACACAGCATAGTAATAAACCAAGTTCCTTGGTTTTCATTTCGAGAAAGCTGTGGAAGAGTATGTTGGTTAACAACAACAAAAAAAAAACCCCAAAAAACCAAAAAACAGAACAAGACAAAACCCCAAACCAACCAAAAAACTGTTCAGTTTATGACTGAACTGTCTGAATCTGCAGATACCCCTTTCATACCCTGCATAGTCAACTACAGAATCATTAACATTTACCTGGAAAACTGGAGTTTGTAGTCTGAAGGGATCAGAGAGCTGGGAGAAAATGGTGGGGGAAAAGATAAGGAACTGCATTACACAACGTAACTCCAACCGGAAAATAGCATGGAGAACAATATCCTTTCTGTATCAGACAAAGTCCTGTGTGTGGTCAAGTTCTTTGACCAGAAAAATTTCTGCTAAACCACACTTGATAAACTTGAACTTTGAGAACTGGCATCTATCCATCTAATTTTTTTTTTTTTAAAATAAACCTCAAGACTTCTGGCATCATCCAAGCTACCAAATGTTTCAGTACAAAGATTTTATTCAAAATAGCTATCAGTTTACTAAAACAACAGCCCAATTTGTACTTCAGAACTCAGCATTTTTTCAGAGAGGCTTCTGGTGTTGTTTTAATGTGAAGCTGAAATTCAGTTTCACAATTTAGAACTTTTGTTTTCCATAAAAATTAGTTAGGCAATGTAATACAGACTGCTACCAGGTTCTTTCTGATGAAAAATAGGAGTATTTTGTTCTGAAGAAAGCCATGCAAATACTGATGTTGGGGAAGTGTCTTCTTCTGCAAACTGCTTTTGGGCTTGCATTTCCAACTGAAGAATGCAGGTGGAAAAAGGAGAGCTCTAAGCAGCTCTTCCCTCAGTCCATTTCAGCTGGAGATGCAGTTGTGTAAGAAGGCTGAGACTTAAATTCCAATGATTCTCAACAGTTCACCCCATACAGAGGATCTCTCTGAAGAGACAGGCCCAGATAATTAGTCAATACAATGCTTACCTAGTGTCAAAGCACATTTCTCCTGTGCATGGAAGGCCAGTTACAAGTCCTAAGAAGGCAAACATGCCAGTTTAACATGAATGATCAAAAAGCTCCAGAGCGGTATATCCCCAATACTCTGCTACTACGACAGAAGGATAAATTTCCAAAGGGAGTCAGGTGTTCAAGATCTCACCAGCTCACCCTTTACCACACTCAAGATACCCACCCACAGACATCAGAGGATGCTCTCGTATTTCTTCACTACCGTGAATTGCTCAGTAACTTTATCAACAGACACTCTGTCCTAGTTTGGAGACGACTGGGGATACATGCATCAAAGTCACCTTAGGACACACTACTTGACATTATCAGCAGTACCAAGGAGCAGCTGGTCCTCAGAATACAAAAGGTAAGATAAGCTACTATAGTCAACTGAGCCTTGAGTTAAGGCATGCTGTCTATAAATCTAATAGGATCATACAGCAGAAAGTTAATACTTGGCTCATAACTATACCACCAGTATGCTGCTCATCTATAAAGTATTCCTTACACTTTCTAGCTCTAGTTGTATCCCTCACTCCAGCTGCAAGGTTGGTAAAACTGCCTCTAACGACTTCAGAGTGCAAATAAAATTACCACATTCTTCAGAAAAACACAGATACAACTGATACTGTGGATGACCAGAAATATTTTATTAGTTATGTTACTTTCCAGGTGCCTTTATGTCTACAAAGTAAGGTACCTATGCCATCATAATATTATTACATCCCCCAAAACAACAGATATAGGTATCCAGTTAGACAGACCTAACTTCAGTATTAAAATATGATTAAGAAATATTCTTTTGCTTTCTATACAATGTGCAGGGAAGTAACCACACTTACCTTATTGCTTCAATTGGGACAGTTTTTGACAGAAGGTAGGCTGAAGAACAAGGATGTTGCATAAAAATGTGCAATAAAATGTTCTGCCCAACAAGTCACAAGTACCTTGTCTACTTCAGCTTGACAAACAGGTAACATTTGCAGACTTTCTGCTGTTCCTGTATGACCTCTACTAAAGCAATAGCCTATCTAGTGATACTGCTAAAAATCCAAGGAAAATAAGTCAGTTTACACTACTCAGGAACCAGGCACGACAATTAACATCTGTTACTGCTTCCTATTTGTCCTCATTTCCAAATATGGCACATATCCTACAGGCCATGCACACTGCAGGACCCTCTTCCTCCAGTATCAATATTCACACACCTTAGGACAGGATTTCCAAAAACACAGATCAGTGGCACGGTTTCTGAAGCACTAACGCCATACTCAGCAAGCCAGGCTCAATGCAATCTTACAACAAGGTACAGGAGATAGGTGCTGTTGCACTCCTGTTCACACACCTGTCCTGAGGACCTCAAATGGCCAGTCTGCTGCCCAGCTGTCCACATCCCTCAGCAACTAAACACATCAGCAGTGAGAAAGCAGCTAGCTAGCCATTGCAAACACCAGAAACCACAGCCAGCAAAAGCAATTTGGCCACACCCTTTCTCCTAACCTAATGTAAGAAATTCCAAGCAGTATATAGGTATCTGACTTTCCTGAATTTGCATTCCCTTAAAGCTATCTTGCTGGCTAATTAGGGCTGATTCCTTAGGCCTTGAACCCTCAATACCAAAAAGATTTTCAAGGTATCACACAGTGGTATCACTGTTTTTTTATAGTATCACTGAGCTGGGGTCAAGCAGAGTTAAATCTTAGCACAAACAGTTCGTGCCAGCTAAAATACAACTGTAGTGATGCTGGTTAAAGAAAAAGCATCTCTGACTACAATACTGACTACAGCATACTTTTTCAGACAGCTGCTAATCAACAATTCCAGCAAGACAGTTGGGTGGGACCAGACTGCACACACCCCAGACCACCACAAAGAAGGAAAGCAAGTTAAAATTCCTATTAAGCTATATTTACAAATGCCACCTCTCTCTGCAATTATGATAGGGTACCAAAGGAGATCAAGGTTATCAACAGTACTTTATGCCTTAATCTTTGGTGTCTTTTCAAATGATACAATATATGTAGCTGAAGGGCATGGCATTTTTTCTTCATTATTCAGAAGAAAAGACTGGCATATACAGCAACTGGCTGCAGATAATAAAGGCTGAGCCTTTAACAATCAAGTTAGGAGGAGGCAAAGAACAGTCTGCACACTGTGCAATGAGCTTAGGATCTCAAACATTTTTTATGCTCAGTGACCAAGACAAATCTGCACCATGTCCACAGAGAGGCAAAAGCATAACCCTTCAAGGGCTCAACAGCAGTGAATACACCAGCTATGTGAGAACTGTCTTAGCCCTGCCCATGTCAGACACACACTTGAAGCGCGGCCTACCTGCCAGCTCACACCCCTCACTGCCCACCTATCTGGCAGATCTCTTATTTTAAGCATAGATCCTTTCCTGGACACAAAAAGACTTTGAATAGTGACAGGTATTTTTCACAAAAAGTTAAGCTTAGGAAGAAAAAAACTCAAAAACTACCTCTTTACTTTTAAGAAGAAAAACCCCAACAAAACTACAAGCATTGCCTTGAAAATTTGATGTCATCCTGTCAGATTCAGGATCAAGTAAGAGGACAAAATATTATGCAAGTACACAAAGTCAATAAATCTCCAGCTGAGGAGTGGTCCCTCCCACCCTGGTCCAGATGCCTCATACAAAAGGTTCCCAGCCCTTGCCTGCGTGGAGCAGGAAGGCTGTTCTTGAAGCCCACAGATCTGCATGAGGACACACTCCATCTGTGCACATCGCAGACTGTGGACAACACTAAGGAGGGAACACCCTACCTATGTAAAGAGCACACCAGCATCATTTTAAGAAGCAGAGCTCAGGTGTTGCATAGCTTTTTAAATGCCGTGTTTCAGGTTCACATCCATCACTGGATTTATTACAGTTTATGTATCATGCAATATTTTCCCCAACAGCATCCAGAAGGATGCGCACCCAGAGACCCACACCCCACTGCCATGTTGCTACTTTCCCAATCTCTGTTCCACCCAAGACACTGCTAGAGGGAAAACCCAAGGCGAGGAAACTCGAGGGTCTGGAAGCGCCGGTGGCTCAAGCCAGGATCCGCCGCCGCTGTCCTTGGCACAATAGTTGGATGCAATACAGCTGGGCGATGCGAGGCTAAAATACTTCCCGGGATGGCTGAATGGGCTCATTCAGTAGTCAAGGGTAATTCTTTATTAGCCATCCTCTACAGCCCAGCACAGAAACTACAGCCCTGAGGGGAGGGTGGGAGACACCAGCCATGTGCCTCAAGAAAGAGGTATGGCTTAGCATTGTCTCTCGCCTCGGTAATTGACAAGCCTTTTTTTTTTCTTTTTGTCCTCCCTTTCCCCTTCCCTCCCCCTCCCCCCGGGCGTTACCGAAGTCGGTGGAGGAAGGGAAGGTGCTTGGGCCGGGGCCGGGCTGTGGAAGAGCCGCCGCAGCTGCCGTCCGGCCCCGGCCCCTCGGACCCACCGGCGCCGCTCGGAGCGCTGGGGGATGGGGGGGCAGCCTCCGCCGCCCTCTCGTCGCTCCCTCCAACCCCGAAGTTCTGGCAACTGGGACCAGCCGCCCCGCCGCCGGTGGCGGCTCGGCCGGCAGCCGGG
Source organism: Picathartes gymnocephalus (assembly GCA_013390045.1). Classification (NCBI taxonomy): domain Eukaryota; kingdom Metazoa; phylum Chordata; class Aves; order Passeriformes; family Picathartidae; genus Picathartes; species Picathartes gymnocephalus. The sequence continues at coordinate 32,951 of WEKY01001338.1, forward strand.
GGAATGGGCCGGCAGCCGGGGGAATGGGCCGGCAGGACGCCCGGCCCCCGCGGCGGCTCTCCCGCTGCTTCTCCGCGCTTACCTTTCACTTGACTTTCATACTCCGCTATAATCTCTTTGTCCTTTTTGAATCTGCTCGGGGTTGACATTATCCACTCGCTTCTTCCGCTTCTTCGCCTTGTTCTAAATTATTATCACTAATTATTCTCGTTTTTCTGGAGGAGCTCCCAAGTTGTGTCAGGCGGCCGCAAGCCCGAGCGAGCGCGGCGGCCGGGGAGGCGGCGGGCGCTGGTCCCGCGGGAGCGCCGCCGGCACTGGAGGCGGCGAGGCGGGGAGCGGCGATCAGACTAACCCCGGCGCGGGCACCAT
>WEKY01001338.1:33633-62638 GCA_013390045.1 Picathartes gymnocephalus
CTCCGGGAATAAACTTCTCCCCGCCCTCCCGCCGCTGTCTCCTCCCTCCCTTCCTGCCTGCCTGCCCGCCTCCGGTCCTCGTTCGCCTTGCCCTCCCGCTCCGCCTCCTCGCCGCCCCGCCGGCAGCCTCTCATGGCCCGGGCTGGACCCGTGGGTGCAGCGCCCGCCTGCCCTGGCCAGCCCGCAGCCGGAGTCCTAACAGGCCTGGGGGGCTGGGGCTCGGACGGGGGTGGGAGGAGGGAAATCCCCGCCCTGCCGCCCCCATGGAGCACATGGTGGCCGGATGCCCTCGGGGGACAGGGGTGTGAGGCCGCGGTACGGTTACGGAAGGCCCTTGATCTGGCGGGGAAAGTTAAAGCCCCGTGCTGCCATCATTGCGAAGCTGCTGGGGAGGGGGAAACCGGAGGGGACAAGTGGCCTTTGGGGACCCCATGTGCTTCCCCAGTGTCTCCGGAGGCAAGGCACGGCTACACCGGCGTGCGTAGGGGCCCAGACCCAGGGGGGCCAGAGCACGGCAGCACCCAAGGGGAGAGCTGCAGCCTTAGCACAGCAGGTCTTGCTTCCAGCGCCCTTGTCCGTCCGGTGCTACCCTGCGGATGCAGCTCGTTCTCGAGGGCAGGAATGCCAGCATGCCTGTGTGGGGCACTCCCCACAGCTCCTGCGGGAAACAAGCAAAGCTGGGCGGGAGGCCACTCAAAATGCTGCTCTCTTGAGCTGCTGTGCATGGCAGGCGTCGGGACTGACAGTCATGTTCAGTGTCAGCTTTGGAAGGATGGATTCCAGCCCAGCAAGCAGTGGTGCACAGCCCTCCCCGCGAAGCTGGGGCTGGGAAAAGGGGAAGAAGGGCAGGAGTAGGTGAAATTTGGAGCACGGGGCGAGTTGTTAAAAGGGCGGAAGTGACCCTGGAATGCCCTTGGCCCGGGGTGCCTCCAGCTGCGGTGGGGACAGCCTCCTCTGCCTGAAGAGCTGGAACCGGGTTCACCTCTTGGAGGCTGTGGAGGATGAGAGCTGGCTGCCAGCTCTGCAGCTACAATGAGACCATGCCTGCCAGGAGTCAAGCACAGTGGTTCACAGAGTTGGTAGTCACACTTCTCCAAGGTCCTTGGCCATAAGGTTGGGAATGCAGAAGGGCTCAGATGTGGCTCAGGTTGTACAACCCATTTTTCTTTTTCCCCCGGCTGCTCTGAAACTTTGCTTTTGCCAGAGAAAAGCTTTCTGAAAAAAAATATTGAAAAAGCAGAATGATGGACACCTCTGCCTTGTGGTGAACAAAGAATGTGGCTGTCATTCATGGTCAAAGCCAAAAGTCAAACCAAGGCACAGCTTCAGACTTTGAGCAGCAGGGAGGTCAGCTCTGAGGAGGTTAAAAACAGGCAGGGGTCGTTCTGGAGACAGAGGGCTCCGTTGATGTCAGGTATGTCCAGGAGTGAATAAGCAAAGATGCACACTATTTACAATGAATTTCCAAAGATAGAGGCTGTATCATTTGTGTGGTGGAAGTTCCCAGAGATCCTATCGGGGACAGCTAGCTCTGATGCTGCCAGGACCGGACTCTTTGGGACAAACAAGTGAATTGTGGGATCATTTGCAATTGGGAAGGTTCAAGGTTCAGCTACCCGTTAATTGGCTGGATTCGAGCTTGAGTGCTATGGGGGACCTGGTGCTCACAGAGCAGTGGCACAGTCAACTGTACTCATGCAGACATTCTTGTTTGTGTTTATATGTAATTCTTATAAGCACTTTGCCTTGGTGTTACAGTTGATCACTTCCGCACCTCTGCATTTCAGCAGTAAGTGTACATCTGTCCTTTGCAGTTTATCTTTCATTAGGTACCATGCTCTTCCTGCTAGGAGATCAGGGTAACATGATTCCTGTTCCCTTTCCCATCTTCATGTGTTGTTCTCTGTAATTTTATTACATTTCTTTCTCTTGCCCTCCCAATCTTTTTCCACTCTGATCCCAATCCAGATCACCTAACACTGTCTTAGTACAGGAGGTTTTTGTCTAAAACCAATTTAAAAATTTAGGTTGGATAGTCAAATTACATCCACTGAATAAGAAGCCCAGCCTCAAAAGAGCAGTCATCTCTGTAATCCCAACCACTCTGGTTTTCATCTCAACCTTTGATGCCAACATCTTGCCTCCTGGCTGTTAGAGTCCATCTGTTTGGCTGGAGACTGGCTAATTTACAAGACAGTGGGCTGTGTTCCCTGGGAACATGAGGGACTAGCTGGAGATTAGCTGTAAGTCTTGTCTGGTCTTTCAGAGCACAGTGTGCAAACAGGACAGGGAACAATGCTCAAGTCCCCTTGTGCCCTACATGAGGTTGTGCAGGCTGGCACCTCCAGCCAGGCCAGTCCCTTTCTCCCTTATCTAGGACTTGGGCATACAAACCATGTCCAAATGTGGTTGAAGGTGTAGAAATGTTCTATGCATCCTCTCCTGAGTCCTGAAGGACACAGCCCTCTCTTACCACTGAGCCTGTGCTGGAAAGACTGAGGAGAAAGGTGCAGAGATTGGCTGAATGCCCATGCCTATACCATCCATTCCCTCTCCTCTAGATCCTGCATCCAGAGGATCAGCCTGGCTCCAAAGAGCCAAAACAGAAACTGCAGACAGATTATGTTACTGCTTGAGAAGATGAAGAAACAACCTTTGGGCTCTGGAGACTGACTTTCCTGTATTCAGCCACTCAGCTCAGGGTTGTGAGGAAGGATAGGCCTGGGACCCAGCAGGCTTGAATGTGCCAGGCTCAGAGCTGCACAGATTCTGGATCCCTGAGTTAGGGTTGGACTCCAGGACAACCAGGATTGAGCTGGCTGAGAAATCTGATTCTGGCCCCCTGTCCCTGTCCTCCCCCTGCTCCCCTCCATCCCCCCTCCCTTCTTTAGGGATTGGCAAAGGATTGTGCATTATTACATGACTGTAATCTTCTTTTAAGATGTTCATGGCAGCTCAAGTCTCCGGACTCAATTCACACTGATTTACACAGCCTGCAATCCCATTGTGAGGATGGTGATTGCAGAGGAACAGACCCTGCCTGGGCTCTGCAATTCCACGTTTGAGGTGACTTACAGGACACAGAAGATTATTACAGAAATGCCTGTCATTTGAGACCTGTTCCCAAAGATCCCCACAGAGTTCCCATGAATTTTGAGAGCAGTCAGTGCTGGAGCTGTGGAACAGTCTTTTTAGATAAATCCCTGTGCACTCATGAAGGATGCTTGAGAAGTCATGTTTATCCACTGTTCTGTGAACTCTAACTTACTGCTTGTAGAGCATATCCAGGTCTTGGCAGGGAGGATGCTATAGACATTTAAAAAGTATTAGGATAAAGCTGATTGAGGGCACATATGTTGCTGCAAGAGACAGAGTTTTATTAATAATAGAGTGCAGTACAGTACTGTTGTGGTACAATTTTGGTGCAGGATTTGTGGACTGTACCTCAGTGTATGGAGTTAGATAATCTACTCCACCAGGGAATTGGAAAACCTGAATTATGTATGATAGAACAGAGACGTGTTTATACAGAGAGCAGTTCCTGCAATACTTCATACGCTTAGTGCAAAAAGGGAATAACGTGGGCACGCTTGAGTCTGCCTGCTTGAGAACTTCATTATTGCCTTTCATTTACACAGCCTGATGAGCTGTGCAGTATTTGCTTTCTTCTGCTGCTAATAAAAATAGTCCATATAACTGATTGCTGGAGTATCATTGAACTATTCTGTGAGTACATATGAAATACATTGACCGCCTTAAACAATAAAACCCTACACTAGTTTTCTTTAGTCTGAAAAGAAAACAAATAATTTGTCTTGCTTTATAATTGCAGTCAATCAGTCATTTTACAATTGGACAGTAAGTCTCTAAGTGAAAGACCAAGCTTTAATTGAAACAATGAAACATTTGCTTGTTATTGAAAAATCAGTAAGAGGCACCATTCAAAGAGCTTGTTCAAATGTTTGTCACTGATAAGATGCACATTTCTAAAGATTCAAATCTATTTGCTTTGGAATGAGATTATTTTAGCAAATACAGTTGCTTATCTAAGATGTAAAACCGTGAGGCTTTTTTTCTCTCCCCTGCCCCCAACCACTGCAGCACTTAAGGCTGCTCCGTGCTTATAAACTCCTGAAACATGGAGATGAAATCTGGGCTTATGGGGTTTGTCACAGGCTGCATAAGAGCCAGGAATTCACCCTGGTTGACCTGAAAGTGGCTCCAAAACATTCAGCTGGATCTTCACAACAATGAAATGGAGACTGCAAGCTGCCCAAACTTTAGTAGTTCAGGAGAGGTGTTTCCCTTACCTGGGTTTCTCTGTGAGCCTAAGCTGTTACTCACCTTTAATTGCCAGGAATAATACTCTGACCATTGGCATGGGTATATGGATTGTAAGGACAAGTGTACACGATTTCTTCCAGAAGCAGGAAGAAAAGGCATTCTTGTTCCACAGTAACAGTGTCTACAGGTGGAGTTTGTAGAATTGGTAACATGCTGTAAGTTCATGCTATACCAGGGTCCATGATGATTTTCAAGCTCTAGGCTTTACTATGTAGCCCCTCAGGTTACTTTTTGTTGTCCATTATGCTGAGTTTCTTTAGAATATAATGGTCTCAATGCCCATTTTGTGAGCTTCACACACCCTAATTTAGGCAACTGAAGTCATATACCCAATTCAAATGAGGGCTCCTCAGTATAAAAGATACATAAGACTCCTGGAGCAAGTCCAGTGGAGGACTACAAAGATGATTAAGGCATCTCACTTACGAGGGCAAGCTGATAGGGTTGGGCCTGTTCAGCCTCACGAAGAGATGGCTGAGGGGGGACCTCATCAATGTCTGTAAATATCTGAAGGGAGGGTATCCAAGAGGATGGAGCCAGGCGCTTCTTCGTGGCTCTGAGCAAGAGGCAACAGGCAGAGACTGATGTTCAGGAAGTTCCACCTGAACATGAGGAAGGACTTCTTTTACTGTGAGGGTGGCTGCATCCTGGAACAAACTGCCCAGAGAGGTTGTGGGATCTCCTTCTCTGGAGATATTCAAAACCTGTCTGGACACAATCCTCAGTAACATATTCTATGGACCATGTCTGAACAGGGATGGGGGGACTAGGTGCCCTCCAGTGGTCTCTTCCAACTGTACCCATTCTGTATTCCGTAATTTAACCAAGTCATTTAACCTCCTTCAAAATTCAATCAAGAGGGGTAGGCATCTGAAATTCACTTATTTTAGGCACTTAATTTAGTATAGATTTTGTTCCCATTTTCCTTAATATCATAACAAGAGGTCATATAAGAGAGGAATGATATCCTCTTCATAAAACCTGAAAGTGATATGCTGAATCTTAACAACAATTAGGAATATTTATAGTTTTTTGCTGCTGAATAAAATGCACAGCTAAGGGTATGCAGACTGCATTTGTTCATTTACTAATTGCAGTCACATTGGAAAGTAATCCTGTTGGCCAGTCATCTGAAGGAGGATTCAGGAAAACAACCACCAGGTAACCTTTTCTATATATGTGTGTGCATGCATGTGTGTATACAGCCAATTTGCCATGTTCAAATGTGTGCAATAGCTCTCTCAGCATGAAATACATCTGAATCCAGTGGAGAATTGTTCACATTGCAGAAAAAAAGATCTTCCAAGTGAAGTCACTGACTTGAAATGTAAAGAGATGCTTCTGGTTGAATAAGGTAAGATTTCAGTTCAGGAGGACTGAGAGAGTCTGGGACATGAACGATAACTGTGTTTTTTCTAAAGCAAAAAGAAAAGCACTAAACCCAAACCTCTCCACATTAGTTTCATTGCTATTTTGTTTGAAGAAATGAATGAGACAACAAAATGATTGGTATGTTAATATTTAGTCCTTTGGTTTTAGAATTCTGAAGTGTATTTTAATGTTTCCTTGTTAACTTGTTCATTTTGAGCAGTGCTAATAGGACTAATGACAGAACTAACATATAGAAAGTGACGAGGCTACTTTATGCCTTGTATTGTTGTTAAGAATATTATCCTTTCTTTATATGGTATTGCTATTCACTTCCCAATTAGTAATTACAAGGAGGAATGAATTCTAAGTCATAACTTTCTCACTTAATGAGAAAAGACTGAGGCAGTCTTGCAATTTGGAAGGAGAAGAAATATAGAGGTAATTGCATCCTCATTGCAGGGTTTGTGTTCTCTGTGGGGCTACTTTTGTTCTGTTGGTAGCCTCTGAGACTCTAATATTCTGCTTCTGAACATAATGAGCTGAGTGCCTAATTTGTAAGCTTTACACACCTTATACCTGCCAGCTTACATGCACTAGCATTATTCTATATCTTTATCTTACTTCTTAAATTTGAGTGTATATTGTCCAGAGAAGCAAGAAGGTTTTTTTGGTTTGGCTTTTCTTTCCAAGCCTGGTAAGGGAACACCAATGTATTTTGAAAGAACTCTTCCAAGTGAGCCTAAGGGGCTGTGTTAGTGGTATTTAAAGTCTTTGATGAGCAGATAATTGCAACTCTGATAAACAGCTTTTGGGTTTAAATTTTCTGCTTGCATTGTTTCTGTTTGTTCCATCCTTTCTCATCTAAAAATGAAATACTTCTGCTACTTTATTACTCCTGACCTTCTCATACTAATGGTTTTGAGTGGAGAACATTAGAAGCTGGGTTATATTTTAAAGGAGAAGGAAGTGCTTGAAGCAGCATCAGATAATTAAGAACACCACATTTTAAAAAATCAGTCCTATGTATTTCATCATGCTCCTGTTATCTGACTTTAACTGGAATGCTTCAATGAATAAGGCTGCTGGATTGTACCCTGAGGACTTAGATAGGTCTGCCATTCTTGCTATGCTTATATGGCCTTCATGGGCCATTCAGGAATCTCAGCTTTCTGGGCTGCTTCCATCTGTGCCAGTAGTTTAAAGGCTGCGAATCATCTTCATTTATCTCAAAAGGGCATTAATTTTGAAGCCCAGCAATGACACTTCAAATGTCAGCCTTGTTCATTTTCTCAGAAGCACCCAGCTAGTCTGCTTATTCATTAATGTAGCTAGATGGGTGGGAACAGCTGCAGCCTATCCAGCTAAAAAAGTGCCTGGCTATTAATGGTCTACACTGCACACGGTCATTTCTCTGATTAAGCCCCTTGGTCTACCCTCTGGCTGAGCCCTTTCCTGAGAGAAAGGCGTATGTGGAGAGAGGCAAGGAAAAAGAAAGGCTATCTTTGTAGCATCTTCTGATTATTGATAGCATGATGCTGCTTTCCTGAGTTCTTTTTTTCCCTTAGCTACTTTTGCCTTCACAGTTGGAAAAAGACTCATGCAGGAGGGGTGTCAGATGGCTAAAGGTGGTGATGATCCTTGTGGGTCCCTTCCAACTCAAAATATTCTGTGATCATATATGGAAATGCTAATGCCAACATAACTGAATCTTAGACTGTGAAGTAGAGGTAGGAAGGGATACAACCCCATGCTCAGTCTGAGGAGACCCAGTATTTCTACATTTTGCTTAACACCACATCGCTTAAAATCCCAGCTGCTAGCATGGCCTGAGAGCGCTCCAGGGTGAGCTGGGTGGTGTCAGTTGGAATGGTTTGAGGCTGCAGAAGGAATTGAATCCAGACCTGCTTCTAGGGCTGCTGTCCCCCTGTATTAAAAGACATCAGGATGTTCCTCTGCCACTGGATTTTAAAAGACAAGGATTAACCTGAAAATTGTTCTTTTAAGTATTTTATACTAGTGTGACTTTGTACAGGGAAGGTGCTCCTTGTTGCAGTCTCCCTCTCTGGGTGAATTTTGAGGTGCCAATGATTCCTCAGGCAATGCCCAAGTCCCTGCTGTGGAGGTGTGGATTCGCTGGCTGCTTGAAGGTACCCATGTCCTTTGTTAAATCTGGCTTTCTGTCATATCCTCAGCTTGGAGCTGACCCTCTCTGCACATTTGGCATGCTGACTCTCATCAACAGGAGACACACAGCTGCTCAAAGGTAAAATATAATGATCTTAGCTTCACCAGTGTGGCTTCAAAGTAAAGCTTTTAAGGTTTTATGCCAGTGTCCGAGAAGATGTGTCCCACATGGAAGAAAATCAGTAAGGAGTTCAGGAGCAATTTTTTCCTTTCATTTTTGGCATGTGATTGAACATTTCTTAGTCATAGTTCCCTTTTGTTATTTCTGTTCGGCCACCCAATGTCACAATAATTGGGTGTGCAAATATTGCAAACTGCACACAAGCACTTGTCTCCAAGTGAAGTTATTTTTATAGAATCTGTTTCTCAGACATATTTTGTAACCAAAATTTTTCTGTTAACATCCACTGCTTCAAAAATTCATTTTGACCAAAGATAATAGCTGTTTAAGATGATTCATAGTTTTCAAAAGTGCGTAAGACTAAAGATGTGTAGAAAATCCTTCCTGGGGGCCTCCAGGGCAGTTTCCAGCCAAGGCTGTTGATTTATTTCAGATGTCACAGCTCCCTCCAGCGGGCTACTTCCAGGAGGAAGATTCTACAGGCACCAACCCAAAGCTTCCAAACCTCAAACAGAAAATATTCAAACAATTTTTTTTAAACATTTTTTTCTCTGAACATAGTAGCTGATTCTCCCTTCTCACTATGTAATAATATTTGAAGCAAAGACTTGTATAAAATCTGAGAAAATTAACATACATGGACCAGATTTTCATACAGACTCAAGCCAATTATGTCCTGTTGACTGCTATGTAAATACAGTTTTTCATTTGGAGTAGGGTGGCATAGCCTATGAAACCACAACATCTGAGATGTAGTAGGATAAGGAAGGTTTCCTATGTTTACATTTTCCAAGTTATCATTCTCCACATCAAACTACTGCAATAAGTTCAACACAAATGACATGCCATTCGTTTGAAGATATGTGACTCCATGTAGGTTTGTTTTCATAACATGGATTACTGGTACTTTTGAACTTTCACAGGAGCTGATGCCTTCTTTTATGAGTTTTCAAGTGTGGCAGTGGATCAAGCCATGTCCATGTGAATGACAAAGTCTAGTCCAGGCTAAGTAACAGATCCAGAATGGAAATGTGTTCTTTCTTTCCAGGAACCTGAAAACAGAACAATTATTTTGCGAGATTTCCAGTATTCCTTATTCTGAGTGTCATTTTTTGTGTGATTTTCATATCCCATAAATCCTTCTAGCTTCTTGGGAGATGATGTCTTGTGACATAAGCATTTTATAAATCTTTTCACAAATACAGTAGCCCCCAATATCTATATTAATAATTTTTAGATTGATGATTTAATATTATTAGATTATTTATTTGATATTAAAAGAAAAGTAATGAAAGGATTTAATGCAGTTCATTACTACTCCTTTCCAATCAACTTCTGTTCACATTACTGACTCTTCAGTAGTGATTCAAGCTGTAGGTTTAAAAATGGGCTTACAGCTGATGGATAGTGCTGGCAAACCAAGGAATAGATTCGGCATGATGGTTATAGATAGGTGGTGGCTGAGCCTGTAAGAATCTGCATTAGATACAGTGGTATCACCATCACAACAACAGCACAACATAAATCATGTGCTGTGTTATATGTTCTCAAAGTGTATAATATGTTGCGTGGTAACTGCATGTCTCTCGGCTTGGCAATGTAACTGGTTTTAATTATGTCCCCATGATACTGTATGACCACAGAATTAAGATCACTGAATCTGCCTGATTGCTTTAAAAATTACATTTATTAAAAAATAAAGCTCCTCTTTGGAATCATCAATATGCCTTGCCTCAATCAAGCATTCTGTGCTTCTGGTGTTTTTCCTAAGCATACACTACAGTATTGCAGTCCAAGGATAATTATGCAGAACCTGTTTTCTTTTCCCTGAATAGTTCAGGATTTATAGAATTTATAAAGCATCCTTCATGTAGTCAGGGACTACTGCTTCCTTTTTTTTTTTTTTTTTTCTAATGGAATGTGCTTACATCTCTCAGGTCACAGAGACAAGAAATTTGGGCTGTTTTGCTCTCCTGTGGCTTGGACTTTATCTTGTGTTAGGAAAGGCACTAATATGCAGACCATCTTGGCATATATCAATAGTTTACAATATCCTTCAGCTGGATTTAGGTAAGCTAAGTACACCTGAAAAGCTAGATCCCATATATATACTATATTACTAGGTTTCTGTAAACTGTAATTCCTGCATTATATTTTAAAAAGAATAAGAGTGGACCATGTTAGTAAAACACTTTGCAAAGTCACGGAACTGATGCATGGTCTAATCCACAGTCTTTTGTGAAGAACATACTTAGAGAAGAAATTGTAAATATCACCCATCTTTGCAGGTCCACCCTCAGTAGGAAAGGAGTCAATAATCCCCCGAAGCAGTCTGCCTGTGACACCCTACAACATGGGAGTCACCTCTCTATTGAAATCCACTTTGATGCAGTGAATTAGGAATAGCTCTTCTATTATAGGGGTGAATACTCCAGCCAGACAGTGGGTTATAGAAAAGGTGTCACGATTTCACAACTCTGTTTTGTGGACTCCTTCATATTTGAGGGCCTTAAATAAACTCTTAGAGAGCTGTTTGGACTGGACCTCTTAAGAGACTTAAAGAGATGCTTAGTTAGTTGCTCATAGGCAATAAATCCCAGACGCATGGGAAAATTGAGCTACACCAAACAAATATTTTCAAGTGCCATGGGCAAATTTCTGGGAGGCAGGGTGCCTCCAACATTACTAACCAGCTGCTGCAGGGTTCTTTGAATTGAATTCTTGTACATAGGTATTCAGTTCTACCTTATTTCTATATTTTATCAAGCCCCAATTTTATTTTATTGATTTATTTTTATATGTGGTCCTAAGTCCCTATTGAGATTGTGCTCTTTTTGTGTTTTAACACCTAATTGTCCATTAAGAAACCTTCAAGAAATAACTGAGTGCTGGATGACTCCTGCTAAGAAAATAGCCCTGGCAGATCATCTAAGAGAAGATGACATTAGGAGTAGTCCCTCGTATCATACTCAGTTCTGTACAGCTTTTTCACGGTATACTTACATAGGAACAAAGATTTTCTCAGGTACTATTACTTCATACTCAGAATACTGGACATGAATTTCATATTGCACTTTCTGGCTTTTTTGTCGTCTGTGTATGGAGTCCTTACCTAATTTTATAAATTGTAAGAAATGTGCTAAACTTAATATGAGTATGAACATATACTTTATTAACTCAGCACTGGCATAGGTTGCCTAGGGAGGTTGTGGAGTCTCCATCCTTAGGGATAATAAGAAGGTATTTGAATATGGTCCCAAGCAGCCAGCTACAGGTAGCCCTGTTTGAGCAGGGGAGTTAGACAAGATAACTTCCAGAGGTTCCTTACAATCTCAAACATTGTATGGCTCTGTGAAACCTACAGTGAAGGGAGTCTGATCAGAAGACCCAATTACTATCTGCCTCTTCCTTTCCCTTCCCCCAAACCTTCTCAGCTAACTTGAAAGTACGTACAGAGAAAAAAATCCGTTTCAAAACCCAAGCCCATGGCAATAGGACATGACTCAGAAGTTGGCAAGTTCAGCCTGTGGAGCAGAATGAAAAAGCCCATCCTTAAATCCAGAGTCTGATGGGCAGGACCCAAGCAGTCACCCTGAGCTGGGGGACAGCAGCTGCTGCATCCCACCCACCCAGCCAGTCAGGACAGAGCAAGATAGAACCATCTAGCAAAAGAATTTTTTTTTTTTTTTCCTTTGGTTTGAAATTTTATTAGACTGGGAGGACTTTATATTGCTTTTCATAAAGGGAACTGTGAAGAATAGATACAGGATTATCAGTGCACACTTCAGAGGTTGTCTTTTGTATACATCAAATTGATCTGGTGTAAGATTTTAGTCCCTACAACTCAACCACTGCAGTGCCTAATGCCAGATGCAGTCCTAGCTGTCCATTTCCCTTTCATAGTGTGTGGGGAGAAGCGACTGCCCAGGAAATCCAGTGTGCTGTGTGGGAGCTGCCTTGTGTGGGAATGGGAATAAGCCTGGGATCCCTTCTCAGCTCTCCAGTGTGAGTGGGTGTCTTGGAGAAAGCACACCTGCCATAGCCTGGGGAATTCACAGCCACATCTCTTACTGCCCAAGAATGTAACTGGAAATACCAGCCGCTAGGCAACAGCCAGCCAGGAAAGTAGCCTCTGCCCCAGTCGTTAAACTTGTGTGGCTGCTCAGACAGGATATGCACCGAAGAAAAAACAGGCAGGACCTCAAGAGAGAAAATGAGAGCAAGTCTTCCTCCACAGCAAGACTGGCAAGGAATAAGGTGGGAGAGTCACATCTGCTTTATAGATATAACGAGGAGATGAAGTAGAGAAGAGATTCTCTGATTAAAAACGTCTTCAGTGCTGAGGACTTGGAGGGCTTTCAAGGTTTAACCTTGAAAATAAGTGTCCTGTTTTGTACCTCTAACTTTTTTGCAACAGCAGCAGCTAAAGGGAAACTTGAAGTTACAGATGAGCTTTATGTTATTTTGTAGAAGTAAAAACACAGGCTCTTATCATCCAGGCTTGACTGAACTTCTCAGTTCCCAAAAATAGGTTACAAGAGAGAATCTGCACTAATTAGGAAAAGTCGGCAAAAACAATCATTGTAAGTTAAAAATGTGTGTCAGATCCATTTTACTTGCATAGTTGATCTGGAGGTGATGTAATGAACAGGTTTTGTACCAAAGCAGGACATACTGAAGAGGATGACTCAGTTCTGGACCCGCAGGGAACAAGTTAAATCAGGTTTACTTTGCAGAGCAGCAGCTTTTGACGACTCCTCAAGAACATCAAGCAAATGCAGCTGCACATTCCTCAAAGGCCCCAGAGCATATTGACATCTATCCATGCAGTTAAAATTTTCCTTTTCTTCTTAGGTCCAATTTTCTGTTTGATGGATTTATACTGCTACTTCCCTTGGCAGAATTCAAGAGGACTTAAATGCTGCTGAGGGAGATAATTTACTGGCCTTGAAGTATATGTGATGCAAAACAGAGTCCCGAGGCTTGTGACAGGCATTTCCCAAGTTTGTACAAACTCAGGTAAGAAGCTGTGCTGTGTCTGTGGAGAATGAATTCTATCAGGCTGGAGAACTATAAAACTGATGTGTGAGCAGGCCAATATTATAGTGGTCTGTAGGAAGCGGGATACCTGACCAATTCTGGACATTCAATATGAAATTGTAGGAGGCTTCTGGACTCTGTTTTGGGATCCAGACATCCAGCATTAATCCCTGCAGTGCTTAACTTTGAGGTCATTGTGTAAATTGTAGACATTAAACCCTCTGTTTCCTCTTCTTCTTTCTCTGAGTATGCAGCTTCTGTTTTCTGGACCTGTTTAATTACAGGCCCAAACCACTCGTACAAAAGCAGAGATGGACAGGCCATCCAGCACACAAGTGTGTATGCAGCAAGGTTAGGTGCATGGCCAATGGTTGAATCCTCTTCTAGGGCAGGCCTATGTCCAGGTTGGTATTTAGAGGTATACTCTCTCTTTTCCTGCATTTTCATTACTTTGCTAATGAAACAAAGGAGTGGTTAATTTATCTTTAGTGTTCAAGAAATATTTTACTTACCTTTTGCTAGAACAATGCCCTGGATAAGTAATCATGCTAAGCAGTTATCAACATGGAAGGAGAATTTGAATTGATCTTTATGTGTGTGTTCCAAACTGCTGAACTCATTTGATATAATATTACTGACTTCAAGAGGCTGTGGGATTCTGTATCTTGGAGAGTATCTGGAAAACAGGAGAAGCTGCATTTCTTTTCTTAACTTCCAGCATTATTTCACTACGTGAATCATTTCAGTATGCAAAGCTGTCATGAAAATTTGCAAGCCTAGGCTCACAGTCCTACTCACCCTATGTTTACTATGATGAAAAAGAAAATCATACCTTACTCATACATCAAAAAGCTGATTACCTCAGGCAAACAGAATTTCAACCAGCTTGTTTTCCATCAGCTCTTTTAAAAAACAGACATAGTGAAAAAATCCTCTGTCACTTTTCTTTTTAGCAGTTTCTATGTTAACTTATCTTGAGTCAACCCAGGAACTCACTGAATGTGTGGCTACAACTAATCTTGAACTGGGAAGATAGGGCTTGACATTCCTATTTAGAAAGCAATACAATAAGTCTTTATCTAATGTTTAGAAAGCATTTTATCTAGATGTTTCTCTCACTGCCAGAAATCTCATTAACCTTTTTTAACATGGCAACTGAAATAATAATGTGCGTATGAAATAACTATTCTGAAAATGAACATTTCAGAGTTCCTATATTGCACTGCTCAAACTGAGGATGTTTATTGTCGTTGATTTTGCCGAGGCAGTATGAAGCTAATGCCTTTTGCAGAAAGCAGGCTCAAAAGTGGAGAGAAAATTAAGCTCTGGTAAGAGCAGTTCTCTACTTGTCAATATTCTGTATTCTTATTGCTAAGAAAAGCCTATTTCCCCTCTTCAGCTGTGCTGTCAGTAGCTCATTCACTAAGATATTAAACCAGATCATAAATGGTAGCACAACATCCAAGCCAAAGCTTATTTTCAGAACAGAGCTGTGCCTGTGTGAAGTGTCTTTGCTGGATCTGGGCCCTTGTTCCATTTAACTTCAGTTCAGTTACCTGAGACCTCATCTCATTCTCAATCACTGTGTCCTGTCACAATACTAAAATTTTCATATTGCTCTTAACAAAATCAGAGAATCACAGAATCACTAGGTTGGAAGAGACCTCCAAGATCATTGAGTCCAACCCAACCCTAATACCTCAACTAAACATGGCACCGAGTGCCACATCCAGTCTTTTCTTAAACATATCCAGAGATGGTGAATCCACCACCTCCCCAGGCAGACCATTCCAATACTTTATCATCCTTTCTGTAAAAAACTTTTTCCCAATATCCAGCCTATATTTCCCTTGGTGCAGCTTAAGACTGTGTCCTCTGGTTCTGTCAGTTGCTGCCTGGAGAAAGAGACCAACCCCCACCTGACTACAACCACCCTTCAGGAAGTTGTAGGCAGTGATAAGGTCACCTCTGAGTCCCCTTTTCTCCAGGCTAAACATCCCCAGCTCCCTCAGTTGTTCCTCACAGGGCTTGTGCTCCAAGCCCCTCACCAGCCTTGTTGCCTCCTCTGGACGCGCTCAAGCGTCTCAACGTCTTTCCTGAACTGAGGGGCCCGGAACTGGGCACGGTACTCAAGGTGTGGCCTCACCAGTGCTGAGTACAGGGGGAGAGTGACCTCCCTGCTCCTGCTGGCCTCACTGTTCCTGATCCAGGCCAGGGGCCATTGGCCTTCTTGGCCACCTGGGCACACTGCTGGCTCATGGTCAGTCAGGTGTCAGCCAGCACCCACAGGTCCCTTTCTGCCTGGGTGCTCTCCAGCCACACCGTCCCCAGCCTAGAACGCTGCAGGGGGTTATTGTGGCCAAAGTGCAGGACTCTGTGATTGGACTTACTAAACTTCATCTTATTGGGTTCTGCCCATCCATCCAACCGTTCCAGGTCTCTCTGCAGAGCCTTCCTACCTTCCAACAGATCAACACATGCTCCCAGTTTGGTATCATCTGCAAATTTACTAATGAAGGACTCAATACCCTCGTCCATGTCATCAATAAAAATATCGAACAGAACTGTCCCCAGCACAGACTCCTGAGGGACACCACTGGTCACTGGCTACCAGCTGGATGCAGCACCGTTCACCACCACTCTCTGGGCCCGGCCATCCAGCCAGTTCTTAACCCAGCAAAGAGTGCTCCTGTCCAAACCGTGGGCTGCCAGCTTTTCCAGGAATATGCTGTGGGAGATTGTGTCAAAGGCCTTGCTGCAGTCCAAACAGACAACATCCACAGCCTTTCCTGCATCCACCAGGTGGGTCACGTGGTCATAAAAGGAGACCAGGTTGGTCAAACATGACCTACCCCTCCTAAACCCCAAGAAACTACCACACCACCAAGCCAGAGTCAATCTCGCTATCCTTCTGAAATCCTGCGTGTAGTTTGGACCTGCCACACTGACACAAGATATCCACAGACCTCTCTTCCCTCAAATCAGCCAGGGACAGAACTCCTGCCTGTTTGGGAGCTGGAAGAGCAAAGGACTGGATTCCAGCTGCGGACTTCAGGAAGTTCCATTGCCTGAGCAGACATGTCATGGGGAAGATTGGAGGAGATGGTGATGGTAGTAGGCGTGTCATGGAAGTCCATCTCAAAATGCTGTGCTGTCTGAAGTTTTGCAGTGCCATGAAAAGTGGCTTAGTTGATGAAAATTGGAAGTCCTTTATTGCTGAAAGTAATAAAATGTAAAAAATACCAGAACCTGTAATTTTATTCCTTTTTTTAGTCCTCAAAAAGAATGAATTAGAGTTGACTTTGAGAAGAAAGCAAAGAATTAAAGTTGTATTGCTCAGACACTTGGACTAAGCCCAGCCAGGCAGGTGAGGCATTAAATGAGAAGTCACATTCAAAACATCTATTCTGCATATATGTGACAGAAAAAAAGAAATGTGATTCAGCATGGTTACAAACTTTAATGAAGAAGACAACAGATATGCTTTAAAGAAGGAATTTCTCAAGGTATAAAAATAATTGAAGAGAGGCAGTTCTACCCATAGTCCTTTGGCAAAGTTTTTAAGACTTATTGCATGTTATATTCAGTCCACTCTACCCTGTAATCTTCTCAAGATGAAAGTTGTCTGATGATAAAAAGATGAAGTAGATAAGGAGTGAGGTCTTGCAATACAATTTAGAGAAAGAGAGAGCCATGACTGTTTCTGAGTTCTTGATATTTCTGGCTTTATGTACAGACATACAGCAAAGTCTCCAGTGTGCTTTTACATAAGCCTGCTGAAAGTCTTCATGCACAAGTATTAACTGAACTTTTGGAAATGAATATTCATCATGTTTCTTGCTTCTCTTGCTCTTGGGGAGCTTGTAATGAAGGAGCATGTAGGAGAGAAAGGTAACCTTATTCTCTCTTCTGCAAGACCCTCATAAATGGCTTCAAAGCAAGATGAAAAGTGCTTTGTGCTCAGTCATCGATAAGTTTAGCGCCACTGTGTTCAAAAGGATCCTTCTGCAAGTTAAGCTTCAGCTCACAGAGGGGGCAAAAGTCTCATTCTATGTGGGTGTCATTAATTATGGCAAACGCACACAACAATCCCCTTTTTTGTTGATGACTCATACTCTGAGGACAAATAAGATAATTTTCCTCACAGTACTAGGTAAGAAGAAGAGACTGCAGTGCTTTAGCTGAAAGTTCATTAGAATATTGGTGTAGATTTTTTAAATTGAGCATACAGTGATGTATATGCTTTATTCCAGTATCTTTTCATATTTTAATAATTTCTTTCCGTTGTGTGAGGAATTAAAGAAAAAACCCCTTGAGGAGAGGCTGCAGCATTAAATGAATAACAGTTCCCCTTTGTCCTGAGAATCTGCTTCACTTTTCTCCTGCGCTGCCCTCCCCTCTGTGTATTTTCCCTTTTGCAGGGTATTTGTGCCTCCATGGGCACTCACCTGCCATTTGACCTCTCCAGGTATGTGATAAGCCTAAGTTACCAGGTCTGTAAAGTCAGTTCAGTCCCTCTTCTGTTTCTGGCCCATATCTGTCCAACCACACACCTACCCTGTCCTCTTCATTCAATGTGTGCTACAAAGGATCATCCTCCCCTGGGAGGAAAGGAAGCCTGTTCCACTTTCTAGGGGTAAATGAGGTTTCCTGCTAATTGCACTAAGTTGTATCTATCACTGCAACAGCTGCCATTCCTGCCTCAGCAGTGCAGGAGCCACGAGTAGGGCAACACGTCTGTGTTGCTTTGCTGGCCTGGCTAGTCTGGTGTGCAGAGGCTCAGCCAGCTCTGCCATGTACAAACCTGCAGAACCAGGGCATACACCAGCCCAGGGGTGTTGACCTGCGGGCCGGTGTCACTCTCTGCTGGGCTACCTTAGTTGCAGGGAGGGTCACAGCAGTTGCCTTTCTCTGGTCTATGGCACAGAGGGAGGCAGAGCATGATACGAGCGGGGAGTTTCGGCTGGCTGCAGGCTGATGCTCTGAGTTAAGGTGGCAATGCAGAGGTACCCAAAGTGTCCTCCAAGTGTCTGGCTAGGAATTACAAGTGTTGGGGGGAGTGGCACAGCCTTTGTTTATCAGAAGGCAGGGACTACATGGTCTTCTGTCTTTACTGAGAAGTGATGGCACTAACCAGGTGACTAAAGCAAACTCGGCATTTGAGAAACAGTTCAGAGGAAGCCACAAAACATAAGGAGCAATGGAGATACTTTGTGTCTGTGATATTCACAGGGCCCTTATCAAAGCACCTCCTGAGCTTCTGAAGCTCCTCAAGTGGTGGTCCTTGCTGAGGCCTGGTGACAAGAGACAAGTTCTTCAATGCTCCATTTAGGAGCAGCAGTAAGGGGCACAGAAGTCCTGTCTCCAGTTTTAGTTAGTGCTTTGGCCTCAGGAGGACACCACGCTGTCACTGTGTGCTTTCTGCCTGGACTGAGGACCTGTCAGCCTGGTTGCAGCATGTTTGCTGTACTGAAATCTAAAAGTGGCTCAAATGGTTTACCGGCTTACACTGTACCTGACACAGCTGGGGCTGACTGCATTCACGCTGCATGAGGATATCCTGATCCTGTGCTGGTGTTTTGCATTTCCTTCCTGACAAACTTGGAGAGAGGCTGTATCAGAGTCACGTTGCATGCTCACATGTGAATAATGGCTTTGTTTACACACATGCAGCCTAATCTGCACCTCCGTTTCAAAATATACCAGAACATATGTCTGCATATAGCCACTTCTGGCTTGCCTTGTGGACCTTGAGCTCCTGAAAAGAAAATTTAGGTATTGCTTATGATGAGCAGCCTGCAACTGGGCTGTATGGGAGTGGTGCCAAGCAGGAGCGTCTCCCAGCCAGGCAGTGGTCATCTGAAAGTCAGAATTGCAAGCCACGATTTGGTAAGCAAAATGTTACACCAATTCTACTTTCCCAGCTTCTGAATGATGCAAACTTTGTTTCCAGTGGCTTTCCAGAGCTCCACTGATTTAGCCAGGATCTATTGCCACCAACTATCTTCTGGTTTCCATCATCTAAGAGGGATCATGAAGTTCGAAAGGTTATCCTCTTTCAAAATCTCTTTTCCATGCACAGACTTGTACGATCTCTGATGATACACAGCAGCTCAGCATTAATTTTCATGATACAAGAAGCAAAATTCATTGAGGAAGGAAAGGAAGAACAGAGAAGCTTCCTCACCTATTGGGTCACCCAGAGCAGCTTGCTCTCCAGTGGTCTCACCTTGTCCACGGTCTTGAGGAAGGCAATATAATCATAATCTAGCAAATATAATCTTAATCTAGCAGATGTAAGAGGAACAGAAAGGAAGGATACGTTTTACATCAGCTTCAGAACTAATTGACTTAAATAGGAAAGCTGGCCCAGTGTGCACTGTGTGAATTGTTTTTTCCTTTCCTCTTGGCAGGGCTGGTTTTGATCACCTATCCTGAGCAAAGAACTGCATACATTATTAAGGAACAAAATGTCATCTCACTAGAAAACCACCTGCCATGTGGAAAGTTGTGCTGTGGAACAATATCTATAGCGTAAATGTAGATTTAGCTGTCTTGAAGACAGAAGCTGAGAGAGAGTTGGCACAACTGAACAGCTACAACAAGCCAACTTGGATTAGTAGTACAGCTGTACTCAGTATGTGTAAATTATGGAGATCCTCTGGCAGAACCCCAAACTGTCGCCAGATCTGGGTCTCTCTCCATCATCCCAATCTTCCTCACCAATAGCTACAAGACTCTTCCCTGTGCTTAATTTGACCTTGTTTGTGAAACACAAAAGTCTCCATTGCCAAAAGACTTAACCTTCTGCAAACACTGATTAAGGTTGGAGCTTTCCCTTCCACTTCAGTGGGGGCAGGTTTGGGCTCTCGAGCAGTGAGCCACGAGGGAGTGAACAGGATGATACAAGAGAAACATGCTTGGTCCTTGATATGCCCAAGGCTGGAGGCCAAAGACTTTTAAGCATTGAAGTGTGTCACTGGTAGATTACACATATCCTGTCATAATTTACAGCAGGTTTAGAGCATTAATCTCTAAAGAATGCACAGCATGAGGAATATTTGTAAGATGAGATCTACTGAATTTCTCTGTTTATATCATATAAATAAAACATTTATTTTTAAAATCATCCCATACAGCTGAAAAAACAGTAATGATAAACTGACTTTTCAGCCAACTTTTCCTCTGTAGAGATACATACAGCAAGGTACTGTGGTGGTTCCTTAGTGGCTGAAAGTAACGTGCTGTGAGCACCACAGCTGGGCCAGAAATGCTAAGGGAAGCATCCTTTTCCTCCAGCTGCCTATCCACAGTCTGATCTCATCCATTAAGCCCAGTTAGTAAACCAGCAGAAAACAAGATTAAAAAATATAAATAAATTTTAAAAAAATCAGTGCACTGTTAAATATACTGTCGCTAAGATACAAGAAATGCTTCTGAAAAATTGCTCCCAGAAAGGACATCATCTTTTTTTCTTCCATTTCAGGGTGACTTGACTTTTCCTCCTATGAATGTCATTTAAGAGACCCTGCTGAGCAAGAACGGAATCTGAATACATTTCAGTGCTAGCTTAAAACTCACTTTCTTTATACCATTATCAGCATGGTCCTGCTTATTTCAAAACAGCTCAAACTCAGTGTTTCCTAGAAAATTTTACTTTAATTTTTTTCCTGTGACGGGATTAAGACAAAAATGCCTCAGGAAGCAGAATTGATGAGAAATATAGGTGTTGTTTGTACAAGAGTCAAGGCAGTATTTCTGACTGCACTGAGCAGCATAACAGTATCTTCTTAAAAATGGTTCAAAATTTACAGACAAATAAAAGAGCATTTGGAGTTTTGACTACCTGACCTGGTTGATTGATAGACATAGGAACCTGTTTTGCCAGCAGAACAAAATCACCAACTCTACTAACATTTCAAGCTCCTTTTGATATTCATCTGTAACAGTAAAGATCACATGTTGTTGATTTAATGATATGCTATAAAATCTAGATATCTCAGTGCCCAACCAGGATGATAACTAGTTCATCCTCACAATGCTGAACCTACAATGTCAGACTAAAGTTGTTTGTTTTTCTTAACTGAGCACATAGTTTCTAAATATTTGCTTAAATCTCTGGGGACCTGATATTCTGTTTTGACCAGGAATAAAAAAAATTAAAGCTGTCAAAAGAAGAGGATGAAAAGCAAGCAACAGATGAGTGGAGGTTCTAGAGTAGCTTGACACTGTGCCAGTGCCTCCTTTGTTTTTTGTAAATATGCTGGCTCGTGGTCCCTGGGATTACTTGTCAATAGAGTATTGACTCCCTGGATAATTCCTTTTATTAATCTTACTTATGTGAAAACAATTATCTTTTTTTTTGCCATGATATGTCACATCATCTGGATGTTAGAAAAGAGTGCTCTTCTCTAAGTAAAATGTAGCATATGCAGCAAAATGTAAACTAAGCACCTTCTACTAGAGGCAAGTGTACATAAACAATTTCAAGCATTACAATTAAACTGCATTTCTGAAGTTTAGCCTATAGTGTTTCCACTGAGAACCTCAAGTGCTTGGGCATATTGCATCACCAGTAAATTATGACACTTGCTTACATTAGTTGTCATAGTTATTAAGTCTGAGCTACTAAGAAGTCACAATGGATCTCCCAGGTGATCTGCTGCTTATACAGAGCAGAGATTTCAGGAATGGCTGCCTCAGGTCTCATAGTTCAGACTGAAACAGAATGTGTTTTTCAGAAAAAGGTCCAATCTTGATTCCACTACTTGTGCTAGGCCACCCCCCCGACCCCAAACCCAGACAGTTTTTTTCTGGGGGCAATCACCAAGGTCTGCCGAGCTGGCTGAGATTCTGCTCCACAGCAAACACACTGTGGCCCAAACAGTCAGTGTAACCTAAACAACTATTGTTTTTTTATTGCACAGACTTTTCTCCTCTCCTTTGCAAGATAAAGTTTTGACAAGACTACAATACTGGATGCAGTATTTTGCTAGTTAGCAAATCATTTACAATGCTGAAAAATTCCAAGGATATTTCATTCTGGCTTTATGAGTCTTTTGTTTAAGTAACTCATGTTGAAATCTATCACAGCGATCCTGATTTTTCTCCCTGCATGTTACCAACAGCTGTTTATGTGCTGGTGGTCATGTTTACCAAAGTGATATACTGGTTTGTGGCAAATATCAACATGCAAGGCTCTTTCTGCCTTCACAGAGCAGATGTAACCATGAATATTTATTTTCAAGCTGTTAGTGACTTGGAGAGAAATGGTCACATGCTCTCAGGCACATAGTGTGACTCTTGGGGATGTTCTGTGCAGGGTTGAGAGTTGGACTCAATGACCCTGTGGGCTGCTTCCAACTCAGCATATCCTGTGGTTCTATGATTTGATGTTTGACACAGAGACCTACAAATTTTCCTTTTTGCCTTTTCTGTATTTTTTCAGCAGGCAGTGGGACACTGTTAGTCTAACCATCCAAATCATCCTTCTGGTCTGAAAAACATCAAGGAGCTAGAACTTATGTTCTTAAAGCTCTAATTCCTCTTGCAAATTATTTCTTTGTTTCCTTTATACTCCTTGGCATCTGGGTCAGTTCTTGTTCTTGACATCCTGAGTTCAGGTGAAATGGGTGGGAATTTTTACCTTTTTGCTAGGATGCAATGGAAACTGGGACAGGGAAGTAAAGAGTCAGGAATATCCCCAGCACTGGCAGTGCTGCAGCAACAATTTCCATCCCACAGGGACTGACTGTGAATGGGTTTAATCTTTCTCTGATTACAGAAGCACAGGGGAAGCTTCAAAGCGGTCTCAATATCCCTGTTTCCCGCACTCCTCCAAGGGCACAGGCTGTGCAGAAGGGCCATGGCACACAGCCACCAGCACAGCCTCTCTTTCTTACCTCAAAATACATTCAGCCCTGCCTCAGCCAGTCCTGGGAACCCCTGAGGAGCACCCTCCTGCTATCTGCTCACCTCATGGGATGGTTTGCTTTGCTCTTTCTAACAGAACACATAACCCAGGAGAGCTCTCCTGCTTGACTGGCAGCTGTCCTCAGTCAAGCCACACACAGGGTGTCCAGGTTCAGTATTCGTGCTGGGCACCCTGTGTGCATCTGGCAAGGCAGATGCTCTGCTCTCCTCTCCCCATGGCTGGTTATGTCCCATCTCACGAGCATACCTGTAGCAGCATGCCATGGGTGGCATCTGCCGCGCCTTACCGCAAGCATCTTCCCTAGCCACGGTCGGGCGGCGTGGCTCCGACCCTCAGGTGCAGGCTATAAACCAGCAGAGGCAGGAGGGGCTTTCGGTGTGCTTTTCCAGCATGGTTTATTATGGGTTGACCCCTAAACCCACTACATGCTGAAAGGTGGCAGAGACCGAGAGAAGCACACGGTAGTCATGAGCTCTGGTTATATGGGTATGGGAAGGGGGGGAACAAGGGGACGGGACAATGCCAGGGCCACTTAGGGAAGAGAAAAGGAGGACTCAGGGCAGAGTTCAGGATGACATAACATACTGAGGGGAAGGAACCACTTATAGCAGGGGGGAATAAACCAGCAATAAGGAAAAGGGGCATAAACTGAATTTACACGAAAAAACACACCACAACACATACCTGTTCAACAGTACAGCCAGCGCTCAGCATTACTCCTGTTAAAGTTTAATTTAACTGCTTCGTTTTCAGATATGAAGGTTAATCTCAGGCCTTACTGAGCAGACCCATCAGATCTGCTACATTTGGTCTGGTCAGGTGTTTTTATTCCACTCTTTGGATGAGTTGATATCTTCAAAAGCCTTCCAAAATAAAAGGTATGAATTTATTATGTAAATATATATTAGATAAACAAGGTTTACACCAAAATATGCACGGAGAGAGGCTTTCCAGAAAAAGACACATAAAAAATTTCCTTTAAAAAGGACCTTATCCTAAAATGCTATTTCCCTCTGGTGAAAAGGTGCCACATGAAAACTGGCCTAGCTACACACTTTTTTTCCTAAATATTCATCATGGAAATGCTTTATTTGAAAATATAAAAAGAAAATCAGATCAACTTCAATATTCCTACTTGATACCAGTTCGTAACCACTGAAAATAAGCCTTTCCTACTCATCCCATATGGAAAAATCTGTAGTCCAATATCCTAGCAGTTACTGGGATTCCCAAAAAGACAAGATTAGTGCAAAAACACTTCTCTCCTGATGTGTGTTTTCATCTTTTTAGATCCTATTCATAAAACAGTTCTGAAGATACTCTTCATGAACTAGAGTAGTTCCAGCAATAAGCCTCTCTTTATCTATCTGACCCAACTGGCAGGGTTGGCATGTGTTTCTGTTCCTTAAAAGCACAAAGGCAGAGAACATACCTCCCAGCGCTTTGCAGAGTCCTCTTGATACCATGGGCGTGTGTCTCATTAGCTTCCCAGGAGCTAAACATTAGTAAATGTCGTCATCAGAGGAAAATTTCAGACCTGACTAAATGTTTCCAGACACGTGCTGCTTTGAGGAAGGTGTTGTGCTTATCAAAAAGAGACAAATTCAATTCTCTTTTACGACAAAACAGCATTTAAGGACACAAGGTGTTGCTTCAGTTGTTACCTGTCCGTGCATAATCTTCACTGAGTATAATACTGCTCTGACTAGTCACGGCTGCTCAGGGCATTGCAGGGGAACACCTCTGGACAAAGCAGGATGTGAGTGCTTTTCTGCAAGTCCCTTCCTATTCCCATTCATATGGCGAGTTGCTGTTGAGGAAAGATCACGGACCTGAGATAGAGAATACGTTACCAGTGTGGAGACAGAGGACACCTTGCTGTGTAGAAGCGACTCATACATGTATGGCCTTGGGGCTAAGGAGCTGAAGAGAGCTGAGCAAAGGAGGGGTTGAGAGATAGTCCTGTAACTGCACAGAATAGTAGTCCAGAATTGCCAAGTGCCCTTTGCAATACTGCTCTACAATGCTGATATTTATTATCTGGCATGGCCAACTTACTGCGATGGGGTGATGAAGGAGAGTAGATGCTAGCAAGATTTACAGAAGATGTAAAGCAAGATGCCAGCTTTACGTCTTCTGAGAGTATTCCTGTGTAAAAATGCCCACATGCATTTACTCAGGGGCACAAAGAGGGGACTGGGAAGCCAACTCTAACTGCGTTCCTAAAATGGAGAACTCTGCTGTTTTCAGGAGATAACTGTGTTTCTGTGAGATAAACAAGATATATTTCCCTGATTGTTCCTGTCTTGACAAATGTAGCTCTTCTTGGAATAAAAAGGGTTCTACCAGATCATTAAACCACATAGTTGTCTCAACTTGCTTTAATTAAGGATTGCAGTACTGCTTTTTTTATTGCTTAAATGAAAAATAGTTACAGCTCTGCTCTCTGCAGTTTGTTTCTATTCTATTTCTCTAACAAAGCAGTTCTTTCTGTGAAAACTCAGCAGGGATGGCTAAGAAAGGGTGAAAAGTTCATCTACTTTCAATGAAAGAAAATAATTGTGATTTTAAACAAGAAACCTGTAAGAACTTTTTCTCATTTCTGATTCTGCTTTTATCAGAAGAAGCACAAATGAGAATTACCAGCCGTAAGTACAACAGGAACGAGAAGCTTGGATAATAAACAGGGAATGGATGTAGGAGCACAGCTGACATCTTCTTTGAGGTCACACTGCTCCCTCAGAGACTTGCTGTGAAGGACATACAAGCCCGGGGTGTCTACAGAGCTGCCCATGTGACAAACTGTCCATCCGTTTGATGTACCTACTGATAATCTGGACTGATTAGTCTAAACCACAAAGATCTCATGTTGTGAAATGTCTAACTTTTCCGTTGTTGTTCCAAGTGTAGTGTGTCCTTCTTGTGCCTACCAGGGATGTTGAAATTGTAGTAGACCTGCTACTGGACCTGTGGTGCAGAAGAACTTCTTTGTGGATTAAGTCAAAAGCTCTTGCACATAGGGTGTTATGGTAAGTTAGTAATGCCTATTCTGGATCACTGGCCTTCTCTAAATGCCATTATGTTCACTTTAGCCTCAGTGGATTCAGCTTTCACTGAACAGCAAGGGATGACTGGGCAAGACTAGTCTTTTGCTACTGTGATGAAGAGAGACACTTTTGGAATGATTCCAGTATAGCCTCTCTCCAGAATCACATCTGGCAGAGGTGAAATTCACATAATAACTGCATTGAAGCAAAATTTCTTCAACTTTCTCTACCTGAAATTACATGAATAGCAGTCAGCCATGAAAAGCAACCACTGACCATTAGAGGAAAGGAGGATGCTTGGGGAAGGTAGACAGCACAAGATGGCTGTGGCTAGGATAGAGTAAATGTTCGACATAGCAGCCCCTGTGATGTGGTTTGGGTTTGTGACTAAAACAGTTGGCACCACCAGTATTTTGTCCATTAATGACCAGTGCTTGCACTGTGTTGTTGCTGTCTCTCTTTCCCACTCTGCCCCTTCCCCGCAGTGAGAAGGATGGGAGTGGGTAAGAAATCTGACCCTGTGCCTGACCCAAACTAGCCATAAGGGTGTTTCCTGTGAGATGATGTCATGCTCAGCACTAAAAAATGGGGAGGGGGGTTTCTACCAAATCAGTTGTTGCTCTGAGACTAGCTTGGCATTGTTCTCTTGTAGGAGGTGGTCAATGAATGCTGTTGTGTTACTTGATTTTCCTCTTTCCTTCACTTATCAAACTGTTCTAATCTCAACCTATGAGTGTTCTTGCTTTCACTCCTCCTGTTCTCTCTCTTGTCCTGATGAGAGGATGTGTGGGTGCTTCGCTGCTGGCCATGGTCAACACACAGTAACTGTCCATGTCTGTAGTTCTCTCTATGCAGATGTATCAGGGAGTGCTCATGAGTGCTTACCTGAGACATGGTTTGGCCTTTAGATGGTTGCAAAGCTCCCTTCAGAGCCTACATACTCAGCTTTCAGCCAGCACAGCGCAGGAGGTCAAGCATGTCTGGGATAAATCCAGGTAAAATCTACTCAAACAATAGCAGTCTTTTGTCTCTAGCAAGAGTGCATCTACACCACATTATTGAGTCACTTCACAGGTGACTATTGAAACAATGCTCTCCAGGAAAAACATGGAGGTAGTAAAAGTATCACACTGCTGAGTTTCTTACAGCAGCGAGTGAAGCTACTGCCTTAGGCAGTGCTTGAAGATGTTTCAAGCAGAGCTTGCTGCTGCTGTCCCCAGACCTCATTTCTCCCTGATGTTGCAGTCTCAGGTTTCTGTCCTTCTTTTGGTCCTTCAGTCTTGTCGCCTTGTCCCATCCATGTGAAATGCAAGCTACAAAACACTATAAAAAGGGTCACCAAAACTCAGACTGCTATTTGATTATGGGTGATTTTAAAACTTCATATTTAATTTGGTGCAGTAGTACTCATTTCTTAGCAGCTTATATGTTTCTTTGTCAAGTATTGCTGCAAGTTCATATAATATTCAGTGAGTGCTCATCTGCCTCCTGAACTGTTTTAAGTCAGCCATTTAGCACATGCTTCACATTAATGTCATGTTACCCTTGCTACATGAAACAGCTGACAAATTGTTACAAAATTTTGGAAGATTTATACTTCTCATATTGAGACTAGGTGTATCACAATGATGTGTGGTCATTCCAAGATGTCAGATCATAACAAAATCATATCTCTCTTCAGGATCATCTGTTACCTAGCAGAAGGTAGCAGAAGGATAGCCATGATGATGAGTAGTCTTGCAGTCTGAGGAACCAAAGTTAGTCAAAACCCTGAAGGAAAAGAGTTGCCTCTAATGAAATATTAGAGCAATCAAGATGCCAGAGGGAGGTGGTGTCACAGGTAGTTGTGAATTCAACAGAGAGAAGCTATGCTTCTTTGATAAAACAATTTAATATTCAAAGGAGGTTCAGTTAATAACTGAAATATTCTCATTAAAGTCAACAGGAAAATAGGGGGAGATTGGTAGTTGCTATATACAGCAGAAATGTCTTGTTGATTATAGACCCAGAAGCAGGTTAAGTGCTTGATTTAAGTATCAAACAGAAAAGTATTATATCCAGTTGTCAGCTGCTTAAGAAAAAATATTTCGAAGGCTTTTGTAAACAATATAAAAAATCACAATCAGAAAATACTAACCAAATGTAGAAATTGCTGGGATAGTGAGCACAAAGCACACTCAAACTCCCCAAGTTTCAAAATGCATAATTGTCCAACACAAGGATTAGGGAACTTCTTGTTTACCTGCATGTGAGGAATGTGCATTTGCTATTGAGAAACAAAAAAAGCAACAGTTTTAAGGACCACTTTGTGGTGTTTCACAGCTTACCAGCAGACTAAGCACCACAGGCTGTCTAGCAGTAATTGAGTGCACTGGTCCTTTGGACAGTCAAGCTAAGCAGAACTGCCGTGCCCTAGACTTTACCCCGGATAAGAATATCCTCTGGTGGATTGAGCCCTTGGTAACTTACACTGTGGGGAACTGAATTCAGATTCCAAAAGTCATGAGCCAGTGGCTGAGACTTTAGTGTCAAACACCATAAGCTGTGTTCAGGTATCTATAGTTGCATATGAATGCGACTCAGGGAATGAGGAGCATTTCTTGATGTAAGATGGAAAACAAAGAGATGTCTGAAGTTAGTGCTCTTTTTTCTCCTACAAACATAATCCTTCTTACTGAACTCTTAATACAGACAGTCAAAAATCTTAAACAAGAGACTAAATATTTAAGAAACAAGCACTCAGAAGACATAATATCCTATGGAGAGATATTTTGTCAGCATGCTGTTTTGCTACAGTAGGAATTCAGCAAAAGCCTAATTACATCTAGTCCGAGACTGGGTACCCAGTGAAATTCTCCATGGGTACAAGGAAATTATATCCCTACCAGACAGAAAGCAATTTTCTCTAATCTGAAAATAACAATGTGAAAAGAGGGTCAGCAAATGTTATAAATGAACTCTGTA
>WEKY01001340.1:0-17836 GCA_013390045.1 Picathartes gymnocephalus
ACAGTGATTTCCACGGATAATTTTGTTGTGATCCCATGCAGTGAAACGCTGATGCAGTCTGTACCACTCTGCCTGGTCCAATTTATTCCCTGAATTGCCACAAGGTAACTGTGCTCCACCAGGATTTATGCCAGATTGGGTATAATATGTCTCCTGCAGCCAGTGTAAAACGTGAAGCTAACATCAACACTATCTACCATGTTCTAGCTAATTCAGCACAAAGAACTGTGTGCACACACCTGATATGGAGCAGATTTGTCCCACCAGGTGATTTTGCAATAAACAGCCTGAGTGTTACTGAGGTGGAATCCTACTCCATCTATTGTCCTGACAAGCCCTCACCTCGTGTTTCCTGCTTAAAGAACCCTCCTGTCAGTTCAAGCTCACTTCAGGGACACTGATACTGTTCTGACAGGTTATTAATGATGAGGCAAGTCTCCAGAAATCACACCTGTAAATGCAGCCTGTGGGGAACTTAGTAGAGATGCAAGAAGAAATATTGATGTTTGCTTTGTTAAGCTTTGGGCTGAACGCTGGAAACTCTGCTCATGCCCCTTGGCCTTGAGATAAAGGAAAGGTCCAGAGCTGCCCGGCCCCATCTCCTCAAGGCAGTGCAATTATCAGCTGAAGGCTTGATTAAGCTTGGCTAAATTTCCACAGCAGGAGAGTGGCAGTGGCATCCTAACCCTTCCTTACACAGAAACACATCCCAAATGCACAGTCACTGGCAGAAAAAAATGAGTGGCCACTCACTTTAGGGTTAGCTGGTCCTTTCTACCACAGAAACTACTGTGTCAGCATCTGCAAGTATTTAAAATTCTCAGGCTTTCTTTTATTTGTTGTACCCGCCTTCTGGAGTGGTTTTTTTTGAGGCTTTATGTCAGATGGTGTTGGGTTTTCAAGCTTTTCTCCACAGGGATGAGGCCATCAGGTGAATCCAGAGTTTCCAGAGCCAGACCCTGACCCTGACCCTAACCCTAAAACTGGGGAGCTGTGATGTGAGAAGATACAGTGAGAAGGAAGAGGGAAAATCTGGCTGTGAGGGGTTTAAAATTACCCTGAGAAAATCTCTACTTTGAGAGTTTGTAATATTGAAGGGGTGGAGAGGAAGGAAAATTTTAGAGAAGAGGAGGAGGAGAACTTCCTTACTGTCTGAAGAGACCACCTGAGCAGGGAGTGGAGTGGAGATGATACCTGAGCAGACACACTGGAGGATGCTGAAGCAGGTTTCCATCTGGGCTGTACCTGATCACCAAAAGCAACCCCACTGTCAGGAAAATGAGGAGACACAAATTTAGCAGAGGAGCCTGGGGAAGTATTGTCAGTGCATCTCTTTTAGGGACGTGGCCCTGACAGGAAGTTTGGCATCTTTTCTTTCTGACATACCTGGGAAAAGCAAACAGAAGAAACCGAAAAAATGTCAGCTGTTCTTCAGGTCCAAAGCAGACGCAGGAATCTTCGAGGCTGAGCAGGGGAACAAAAGCTCTGAGTTGAATTAGCTCTGTACCAGTTGGTGCTGTAAGAAAAGCCAAGTTTCTACCTTGCATGGATTGCCTGTGCTCTGGTGTGCAGCTGAGCCCTGGCCGTCCACAGGGTGGATGTTTTAGTGCCTGGCTCTTTTTAACTGGCACATGTTAAGAGCTTTGAATTAACAGGTGCATAAAAACTGTCAAAAAACACTTAGCTCTCAAGACAGTCTGTCGGTTGTATTAAAAATATGGTTTTATGTAACCACATTCTCTCAACACTTGCAGGGTATTACGGCATGGGAAAGTCACTCGCCCTTTCCAAAGGAAAGCAGCGATGTTTAAACTCTCCCGCAGGAAAAAAAGAAAGAAAATGAGAAAGACTACAGTTCCTGTGATCTCGCCAAGGATTTGCTTCTGTTTTAAACACTAAAGGTCGATTTCTTCCAGCAGAACAGGACCGGCCTAAAGCTCCAGACTAGGGGCAAGCACCCCAGCAGGTCAAAAGGCCAGTGTCTTGCAGGCTTAGTGAGGTGGAAATGAGGGGTTTTTGACAACTGAATGGGAAGATGTCTCACTTGCTGACTGAGGAGGTGGAATTTACTGTAAGCATGGCCTGGGTTTTAAAAAAAACCTCAGTTTAACAGGGGTTTAGAGTTTGGAAAAAACCCCGAACTATTTGTGCCCATATTTCAGAAGAGGTTTAGAAACAGTTTTAGTTCTCAATCTTCCCTCAGTCATGAATCCAGAACATCTGGAATCCCAGAAACAAAAGCATCAGGTTTCCAGAGTGGAAAGAGCTCTAAGACACAGGTCCAGAAGAATTTTTAAAACTCTCGAAAGCATTTCTGAAATCAGTTCCCTTTCAAATATGTGGCAAATACATTAAAGTGGGCTTTGGATTAGTTTTACTGCCTCTTGATAAAAGCCATTCACACCTTTGATGTGTTGGAGGATGGCAGCCATCCCAAATGCTTTCCCCAGGCCTCGCCTCCACCAGGAAGTTTCCTTCTGGCTCTCCCCAGGAATGCCCAGCTGGGTTATCATTTGTCACCTGCCCAGAGGTGAGCAACTCAAACCAGCCACCTCTGGGGTTACAGACAGGGTAGGTGACAGCAATGGTTTCTGACTGCAAGTGTTTAGGGTGTAACAGTGAACACGGATAACCCCAAAGCCTGGGAGAAGTGGGAAGAACAGCAGGGACGTGGGCTTCTAAAACTGGCTGTGAGTTTAATTCTACTGAGTTTAAATTCTATGAATCAAAGCAACTCCAGTACCAGCCTGTGCTCACCCACCTTCTGCTCAGCCTGGTGGCTCTGGGGAGCCCTGGTTATTTACCTGGCCTGGAGGACAGATGCGTCCATGAAGTTTCTCGGCAGTTGATGGAAGAAGAAAGGGAAACTGTTTGAAAGACAGAAGGAGAAAAGAAAACTGGTGCCTTGGAAGGGTTTGAGTAATGAAAGGCTCCAGTGTGGCAGGCAGCTGGGGCAGAGGAGACTGACTAGTCCTTGAAAATCTAACGGTTACTCCCTTCTATGAAAAGCAGATAGAGCTTTGTTAATGTTGAGGCCAGAAGCAGAACCAGGAGGGCCCAAGTGCAACTTGCCAGGCCAAGGAAAGTATTTTCCAACAGCTTCTCAAGTTCTGCCAGCAAAAGCATCATCCCTGAGAGACTCAAAGGGGGACTGTCACTGACAGTACCAGATACTGTCCAGGAGTGGGGCCTGCCTGCTTGGCAGTGCTGTTTTCCTGCAGAACTGGTTAATGTCAGTGAGACTGATGAACACTCTACAGTAGTTAGGGGATGCAGTGGGATATCACGGAGAAAAGTCCACTGCTAAATATTTTGATTTGAGGGATGAAGAAAAGAAAACAACTGGCATTTTAGCAGATGAGGGGGAAAGAGATCTGAAAGCAAGAAGAAAATCCTGCAGAGAGTGAGGCATGACTTTTAAAAACAGCTGCAGGATGTTCCTCTTGGAGGCTCAGAGAAGCACGTTAAGAAAACCCTGGAATGGACCTGGTTCTTCATGAGCACATCCTCATGCCAGAGCATCATCTTCTCCATGAAGCAAACCACCAAAACATGGGAGCAGCTGCAGCTCACACGACAGCCAAGCCAGAGACACAACCTCTAGGAGACCATCAGCACCACAGACAATGAAATATGCACCATCAGCAAGCAGAGTCATCACCTAAACAGCTACAGAACTGTTTAAGACGTGATGCAGGCTTTGGGGTGATGCTCAGAAACCCACTCCAGATGCAAACTGGAAAACTTTGAAGAAAATGATGTCTGAATTGGATTAACCCCTCCTTGGAACAGAGCCTGTCTCCACTGGAATGGGGAAAGTGACTGAAGCCTGCAAAGGCACAGCTGTTCCACTGTACCTAGCTCATGTGAGTGTACTCAGCAGAGATTTTGCCAGAGGCTCACAGCGTGGCTCTCCCATGAGTTTGTTGTCCAAGCTAACAATCCAAGGGACAGCCAGTTTGTGATTCTTAAGTGCAGTCAACAAACACTTCTAGTGAGGTGTCCTTGAAGGGCTGACACCTCATCACCTCTTAAGTCAGTGGTAGTACAAAGGGCTTCCCTCCCACATGGAAAAAGGAAGGAAGCAAGACAACGTGGCTTGCTGAGACACCTGGATAACCAGCTGGATAACCAGCTCCTACCTGCGAGGGAGTCACAGCAGCAGGGAGGTGCTGCCTGCTGCCTAGGAATGACTCCCAGAGCTCTCCGTCCCTTCAGTTCTCCTGGGGATACAGTGCTCCACATGGAGGCAATGGCCAAGAAGGTCAGCTGCCTTTTAGCAGCTTAAGGGCTCCTACTTCTGTTGGTGCTGGGTTTTAGGACTGCAGAGCAGCCACAGCCTCACTCGGTATCCATCACCAGCCAGGCACCATTGCTAACTTGTAGTTAATGGAGTGACTTTGTCCTTTTCTCTGCTACCTCCTTCACTGGCTCGTTGAAGGAGGAAGCTTTGGAGGTGAAATGACTCAGTGGGGTCTCATTCAGGACAGTCAGGGACTAATGCAGGAGCCATACAAGGTCAGCAGTTGTACATTTAGAGCTGCCCCTGCTGTGTGTCCTACGAACCCATCATAGTATTTGAGGGCTCCCAAGCCACAGTGAGTTCAGAGCAATGCCTTCCCAGGCTGAGATCTGGGGCTCAGTTTGGCCCTGCATAATCAGGAAACACCAGCAAACCAGAACAAAGACCAATTACTGCAGAGAAAAATGTCAGACAGACATCTGAAGGGTGAGATTCAGCCTTGATCACACGAACATGAGAGAATCACATCAGCTGATCATGTTCAGATACATCAGCACTACCACCTGCTACAGGAAAGAAACCTTGCATGGGGAAGTTAAAAAGGCCCACCATACAGGGATTTATTTATGACTCATATTTCACTTTTATTACCTCTAAAGCATTTTTTTTGGTGTTTGGGTGCTTTTGTTTTACTCAGCTCCAGCCTTGAAAGCTGACTGAGGGAGGGAAATGTGTGCTCTGAGTGAAGTGACTCTGTTTCTTCATTCTGCCACTTGCTACATCCTCCCTCATTCCCAACAATTTAAGAGACTGAAGGGATATCCCCAACACTGCAGCTTCCCCTTGGGATGATTTTTATCCACTTCAATGGCATCACAAGTCATGAAATGGGTTCTTTCATCTCTCAGGGTTTCATTCTTTGCTGTGAGGAACCTCCAAGCTTTTCTCTCGCTGCCTGCAGAAACAGATCCCAAGGCTCCACCAGAGCACTGGGCTGAACTGGGTGAAGGGCAACCTATCCCATCCCAAATTTCCATCACTCTCCAGAAAACAGTATAGTCCTTACACGGTCGAGGTAGGAAAAGGCTCCTGGAAAAGGAGTCATGTGTTCCATTAGCCAGCTCTAGAGCTGCAGCCCAAACATGTGCTTTCCAGTCCCAGATATCACATCCCTGCTGCTGCTGGACTTCCTGCACTCGAGTGCACCCACCACTGCCTATTCAATAGGACACCATTCCCAGCCCCTGAAGGATGGTGTGGCTTGGAGTGCTGAGACTGCTGAATCTCTGCCACATGTGACAGCTGTTTTACCTACTTGCCCAAGAGCAATTTCACCCAGTTCTCCCCTCTTGCACTCATGTGCCGGGTGTGAAAACCAGTTCAGACATCAAAACCCACTGCTCAGCACTGGCAGTGTGGAAAAATAAAATCACTGGCTGATCAGCCAAACCAGCAGGTGGGAGTGGTAAGGACAGAGGCAGGAGAGACAAGGTACTAAACCTGCCCAGTACTCCCAAGTGCCTCGTTAGACTGATTTATGTTTAGCTAATTGAGAAAATGACCCTAACTACACAATCCAGGCCCTAATTCAGAAAGGCCCAAGCTTTTTAGTGTCTCTACCTGAGCCTTAAAAGGCATGATTTAAGCCCTGTAACTAACAGGCTGCCAAAGGCAAGGATTTGAAGGATCTGATGTCCTATCATGCCGAGGGGGTGAGGCTTGGCTCACTTCTCTTGTTACTTGGTCTTTCCCCACTGATGTCCGAGTTCTCTGCTGGGACATAAATCAGGAAACCATGAAGGAAACCAGTCCTGTGCCCCATCAAAGGAGCCAACCCTCACTTTAATGGGACCATGCAGACGAGCCTAAATAGGGCACTTAACAAGCATGTGGTTTCTATAATACCAGCCCACATCTCCACACCGTGTTTGCACTGCCACTGGCAAAACCCTTTGTCCATTACATGCCACACCTGCTGATATCCATGGAATTGGAAAAGGGATTGTGATAGAACACCAAAGTGCTGAGCATAGGATTTCTGGGATAGATCAGGCCTGCAGAAAAATTTTAGCTATCTCTCAGCAGCTGCAAGAACCCTTATACAGAACTATGGCATGTGCAAGATACCCAAGACACTGTTACACAGAACCCCACTAAAGTACCAAACTCAAAGATGCTCAAAGATCCCACATAAAGTGCATCTGGTGAACTTCCAGGCCTCAGCTGTGGGTGTTTAATCCAACCTTGAACCTTGACAGAAGGGTGTTAGGAACAGTAAGTCTTGAGGTCCTCCTGTCCTAAGCAGAAAATACAGCCCAGACAGAATGCCAGCAAAGGAGGGAATTCCATAGTGCTCTGCCCCTCTCTTGGGCTCCAGAACTTGCCCAGAAGTTAACTTCCCATGAGCATTCCTCTCTAGCAGGTTCTTAATGCAGCTGATCAGGAAACACAGTACCTCCAACCACTAGGCCAGTCTTAACATTTTTCTCTTACTAGTTTTTCCTCATTTGGTTCAGATGGGATCCAGGTCCAAAGGAAAGACTCCACTGCATCACAGAAGGTATTAGGAAGAAAAATGGCTGATGAAGAACCTGAGTTCCTCCCTAGAAAGCTCCCCAAAGCTCAAACCTCTTGAGAGCCCAGCTTCATCTGGCTGGATGTACAATCAGATTGGGGGTTGTCCAAGTGTTTTACACCATGCACAACACATCCATGGGAACCCCAGGCTGAGTCATGACCATCTGTGCTCATTTAAACATTTCTTGACAGAGGAGGGAGTGCTAATCCTGACATCCTGGCCAAAATGCAACACAGATAATTATACTGTGCTTTGTAACATTCTCAGTGGTGTACATTGGTGTTTTCCAGTTCTTCCCATAATGGTAATGCGGTGATCCAACACAGAAATGGCCACATTGCCAGAGGAGAGTCCCCTGTGCCAAGCCCTGCAGTGTTACTGTCAGACATCACACATCTCTATTTTCCCTGCCATGGGTGTTCAACCCCAGCGTGCTTCATGCTCAGAGTTTTACCTCTACCTGTGCAAGAGGTCCTCTCTAAAAATCTGCCCACTCATTCCTGAGCTGTGCTGAGCTTTCCATTTTTCCATTCTTCTGAAGAGATAACAAGAATGGACAGCACACCTGTCCTCAGTGCACACCTGGGACAGCAGGACAAACGTTGGAACACCAGCTGCTAAAAAGGCAGAAATGGATTTGCTTGAAGAGCCTCAATTCCAACGGTTCTCTTTCCTTCAAGGAGAAACAAGCAAAAACCCCCAAGCCTTTTGTTGCACCAAAATCATCTCCTGGCATTTCTGACCAGCACACATGTTGTTACAATTAGGACTGGACTCCTTGGCTCCGGCACAGGGGGAATTTTAAACCGGCACACTGGCACCCATCAAAACATTCGCCAACTTCCAAAGTGGAACTGACACCACGGTAGTGGTTTATATCACACATCAGAGAAAGGCTTCACAACTGAGATCAAACAAGTTAACTCTTCAGCTCCCTGACCAGCAAGAGTGGCCTCAGGCTGGGCTGCTATTGTTATTCCACACGGCTGTTTCATGTGGCTTCCAGCCAGGCCACTTCACTTTGCAGGCTCAGAAGTTAAAGGCAGAGAGAACTGGCCAGAACTTCAACAAGGGACTTGTAAGAGAAAAGGAACTGCTGACTGTAACAGCATCTTCCCTCTCAGGCAGAAACAGCACCAGCACTATCAGAATGGTACACTAGAATGTTTCAGCCTTTAAGCAGTTTTGTTGCATATAAACTTATTCCCTTCTAGGAAATTCATATTCTTACGCAGTTGCCAAAAAGACCTTTGGACTTGGATTTTTTTGCCATTTTCAGAGTTCAAACAATAATCTTACCTGTGACAACAAGGTGTAGAAATATTCTAACCACATTTTAGCCTACCAGAGAACCACAGCTTATATGCAAAATGGTGTCTGTGTGATTTCTCTAAATACAATTTGCAATCCAACTCTTCTGTCTGAAGCTCTTCTGTGTGTCCCCGATGAGCTGAACACAACTGTAATGAGGAACAGACCTATCCTCCAGGACTTTGAATCTCTTGAGGAACAACTGGGGACAGCTGCAGAGGATGAAAACGAGAATGGTACAATTAAATTATCACTGCAGTTACTTGTATCCTGTCCTGAAAACCATCAGCAGGTCGCTACAAGGTGTCCTGCAACAGCAGACACAGCAAAGGAAGTCAGTCACAAGTTTCTCACAATACCATTAAATCTTCTGCTTTTAGGTCAGGTCTTCCAGCAAAATAACAGGGAATGTACCAGCAACCACAGAGCAATGCTTCATACGTACTTCTAATACTACTTTGGCGTTAGATTTTAACTCCAATTAGCCCAAATTATGAGCAGCTGCTCTAGAAAACATATTTATCCCACTTTCTCCCGTGTACGGAAGGCACCAGGAGAGATTTTCCACCGTTGCCCTGAGCCAGTTAGTTGAAAAGATTCCTGCCAGGCTGTGTCCTGCCATGTCTTTACTTCATACATTTCCATATTTTGGAATAGCCTTTTTTGAGGTTTTATTTTCATGCAGCGGAAAGTTGCCAAAGAACGTATCTGATTCTACCATTTATCATCTCCTGTGGAAAAATGGTCTTGGATCCCTGTATTGGTCTCAGATATCACAACTGAAAGTAAACACACTGCATACAAGATGCACTGATTTATTAATAGAATAAAACTGAAATGTAGTGACATGTTTTTCCACTGTCCAAGCCATAGAGACAATCATTGTCCCATTTATAGACTCGGTGGCGTCATTCCGCAACTCATTCATAAACTCAGACCAACACATCCAGGTCAGGTATTCCAGGAACCATTCCCACACTTCCCTGGTACAAAGAGGTTAACTGTGAGTGCAGTCCCCACAGTCTGCAGCTGCAATCAGTCTATGGGAGATTTTCCTATGTTCTCTTTTAATTCCTGAGGCTTTCTCCACCTGGAATAGCTTTTTAAAGCCTTTCAACAGCAATAGAGCAAATCAGCTGAACTTTTGTGGGGTACTAATCTGCTCTTCAGGCAAGAAAATGCATTGAGTGTTCTACAAAAATAGGCTCATTTCCAATATACTGTGGGGATTATTCATTACAAGATGAATTATTGTCTAATTATGGCTAATTATTGGCACTTTGAGGCAACTACAACAGAGAAAACCTCTGCAATGGAACAGCTTTAAATGTAACATACTGTCTTTTGAGTGTTTCTACTTCTACATTCTGCAATGTCTTAAACTGTAAGCCATCATTTTTTTAAAACCCTAGCAGCTGTGATTTCATAGCTAATAGTGTTATCAGTGTACAGCTTCATGATTCAGCATTGTCTGAAAGGAACAAGCAAAATGATAAATACGAGGTATTACAACTGACTTTGCAGTTTGCCTCAATATGCAAATTTCCTTTAAATCAGGAAAGAGTAACCTCTACAAAGGCAATTAATGTAAGCACTTGGGTTCCACAGCCTGAGAAACCATTGGAAACTAATCCCTTATGGATACAAAGGAAGACAAACATCCTATTGCAGTTGTCAGAATGTGTTCTGAAGCAGACCAAGGTGTGATGTTTTCTCCTGTAGATATCTTTCTCTTGCACACTGCTCAGAACAGGCATCTGTGATATCAAAAAGCTGAAAATCTTTGGACAAACCCTACTGTTCACTTCCAAGTGTCCTGTTTCAGGAAGGTACAAAAGCCCATGAAGAGCTGGGCAGTAGAACATGAACGTACACCAGAACGATGACAGATGATGAACCCCAAATGAGTCTTGTGGAAAGAAAAGAGGCTTTAAAATTTGAAAACAATACAAAAGGAAAAGAGAAACGAAGTGCATATTACTGGCACTGCTGAAGCCCAGATACAACATAGAGCCACAAGCCTGAAAAGAGTACCTCATCCATGACCACTGGCTTATCTGCATCCAGCAGTCATGTAGCAGAGCAAGCTGGGGAGCTTCCCGAAGTCACATTTACTGCCTGAGTTTGGCTGTCCACGTTGGAGAGGGATTTGGTCCTGGGGTTTTGAGACTGTTCAGAAACTGCAGGAGAAGCAGCATGGTTGGCCTGTTGGCTCTCCCGCCCCACACCACTGGGAGCGGGGTTCTCCTGGGCTGTCCCAGCATGGCTGGATTGTCTCCCTGCTTCTGCCTCCTGCTGCTGCAGCATCTGCTCCACCTCGATCTCCAGCTCCAGATTTTCCTCATCTGCCTCCACATCCAGCTGCTGCATCAACTCCTCCAGCTTCCTGGCCTTGCGGAGCTCGTTCTGCTGGATGATGGTGCACAGGTGCTCCGTGAGGTGCTCCTTGATCTCTGTCTTGTGCTGCAGGTCCAGCTTGGCTGCCACGTACTCAGACTCAGCCTTGTCGTAGCGTTTCCTGCAAAACCACCAGCATTTCTGCAGGGTTAATTCTCACAGCACCTCACACCCTGACACAGGGGCTTTAAGAATCCCTGGAATGCAAGGTGCTCTGCAGTGCATTGTGCCAGCTGTTTGTGACGTGCTGCCACATTAGCAAGAGGGAAGGAAATAAGAGTGAATTGATCGAAACTTCTCGGGACATTTGAGGCTCTGCTGTTGTGTATTCCAAGAGTTAACTTGCTCAGATTGAATCACAACCACCCATTTTTACTGCCTGTTTGAAGAGATGCATCACTGGCAGCAGAAAGAGCCCATCAGAAACTGCAGTGTGTTCACACTTCTAACAAACACCCACTTAGTGAACTGAAACACCACAAAGCAGTCGGGTGTTTTTCTAACCCAACCACCCCCTCACAGTTACAGATGCTCGATGGAGCACGTTGACATTTGGATCATGTGCTTTTCTGGCCACCCATATCCACGTTTAGAAAGTCAGGGGCAGCACAGACTGACACAGCACATGACACCAGTACAGATGTAGAATTTTATTGCAAGCATCCCTCCCGACACTCACCTCCTGCCAATCTGCACTTCCTGTCATGACAAATACAGCAAAAAGGGAATATTCTGAGTATTTCTTGAGTTAACACACAGACAATATCAAGCACTTTAATGGCTGGTGTCGACATTAATGATGCATCTTTCACTACACCAGTAAAGCTGTGTATTAAGTCTAATTAAAAGAAAGATAGATGAAACCTTGTTTATCAGGAAAGGGAAAACACAAAGGCTTTTGCAGCCTGACTGCAGAGCACTCATATAACTAGTATTAGTAATGTAGTTCAATAAAAAAATCTAGCTCTTTCATAAAACCAGATTCCAGCATCTGCTTAAACAAAGCAGCAGAAAGATAGGGGAGGTCCTTTGCTTAGTGAAACAGAAGGAAATGAGACAGAAAAGCCTTCCCAAATATATTATTTTATATAATAACCACATAACTTTTACCCAGCTGTACAGGCTATGTCTGCAGTGGGTACACGATGCCCACTGCAGACATAGCCTGTACAGACATAGCACTGCCCACTATGTTTCCCGCTCAAGAAAGTCAAGTTTTCTCTAGGTCAGATACCTGAAGTGGCCAAATTAATGCAATGCTGGAAATATCTGCACAGCTAAACCTTTGGCCTGAATTCACACCTATCAGGCACATCCTATTTACAAAAATTCTATTCCACAGCAATTGTCAAATGTTGCTAACTAGGTATATGCTCAGGACTATTTAATACTGCACTTTTTGACCCACTGAAATGCTTTGTGTTTTACCCCTAGAACAAAAGGCAAATACTAAGAAATTGTTTAAAAACTCCACTTAAAAGTAAATTGGCTTTGAGCTTGTAATGCATAAAAGCTACAACACTGGAAGTATCTATCTCACATTTCCAAATCCCTCCCTCAAGAAAACACTTACTAAATTCATGAAGGTCATTAAGATTTTGGTGAAGTTTACCCACTTGTCTTACTGGCATTTCCTTTTGCTATTGCCATTAAAAACTGCTTTCCTAAAGTCAAGAGTGCTTGTGCTCTTTAGCCAGTAAGCATTTCAAACAAATACATTATTACAAAACTTGGGTAAGAAGACTTCAGGAGCATTTGAAAACCAGATGAAACCTAAAATCCACTGAAATGCTTTTCCTCTTGAGGACATGAAATTCTGTATTCACATGCAATCAGCTATGCTAACTACAGTTAATCTTAGACATTTCAAATGATAATTACACCAAAAAAAACCCATAATTTTTTTAGCTACCACTGCTATTTTTTTCAAGACTAATTACCAGCTTTATTGGCCTGTGGTCATGGTATGGCAGAAGTCAGAAGGAGAAATGAGCATTTAACACATTGAATGGTGAACCAAAAACCACCAGTGAACATTTCTGCTTTATGAACTGGCTGCACAAACATGCTGCTGTTTATCTACCGATGTTGTGGTTTACCCACAGCTAATGGGGTGTTCCCATTAATTTCTTGCCTTTAAGGAACTCATCACACCCAGAGTGATTAAAGGCACATTGTGAAGGGTAAAAGCTTCCCTCTTCCTTCAATTTTTGGTCCTGGTTGCAAAAATACTTCAGCAGGATTTTATGTTTTAAGCTTAATTGGTCCCATTGATTCCAGCAGGACCAGAGCTGTCATGAACAAGCAAATTTCCCTGAACAGGATTTCATTTCAGGACTTTTCAAGGAAAACCTCTTTCCGCCTGAGAAAAAATAAACAACCTTGAAACAGTAAAGCAGGGCTTATGGACAACTGCACACTTAAAGCAGTACCTATGTCTTGTGACAGCAGTCTCCAGTCAGAAAACCTGTCTCAGTTCCCAGATTCCAGGGGAAAAATTAGGAAATAAAAAGCCTACTTTTACTTCCAGATCTGAAAGCCCCCCCAGACTGTGACCACTTTAACTGCACGTTATTACAGTGACAGGGCTCCATTAGTGGCTCAGTGAGAGGAAACAGCATTTTCCCCTGCTCTCAGGCAGGGCTGGTCCCTATTCCCTCCTCCCTGGGAGTCACTCACCGGGCATAGGAGTAGTCCAGGCTGGCCTGGTCGATGCGGTTCCTCAGGATCCCGATGTCAGCAGACACCATGTCATCCAGAGCCTGCAGCTCCTTCTGAATCCTCTTCAGTTTCACTGTTTCAGCTTGAGTTCTTTTGGATCTGCAATAGGAAGATGATTTTTTTTAATTTCCTTTTCAACCCTCTCTTCTTGACATACTGGGCTCCATTTCATTTGCAGAGCAACTGACTTCTTTAGGACCTATTCAGAAGGTTTCTCCTTTATGGTGTAAGGCTTTTGATCTTTTTTAGCATCCACAGGGATCTAAAATGCCTGCTATTAAAGGACTATGGCAAATTACGTAATGACTGTAATCAAAGTGCCTAAAATGGATTGTGTTTCTTCACTGTGGAAACACACAAGAAGCTGCTGTATCTAAGCAGTTCTCAGTGTAAGGAAACAGGAAATGGCTTGGGGGGGAAGTGAGAGGGGGAAGGGTTTTTAGCCCTGCAAATATCCCCTTTCAAAGAAGCCCAGTTAGCAGGGGCCAAAAAGTCACCTAACCTAAGCTTGATTTCCATTTTGTAAAATTATTCCCAAAAGGCCCAGCCAAATCCCAATGAAGTGAATGGAAAGTTTTACATCAAACATAAAGGATTTCAATCAAGCCTTATGTAACCTTTTTCAACTAGGCCATTCATTCCTAAGTCCTGAAAACGAAATGTTACTAAGGACAACCAGCTTTGATGGATTTCACTCCCAAGCAAGCCAAGTGACTTTCAACAAGCTTTTACACCACGTCGCTTTGCCATCATTCATCACCACCAGCAAAATGATGCTGCTCACCCACTGCTTTACACCCAAGCAGGTCCCTGAAAGCAAGACCAGGTGTGCAGGCAGTGCCAGCATCTCTCATTCGACCAGCTGATGCATGTGGGGGGAAACAGACATCCTGTGGTATTGCTGAGAACCTGAGGAAGGCCTCTGAGTGACAGAAGTAAGTCCTCAGCTGTCACCTTCCATGCCTGTTCTCTCCTCAGGCTTTTTTTCCAGGAGGAAGAACCAAGCCTGGTGGCCACACCCATGTTTGATGGTCCTACAGTGACTCAGAATAAAGCTGCTTGTGTTTTATCTCAGCCTGGCAAAGGAAAACGAAATTTTCAGGACTTCAGCCAGTATAAGCTGTGTGCACCTGGGCTTTGATGGGCACAATGTAACACAGGCCTGGGAGAGCACTGCAAGCCCAAAAACTTCACATCATTGTCCTTGATCCAGTGTTATCAGCTGTTCTAACATCTTTTTCTACAAACATTGCCTTCCCTGGAGTCTTAAACTACCTTGGTGCCCTAAAGCCTGGTGCCCTGAAGAGCAAGAGCTAACAACTGTATGAATTACGTGCATTTCTATAATTTCTAGTCATCCAGTGGTAAAACACTAGCTTCTTAAAGCTGATCATCTTCTCTTTTCAACATTTTCACACACTAACGAGCCAAAAGTCCAAACGGAAATAGCTGTAGTTTCTTCTCACAGGTTATGAATCAAATAAACTTCCCTTACATCCAGCAAAAACAAATCAGGACCAGAGCAGGGACGAGCATCTGAGCACCCCAACTTCCAAACATGACCTCACTAACAAATTCAAGGACTTCAGCTAATCCTCCAGCTGTGTAATAACTTTTCCGTCTGCATGCAGTGCCGCAGCTTTGGAAGTGTGAGAAGCTTAGTCACAACTCCTTAGGCAGTGCTTGTCATCCAAGGGAAACGTCCATCACAGCTGCTCACAGAGCACAGAGAGGAGGAAAAAGTGACATTTAAATCAAGATGTGCAACTGGCTGCAGATGAAGAGTAACCCCTTGCCCAGGCTCAGCCCCACCTCTCAGCAATGGCTCTGGCCAGGAGTGCCTTCTTGCGTTTATTCTTCTCTTCTATCAGCCGCTGCTCCTGCTGGAGGATTTCCCACCGGGATTTCTCCTGCCTGCTCATTGACAAGAACATCAAAATTAACAGAAAGTTAATTTCTCTCCCTGCTGCCCATATTGTAACACAAATATTCACCAGCATATATTCGGGAGCAAACTCTTAGAAAAGTCAAAGGAACAATAAATAAGTTTTGGTTCTGAGGGAAGAAGAATCATCTGCAGGAAGCCATTCAGATCAATAAAACATTGCCAGATGAAATCTGCTGATCAGAACTAAAATCTGC
Source organism: Picathartes gymnocephalus (assembly GCA_013390045.1). Taxonomy (NCBI): domain Eukaryota; kingdom Metazoa; phylum Chordata; class Aves; order Passeriformes; family Picathartidae; genus Picathartes; species Picathartes gymnocephalus. The sequence goes on from WEKY01001340.1 coordinate 15,393, forward strand.
ATAACCAATAAACTGCATGGAGCACTTTTTCAAAAATTTTTCATTTAAAGGATGTGCCTCCCTATCAGGTACAAGCAGTTTCAAGTTTCTTACTGGCTGCTACAAGTCACCATCTGTTAGTTTGCCAACACAGCCTCTTTTTTGGAAATGTTTTTTTCCATAAAACAGATTCTTTCACAGGTCTGCTTTACAATACAGCTCCCAAATAATTCAATAGATACAAATGAAAGGCTGGTAAGAGTTATAATGAAAATAAGCAGCAAGGAAGAACAAGAATTTGCTTTTGCCACCAGTGAAAGACTGATATCGATTCCATTTCCTGGGCTACATCTCCTAAGAGATACAGCCCCAAAGGATGGAAGGCCAGGTCTCAGGTGAGGGGGCACAACCTGTGGCAGGATTTAGGAGAAACAAAGAACTGCTTTGCTGCTTTCCACCCCACTGTGTCCTTCATGACTTCTCTCAAGGAGCCTGAACTTAAAAATACCTGAATAACTCAGCTATTGACAAACATTTCTGCACATCTGTTCAGATTTTGTCCTCACCACCCTATTCCTAAAACTTCACACACAGAAATGTTTTTAGTAAGATGTAAATTCAAGCATCCAGGCTGAGACGAATGCAGCAGATTCAGGAGGTGACTGCTGCAGCTAAATGTCACTTGCTTTCTACAGTGTGAAAAAATTCCCTGCAAAGCTCCTGCTCTTTTCTCCCCAGTCAAACAGTGTCTGTGTTTTTCCCACCACAGCAATGAGATGAACAACCAGTACTGCTGGTGAGCTGGACCCACAGGAGGAATTTGACTTCTCAAAGTGCTGCTGTCCTGGTGGAAGGACTGCAGGCAGGTGATCCCAGCCCACAGAAGGGCAGGGAAATCACAGGCAGCACAACCACCATCCACAGCCTCTCAAGGTCCTTCTCTGCAAAACAGAACCTCCTGGATCCTTCTGAGTTTAGAATTTGAGAGAAGCCATGTGCTGCCTCTCCACACAGACAGAAAATGGAATGATTCGATCTCTCAGACACACAAAAGTTCACTTCATAACCAAAGAATGAATCAACACAGAGTAACAAACCCCACCCCTCGATTTTACCGACTTACTAACAATTCCACTTTCTTTCTCTCCACTTGGCTGTTGGGCTTTGCAGGGCGGGGCTGGGTGCTGTCGCTGCCATTACAGGGCTCTGCCGGTGTCACTCCCTCCTGCTGCTCTTGGCTGTCCCTTTGTCTTTGATCCCCAGCAGCAGGAGGACGAGGTGCTGGCCCGGGCTGCTGCGGGTGACAAGGTTTGGGTTGTGGTGCAGAAAGCAACTGCTCTGGAGTGACAGGGGCTACTCCTCCCTGCAGCCCCAGCCTCTGGCATTGCTGCTGGAGGGCTTTTTCCCGTTGGGATTGCTTCCGAGTCTTGGGCACAGCCTGGGGGCGAGGCTGCTGCTGCTGCTGTGGCTCCGAGGGCTCGTACAGATCTGTCCGTGGAGAAACGGGATTAAAACCAATCTCAGAATCAAAGACAGGCTCTGACAGAGCCGTTTTGGGCAAGCAAAAACTTAAATAAGGAAAACACAAGACAGGGTGTCGCGGGAAGGCAACGTGGGGGAAACCTCGGGAACCTGGAAATGTTTTGCTAGCCTAAGATTCAGGAATTTTCAATTATACCAGTATCCCTAAGTGAGGAGAGGAGGGAATAGGAGGCCTGGACTACAGGCCTAAAAGGGAATCCATAGGTGTGAGTGAGATGACTCTTGGGATAATCAGGCAGAGGCAGATCTAGGGCTAAGGAAGGGTCCCTGCCAGCCTGTTGGGCAAACTGAGGTTATAAAGTGAAGAACGGGGAAGAACTAAGTGACACGCGGGCAAAGAGGCGGCTGAGAACATGAGTGGGGCGTTGGGCAGAGATGTGGGTACAGGACAAGCGGCTGGAGAGCCTGGGATTTTTGTCGGAGAAGCTGCGGGCGGGCAGAGGGGCTGGATGAGGAGAGCAGGGAGAGGGGCTGGATGGAAGGGACCGAGGGGCTGCCTGGGGCAAGCGAGGGGCTGCCTGGGAAAGCGCAGGCGTTTGATGTGGGGATGGACACAGGTGTGGATGGAGGGGCTGAGGGGAGGGATGGGGGTGTGAATGGAGCGGCTGAGAATAGGGACAGAGTTGCGACTGGAAGGGCTGAGGAGAAGGACAGAGGTGTGGGTGGAGGGGCTGAAGGGAAGGCCAGAGTTGCGGCTGCAGGGGCTGAGGGAAGGGACAGAGATGTGGCTGGAGGGGCTGAGGGGAAGGACAGAGGTGCGGGTGCAGGGGCTGCGGAGATGGGGCGCCGAGGGGCGATGGGAGGCAGGTGCAGCTGCGGGCGCTGACGGGGTGCCGAGGCCCATAATCTTCCTCCGCGCCGCTCCCGGCCCCGCTGTCCCCCAGTCCCCGGGCGCGGTCCGGTCCGTACCTGGGCGCTGCCCC